>JAGFNQ010000568.1:0-43194 GCA_024364735.1 Boesenbergia rotunda | reverse complement strand
TTTTCTATCTAATTTACAGCCAGCATAATCTGAGTCAGGAAAATCCAATAAGTTCAAACTGGGCTGTTCTAGGGTACCAAATTCCTAAACTTTCTGTCCCTTTGATATACCTAAATATCATTTTAAATAGGGTTAGATGTGATTCTTTAGCACATGTTTGATACCTAGCACACATACTAACTGCAAAGAGAATATCAGGTCGACTTGCAGTTAGGTAAAGTAAGCTACCTATAACACTTCTATAATACTTAAGGTCAACAGGTTTGCCATTTGTGTCACTATCTATAGTTTGATTGGTAGCCATAGGTGTCTTAATTTCTTTAGCACTATCCATTCCAAATTTTCTAAGTAATTCTTTAGTGTATTTTTGTTGATAGACAAAAGTACCCTCACTAGTCTGTTTTATTTGTAACCCTAAAAAGAAAGTTAATTGACCTACTAAACTCATTTCAAATTCATTTTCCATTACCGTTATAAAATCTTGTAAAAAATTTGAGTTAGTTGAGCTAAATACTATATCATCTACATATACTTGAGCTATAAAAATATCAGTTTTTAGAGTTTTAACAAATAGTGTTGGGTCAATTTTGCCTTGGTTAAAGCCTTTAGATACTAAGTAGTTAGACAATCTTTCATACCAGGCCCTAGGGGCTTACTTAAGTCCATATAAGGCTTTCTTAAGTTTAAAGACATAGTCAGGATATTCTAGGCTTTCAAAACCTGGGGGTTGGCCTACATAGATTTCTTCCTTAATCAGGCCATTTAGGAAGACTGACCTAACATCCATTTGATACAACTTGAATCCCTTATGGGCTGCATAACTTAAAAGCATCCTAATGGACTCAAGTCTAGCTACAGGGGCATAGGTTTCATCATAATCAAGTCCTTCTACTTGGCTAAACCCCTTAGCTACTAACCTAGCCTTATTCCTGACTGTTTCTCCTTGTTCGTTAAGTTTATTCCTAAAGACCCATTTAGTTTCAATAAATTTCTTGCCTTTAGGTAAGGGTACTAAGTCCCAGACTTGACTACGTTCAAATTGGGCTAACTCTTCCTGCATGGCTATGATCCAATCAGGGTCAAGTAAGGACTTTTCTATAGACTTGGGTTCAATTTTTGAAATCAAGGCAATTTGACTAAGGTTCCTAAAGGCTGATCTGGTCTGAACCCTTAGTTCTGGATCGCCTATGATCTGATCAGTTGGGTGGGCTGAGCTAACTCGAATAGTTCTGGGTTGGTTAGGTTCAGATTCAGGTGCAGGTTCAGTCAGATCATGGTCTCGGTCCTCAAATTGGCTTTCATTTGGGTCAGTACTAGACCTAACAAAATCAATTGGTTGGTAGGTGGTTTGATCAAGGTTATTTGGGCTAGACTTTTCATCAAATTTTACATTTGTAGTTTCTTCAATTCTTAGGGTAGTTTTATTATAAACTCTATAAGCTCTACTGGTAAGGGAATAACCTACAAAGATACCTTCCTCAACCTTAGAGGTAAATTTTCCTAAGTGTTCTCTAGTGTTTAATATATACACTTTGCATCTAAACACTTTAAAATACTTAATATTAGGTTGTTTTTCATAATAGATTTCAAAAGTTGTTTTTCCTAGATTTTTATTTATAGTTATTCTATTTTGTACATAACAGGTTGTACTAACAGCCTCAACCCAAAAATATTTAGGTAGATTGTATTCATTTAGCATTGTTCTGGTTGTTTCTTATAGTGTTCTATTTTTCCTTTCTACTATTCCATTTTGTTGAGGTGTTTTAGGACAAGAGAATTCGTGATGGTAGCCATTTTCTAAGCAGAATTGGTTAAATTTTTTATTTTTGAATTCCCCACCGTTATCGCTCCTAAGTCTTTTAATTTTAATCCCTTTTTTATTTTCTACTAATTTACAAAATTGAGTAAACATATCAAAAGTTTCATCTTTATTTTTTAAAAATTTTACCCAGGTAAATCTTGAATAGTCATCTATGATTACTAAACAGTAAAGGTTTCCACTAATTGATTTTACCCCATGTGAGTCAAATAGGTCTAGGTGAATTAATTCAAGAATTGACTTAGTTTGAGTTTGACTAGTTGGTTTGTGGGTTGACCTAGTTTGTTTTTCTTGTTGACATGCATTACATAAGGTTGACTCAAGGTTAGATAACTTTGGTAGACCTCTAACTAAACCTTTTAGTTTAGGTAGTTTTCTGAAGTGAGTGTGTGAAAGTCTCCTATGCCAGAGCCAAGTCTCATCCTTATGGGTTAAAAGACAATTTTCTAAGGGACAGGTTAACTTAATTTCATAAATGTTATTGTGCCTAAGTCCTCTAAGTGTGATGTTTGGGTTGTCATTGTGTTTGATCAGACATTCATTGGATAGGAACCTATCCTTATAACCAGTGTCGCACAATTGGCTAATACTCAGTAAATTGAAGTGAAAATTTTCAACAAGTAATACATTTGTAATTATAAAATCAGACTCAAGTTCAATATTACCTAGGCCAATTACCTTAAGTTTACCGTTATTTCCAAAAGCAACGGTCCCTAGTCTTTTGTACTTGAGTTCTGTAAATTTGGTGGGATCCCCAGTCATGTGTCTGGAGCACCCACTGTCAATAATCCATTTATTTACCTACAGTTAAGTAAAAGATTTAGAACTTAGGTTAAGTTTTTGATTTTTTTTTTAAATTTAAGAAAATTTTAAACATCCTAAAGAATTTAAAACTTGAATTTGAATTTTGAATTTTATTAATTTTTGAATTTAAATTTTGAAAATGAATTTTTGAATTTGAATTTTGAATTTGAATTTTATGAATTTTTGAATTTGAATTTTATTAATTTTGAATTTTGAATTTGAATTTTATTAATTTTTGAATTTGAATTTTGAATTTTGAATTCGTTAATTTGAATTTTGAATTTTGAATTTGTTAATTTGAATTTTGAATTTTGAATTTGTTAATTTGAATTTTGAAATTTGATTTTGTTAATTTGAATTTTGAAATTTGATTTTGTTAATTTGAATTTTGAATTTTGATTTTGTTAATTTGAATTTTGAAATTTGATTTTGTTAATTTGAATTTTGAAATTTGATTTTGTTAATTTGAATTTTGAAATTTGATTTTGTTAATTTGAATTTTGAAATTTGATTTTGTTAATTTGAATTTTGAAATTTGATTTTGTTAATTTGAATTTTGAAATTTGATTTTGTTAATTTGAATTTTGAATTTTGATTTTGTTAATTTGAATTTTGAAATTTGATTTTAGTTGTCCTTATTCATCTCACTTGATCTAAGTTGTCAATCAAAGGGATCCTATGATTTGTGTGAGATAAGTTTGAGTTTGATTTATAAAAGTTAATCTGACCTTTTGTTAGATTCAGGTTTGACAAGAAGCAGTTTAAAAGTATACTTCCATAATTGGTTTCCAGGCCGTGGCGAGGCACAGAGGTCTTCTTTGGCCGAAGCCTTATTGGATCAACAACCATTTCTAGGCAAAACCGCTTAAGGAAGTTGTACTTTTAACCTACCTATTGAAACTCCTTGGTCTAACTAGTCTAGGATGTGGCGAGGTAGCTTCGGCTAGTTCCACTGGGCTAAGAAGACCAAATAGAGGACGCCTTCCCCTACCTGACTCCTTAGATCAGCTTCCCTAACGTACTATCAGCTCGCCCTACCCTGGTACTGAGTAGGTCAAGTGTCAGACTAACTTTTGAAACTAGTCCTAGGTACCCAGACGGGTAAAGGGTGACTTTGAGGTGCCAACTAATTTGGAGCTTCCCCCTAAATTGTAGACTGGGTGTCTAGGGTCAATGTAGTAGATGTCCCTTTTTGGGACATAAAGTTGATTCTGACCTACTTGCTTTGTTAGGTAAGCTTTCGGAACCCACGCTTTTCGTTGATTTTTGCGGGGGTGGATAAAGGAGATAAAGGATCTTTGGGCTGATCCTGATTTATATCCTATCCAGATTTATTGTACATGCCCTTTTGTGATCCAAGAATGAGGTCAAGGTTCTTGGATCGGGTTGTGAAAGTTGCTAGTAGATCCTTAAGTTTTAGGACTTCGCCCTTTAGAGTGGAGTTTTCAGTTTCAAGCTCAATTGTCTTTTGATTTTGAGTTTGTTCAGTTAATGTTCTGGTATTAATTAATTGCTCCTTAAGGTCTTGATTTTCCTTAAGGAGCTGGTCATTCCTAGATTCAGATGCAAGTAATTTTTTATTTAAAATGGAAATAATCTTAAAAATTTTTCATTAACTGAATCTAAATATACCTTAGTCGAGTCGTCCGAAAAGAGTCCGATCTCTTGACTCGACTCGTATTCGGAATCTTCGTCGTGCTCCGAGTCTGACCCGGGTCCAGTTGCCATTAGCGCGAGGTAGCTTGTCTTCTTTGGTGGTTCATAGTCAGAGTCATCCGAACTCTCGTCCCAGGTGGCTTGAAGAGCCTTCTTCTTCTTGCTTTTCTTTGATTGGTCCTCCGTTTTGTAGGGACATTCATGTTTGAAGTGTCCTTTTCTGTTGCAACCGAAGCAGGTTATTTTGCTTTTGTCTCCATAACTGGTTGGCTTCATTATCTTTTGGAAATCTCTTTTCGAGAATTTGCTTTTCTTTTTGGCGAGGACTTTTCTTACTAAGTTAACCATTTGTTCCTCGTCATCTGAGTCTGAGTCTGACTCTTCTTCTGATTCTTGAATTTTCTTCTTCGACTTGACTTCTTTTGAAGAACCTGCAAACAAAGCAAATCCTTTCTCGGCCTTGGCGTTAGTTTGTTCGTGCAGTTCTAATTCACAGAATAGTTCATCTAAATTTATTTTGGAAAGATTCCTAGAAATTTTATAAGCATCTATGATGGATGCCCATAAAGAGTTTCTAGGAAAGCATTTAGTGCATACCTTATAATATCTCTATTTTCTTGTTTGTGCCCAATGAGGTGGAGTCCATTTAGTATGTCCTTGATCCGGGCGTGGAGTTGGCTTGCAGACTCACCTTCCTGCATTTTTATGTTAAATAATTTATTCAATAACAAATCTCTTTTTGTTACCTTCGCATCTGAGGTGCCTTCATGCAGTTCAATCAGTTTGTCCCAAAGTTCTTTGGCAGATTCAGTTGGGCCGATACGGTTCAATTCCTCTTTGGTTAGTCCGCATTGGAGTGTGTTCTGTGCTTTGAACTCAATCTGAGCCCTTTTCTTCATTTCTAGGTTCCATCTGTCATGCTTCAGTAGTGCATTGTTTCCCTCGTCCATTGGTGGTTCGTAGCCAGATTGCACCGCGAACCATTGATCCATATCAGTCTTTAGGTACACCTCGATTCTTCGTTTCCAGTAAGGGAAGTCTTCCCCATTGAAGAGCGTAGGACGCGCAGTACTATATCCTTCACCTTGAGCCATCTGAAATAGACAACAACAAAAACACTTGTTCCAAGACTAGGTCTTGGATTAGTAGTGTGGTAGGAAAAGGAGAAGAAAGGAACAAAAAACGACTCAAAATGGTGTTGCCCAAATTCGAGTAAAATCGATAGAAAATATCTAAATTTAGGCAACAATACCTAATTTAGATCGTGCAGCGAAAACACAAAAACAAAACGAAAAAGAATTGGATTTCCCCTGGCTCTTATGGTGGTTGCACCGATACAGAGCGAATCTCGCTCTGATACCACTTGTAGGACCGATGCACGTGAGAGGGGGGGGGGGTGAATCACGTGACTTTTAAAATCTTCGTTATAAAATCAGAGCCGATAGAAAATTGTACGATGCTTTTTATAATGTGCGCAGCAGAAAAATTAAAACGAAATGCGAAAGCGAAAAATAAAAGAAAAAATTACACGAGGAGTTTTACTTCGTTCGGAGCCTTCGCCGACTCCTACTCGAAGGCCCAGGTTCCTTGAACCTTTCCTGTGGGCAATCCACTAAAAACCTCTACCGATAAACTACCGATAGAGTGATTCGAATACAAGATTGGGCGGAAGTGTAACAGCCCTACACTTCCCCCTTAAATAATTTAAGTGCAGAAAAAAAATTCGTTACCCAACACTTAGATTTATCTGAAGCAGCTTGGGTGTTGGGAGCGATCTTCCAGCAGCGGTCGGACAGCGTCGAGTCAAAGCACAAACCGCAGCAGAGGAGCGTGGAAGCAAGAGAGCGCCAAAGCTTGAACCAGAATCAAATTTTCTTGTCTGTTAGAGGGCTTGCTTGCTTCTATTTATAGTGCCTCGATGCATGATCTTCTCAGCTCAAATTTTATCCATCAACAAGATAAAATAATAAAAAAAAGATAATGTTTCTATCCTTTGCTTCAATTAAGAAAATAATTTAAATAAAATATAAATACAGAATATTGAAAAGTTAACCGAGAGGTTTTATCCTCTTACCATTTTAATTAATAATTTAAAAGGAGATTTTATCCTTCCAGCTAAGCTTTACGTGAGAATTTTAAGCATTAGTAGGAATAATTTTATTCTCTAAAAAGAAGGAAATACGAATAATTTAAATGATAATTTATCCTCCACCAAGGCTTTAGATAAGGAATAATTTTATAAAATTCAACTACAAAATTCTAATTAAATAAATTCTGTAAAAATAGAGTTAATGCATTTAGAATCTAATTAAATAAATTCTGTAAAATAGAGTTAATGCATTTAGAATCTAATTAAATAAATTCTGTAAAATAGAGTTAATGTATTTAGAATATAATTAAATAAATTCTGTAAAATAGAGTTAATGCATTTAGAATCTAATTAAATAAATTCTGTAAAATAGAGTTAATGCATTTAGAGTTAATTAGACCCCGTCCAAACCTGGATAAGGATCTAACCAGGACTCAACCGAGGTCACCAAAATGGGCCTAAGTTGGACAGCGCCTACAGTCCTAAAATAGGACCCGTCCTTACTGGTTCGCTCCTCCAGTGACTTACCTCACTTACCTCGTGCAGCTCTACTCAACTTCTTAACCCACCAGGTATTCCTGCCAGGGCTCAACCACCCTGGTCTTTTTGCCAAGTTTCAACCAACTTGGGCTTCAGCCAGTTGTCAGGCCCCGTGAACCCAACTAGACTTCTCGCCAGGACTCAACCACCCTGGACTTCCCGCCAGGACTCAACCACCCTGGACTTCAGACTGGTGTCAGGTCCTAAGTCTTTCAACCCTGCACACTTAGTAAAGAGGTCAAAACCAAAAGCAAGTCTAACTTTAACCTATTTGTCATTCATCAAAACTCAGGTTTAACTATTAGTGCAAATTACACCAACAAGTACGTCCAAGGCCTAATTACGGGAAGCACCCGTCCACTAGTGGTTTCCTTTCCGAAAGTTTTCCGGAGGCGAAGAAACTCATCTTACAGTTTAACTACAAGCACAAGTAATAATGAAATAAGTACAACGTATAATACGCATACCAAAATGTGAAGGTCTCGGCTAACTCTGGAAGTCCGAAGCGCCGCACACTTCTTCCTAGAGCCTCCTTGGTCGCAGAGCTTCGTCTTAGCACTTTTTCTTCGCAGGGAATGAGTTAGCGGATTGAGAATTGATGTTCTGAATTGAGGGGTCGAAGCCCCTTTTATACACAGCTTTCGGGCACCCTAGAGGCCATTGAGGCATCTCACTGCAGTCAAAACTTGATCCGAACTAGCGTACTCGGTGCAGAGATAAGACTTGCATCCCAGGCGCCTGGGATGTTAGGCGACTGGGTTTATTCAGGCACCTGAAGCCCTTTCCCAGGTTATTGTTTCCTTGCATTTGTTTTCCTATCTTGCCTCCAACTCTAGATTCCTACAAGACAAACAAACACAAGACAAAACAAATAATCCTAAGCCTTAATGATTGACAGTCAGAGCTGTCTTGTTTTGACTTTGGATTTCAAATGTAATCCTAGGTCGAACCGATGCCTACTGTTCCCTTTCCCGGAGAACGTGTCCTCACCTACTCCACTTTAGAGAAGTTATCTTTTGCCAACCGGGACCTCCGGATGGACTTTTGCTCAGCCTCCGAGAATCCGGAACTCGACGACGTTCGATCTTGACCCGTCTCGACTCCTGTCCGCGATCCTCGCTCGACAAAGTCTTCTACTCGATCCCCCGGACCAAGTCTTCGTGCTCGGCTTCACTTGCCAAGTCTTCGTTGCCCGATCACTGACCACGACTTTTGCTCAGCCTCCGACAATCCAGAACATGACGACGTTGGACCTTGACCAGTCTCAATCCTGTCCGCGATCCCCGCTCGACAAAGTCTTCTGCTCGGTCTCCCATACCAAGTCTTCATGCTCGACTTCACATGCCAAGTCTTCGTTGCCCGATCCCCGACCAGGACTTCGTGCTCAACCCTGCAGTCAAGACTTCTGCCCAATTCCCCGAACCAGGACTTCGGTGTCCAACCCTCGGGCAAGACTTCGTGCCTCAATAAGGACTTCTTTGTTAGTCATCTTAATCTTGACTAGACTTCTTTTTGTCAAACATCAAGTTCTTTTGGGTTAGTCCAAATATGTTTTATTACTCTACCAAACATCAAGTCATGGTTGGCTTATCTCTTGGTTAAATTGACCAACCTGGGTTCTCTGTCAAACATCAAATTGTTTGATAACCCTTGTTCTAACTGATCAAACCTTGGTATATTGTCAAGCATATCAAATCAAGATTTGATCACCCTGTCAAACATCAGGTCCAGTTTGGCTAACCCTTTGGTCAACCTGATCAAGCTTAGATTTACCCTACCAAACATCAGGTTCTGTTTGGCTTAACCCATGATCACTTTGACCGAACCTTAGTATATTAGAGGTTGACTATTCATGTTTGATGCTCTTTGCACCAACAAGAACTTCACGAGTCTAGATATGCAGGAAAAAGCAAAACGGAAACATCGCCCTAAGTACGAGAAGGATCCAATATGAAGAGGAATCTTCAGAAGATGAAGAAGACATGACGTACATGGTAAGGAAATTGTCCAAATATTTTAAAGCTAAAAAATTTAATAATGCGTCGAGTAAGAAGCAAAGGAAGATCCGCTGCTACAACTACAATGAAGAGGGACATATAAAGGAAAACTGTCCCAAATGAAAGAACAAAGGAAAAGGGACAATAAAAGTAAAAGTCCACAACCTAAAGGCAACATGGGATGAGTCTTCATCGGAAGATTCAGATGAAGCAGCGGATCTCGAGGAACATGGGATGAGTCTTCATCGGAAGATTCAGATCTCGAGGAACACGTTGGACTTCCACTGATGGCTTCACACCAAGAAGATGAGAGCATCGATGAAGGAGGAGCTACGTTAGAAGACAACAGCGATAAAGGGGGAGCTTCGGACTTCAGAAAAGATATGGTAAGTGAGATATGTCTTCTACCTCCTGATCAATTATATTTTGTATTAAGTAAATGACTAAATCTATGTGTAAATTGAAAAATAAAAATGTGGAATTAAAAAGAAAATTATCTTCTTCATGCTCATTAGAAATGTATGATAAGTTAAAATTTGAAAATGAAAATTTCAAAGTATAAATTGAAAATTTTCAAAATAACTATGCATGTTTAAATTGTTCTCAAAATTTAAAAATTAAATATAATGGTAAACTTAATTGGTATTTTAAATTACACAGGAGCCAAATTGTAAAAATTTTCAAATCATATATTCCATCTAAATATTTGATAAATCCTATTGGTAAAAATTATATTGGATCCCTAAATATGTCTTAAACTATTAAAAAACAATTTTGTCAAGTAGAGATTTTTTTGTAATTAATGCTTGATCTGATTAATATATATTTTTCTTATATATTTCTTGTAGAAAAATTAATTTAAGATTTTTTTGATAATAGAAATTGGTTTGTTCTATCTATAGATTTTTTTTTAGAATTTTTAACAAATAAACGAATTTATTATGATATTTTGATCGAAAATGTATTTTTAAATTTTAAAAATACTTAAAAATTTTATTTCATCGAATTCGATATTTTGGGATTTGAAGATTATCTTCTAAGTCTTGAAAAAATTTTCAAAATTATTTGATTTTGAAATCAAAATTTAAAATTATTTTTCAAAATTATCATCATTGAATTCAAAATTAAGTTTTCAAAAAGTTAGAAAATCGTTTTCACTCTGACAATTTTTCTGGAAATAGTTCTAAGAAAATTCTAACTTATATAAAATTTTGATAAATTTTTGAATAAAAATCAATTTTTCAAAATTAGACTTTATATTTTAAAAATTAATTTTCAAATAAAATTTGAAAACATAGATTTTCTAGAAATTATTCATTGTGTTAAAAATCTGATCAAAAAGTTTCAAAAATTTTAGATGTTGAGTTAAGTTTTTATGTAAATGTTAGTATTTCCCTTAACATATTTCAAGTTTTTGATATGATCAAAGAGGGAGAAATAGAATTAAGTTAAAGGATAGGCTTTATTTCAATTTTTTTTGGTACTTACTCTATCATTTATTTATTCCTTTTTTATGCTTATTTACTCTAACTTAATTTGGGTTGATGTACATCAAAAAGAGGGAGATTATAAGTACCATAGGTTGGTTTTGATGTGGTCAACCGAGTCAAGTTAGGTCTTATTGGTTTTTTTAATCCCTGTGTCTATGTGTGCAGGAGCTTAGGAGCGCAGGAAGTCGAGCGGAAGATGTAGCGATCAAGAAGGATGACACGGGAAGGGAGCTGACGGGCTCAGTGCAACCGAGGGACGTAGAGGTTTGCGGAAGAGTTCGTCAGTGGAGTGACCAGGATGTGCGAGGCGTCTGATGGACGAGAAGCCCGGGGGAAGCTCGCACATTATCCCTAAGTTTCATGGATTCTAATTTGAGCATGCAAACTTCATTTTTCAATTCCTTAACTCTCTTCCTAGCTCTAGCCAAATTATCATTTGTACTAGTAATAATTTTAACAAGAGTAGAGGTGGATAAGTTATATACCTCACTTACCGATACATCGGATTCGGATGATGAGCCATCACCTTCATCTTCACTACTTGAACTCCTCTCATCTTTGGATGACTCCAAGTTGTCCACTCTCATTAGTGCGAAGTATGACACATGATCTCCTTCTTCCTCCGATAAAGATGGATCATCCCAAGTAGCTTTGAGACTTGTGACCTTCTTTCCTTTTTCCTTGGACTTCTTCTTCACAACCTTCTTGCTTTCTTCCTTCTTTTCCTCCCTTTTCTTTAATTGTGGGCACTCATTCTTCATGTGCCCCTCTTGATGACAATTATAACAAATGATCTCATTTCCCTTGCTCTTACTCTTTGAACCTTTCCTACCATAAAACTTGTTAGAAAAATTTTTAAAAGCTCTTTGCATTTTCCTTACCATGTAGGCTTCTTGGTCGCTATCCATTGAAGTGCTTGACTCCTCCGAGTCGGATGATGATGAATAGACGACCTTCTTCTCCTTCTTCTTTTTTCTTTCCTTTTCTACAATAAAAGCTACACCTTTCTTTTTAGTAGAAATATTAGCTTGCTCATGTAATTCGAATTCACAAAACAAATCATCTAACTTTACCGTAGAGAGATCCCTAGAAACTTTGTAGGTATCAACCATTGATGCCCACAAGGTAGTTCTAGGGAATGATTGTAGAACATGTTGAGACAATCTGTGGTCCGGAGTGACCAAGTCTTTTGATGTTTAGGCAAAGGGTTTAAGTTAGGTTTACCCTTGTGTTCTTATATGTGTATGTTGAGTGTGCAGGTTGTACAGGTACACATATGGACTTGACTGGACGACCTCGGTACGGAGAAGGGTAGCATGGAGACAAGTTGGAGGCTTGTGTACACCCGAGGGACCTTGGTGGAGCAGGGATAATGAGCTGATGGGCGCGGACCTCGAGGCATACATGAAGGATGGCATGGAGGCAAGCTAGAGGCTTGCGTGCATCCGAGGGACGGGAGCCGAAGATGAAGAGGGCGCGAAGGCAACAGTCGAGGCTGCTGAAGAGGAGTCAGTCGCGTCGTGAGGGTACGAGTGCTGTGTGATTGTACTCGGGAAATCCTAGGGTTCGAGTGCGGAGTGAAATGTACTCGGGAAGGGTAACCTTAGGTATGTGAGTAGACCAGCCGACTGGCCTGAGGGCAGTCGACTGGTGAAACTCACAGAAGGTTCTCAGCCGGGGACCAGTCGACTGTCCTGGGGGTAGTCGACTGGTAGGTGGCTGGTGAGTTGGCTGAGAATTCGAACGTTGGGGGTGCAACGATCGAATTTCAGTAAGCACCAGTCGACTGCCCTGGGAGCAGTCGACTGGTAGCGAGGGTTTTAGCCCGAGTCCTATTTAAAGAGGACTTCGTGGTGGCTGAGATTTTTGACGAGTTTGCTCTTGGTTAAGGGCCAAACAGTAGTCTTTGTGCTAAGAGGTTCTCAAGGTGTTGTGGTGAGGTTTCTCCACCCACAAGGAGCGACGAGAGCTAGCCAGAGGTTATCCGAGGAGTGATCCACCGACGAATTCTTGGATAAGTCACCCGGCCGGGGTGGATACCAAGTAAATCATCGTTGTTAGCATTGGTTAGTATTGTTTTACTATTTTATTGTATATTCCGATGTGCAACTAACAACGCAGGTACAAGAAGATCTGAAAAAGTGCTATTCACCCCCCTCTAGCACGCCACATCGATCCATCAGTTGGTATCAGAGTGAAGGACCGCTTGTGATTGGACTAACCGCCAAGAAGAGCAAAAGCTAGAGGGAAGAATATGGAAGACAAATTCGGGGATGACATCTACACTCCGCCGGCCTACGACCATGAAGATTTCTTGTATTGGAAGTCACGGATGGAGACGTGGTTCGGAATGGAGTGGGACCTTCGGATTGCGCTTGAAGAGCCTTTCGAGATTCCAAAGGATAAGCACGGGAAGAGGCTTAGACCTAGATATTGGAATCAAGAACAAGAAAATCAATCCAAGGCGAATAAAAAGGTAATTGACATATTCCTTAATACTTTGCATACTAATGTGTTGAATGGTGTAGGAGCATACAAAAATGCACACGAATTATGGATCAAAGTAGAAGAATTTCATAAAAAACCTACACGAGGCCAAGTAGTGGAAGAACCCGAGGAAGTGAACTCGATAGCCCAAGAGGAGGAAGAATTAAGTGAAAGATCATCAACCTCCTCAAGAGAAGAAGAGGAGGTATCAATTTCAAGGTTTGAGGGGGAGGAGAGACTTTCGTCTATACTGGACCAAGAGGAGGCATCCACATCATCAAAGGTTGAAGAAGAAGCTCCAACCTCTACCAAAGCAAGAGCCAAGGACCATATCACATGCTTTGGGTGTAATAAAAAGGGGCACTACAAGGACAAGTGCTCGAAAGGTAAAAAGGAGGTAAAATCTACACTCATTTCATGTTCTTTTAAATCTAACATGAGTTATAGGAATGGAGGAGCTCAAGAAAAGATGAAGAAAATCCGATGTTTCACGTGTGGAGAGCTCGGGAACTACCACACCAAGTGCCTTAGAAAAGGAGAATTACAAAAAAATGGAGCATATGAGAAGATCGGAGAAGGAGGAAAAGAAGCAAAGATCACATCAAGGAGGGACTACAATGGTAAGTGAGGTAATCCCTAACTCTAGATTTAAATGCAGCTCAAATTCTAGTTCCTCCATGAATGTTAAAAATAGGGCAAATCATGCCTCCATGCATGCTAGTTTTAATGAAAAATGCTTAATGGTGCATAACTTTGGATTTAGATACAATGATAGAACTAGGAGTAATAAGGTGGACCAAAAATCTAAGAAAAACATGCATCATGATAGACCTAGGACCTTTGTATCTAAGGATTATGACACTAATCCCAAGAAGGGAAGGAATGTGCCTAGAAAGGAGGTTAGGCCTAGGAATGTCTAAGATGGACAAATGGGTTCTAGGGTTAGAACTCTAGAAAGAGAAAATCAAGCCTTGAGGGCAAGGCTTGATACATTGGAAATGGCCCTAGAAAGATTCACGGTTGGATCTAAGGGCTTAGACATGGTGATGGGTAGATTGAAACCCAACTATGATAGATCAGGTTTGGGGTACCGATCTAAGACTTCCAAGGAAAATGAAAAGAAATATGCTGGGGAAACATATAATGGCAAGGAGGGTAAGTCCAAGAATGGCAAGAGGGTGCCATCAAAAGATAGAAATAGTGACTTAACCAAGGACAAGGTGTCCAAGGTTAAGAAGGTTAGATTTGTAGGCCGAGAATCACCGGAGGTTCACCGGTGTGGTCTAGTATGGGTTAAGTCACCTAGGGAGGTGGCTAAGGCTCAGAGCTCAAGGGGGAGCTCTAGGAGCCTTTGGGGTCCATGGTAAATGGATCTCAAAAGTTTCTCTCCTAAGAAATTAGGTGAAATGTGTCAAAAGAAATTGGAAGACTTGGGTAGGTCTTAACCCTATGTTTTGGCATATTCAAAAGGGAATTAAGGAGAAAAGGTGAAAATGAGGTTATAATTGACAAAATTAGGTTTTAATGTGAAAATATCATGTAATTCACTGATAGAAATGATTTGTGACCAGATATTAGAAGATGTATCAAGGAAAGGCCACAATTAGGACTTTTGGGATAAGGTTAAATGATACATTTTAGAGAAAGTTGAGTTTCATGCCAATCTTGGGATCCGGAGTACATTTATTTGGAAACGTATTTCTCCCAAGTAGACATTGGCCGCACAAATCTCCCCACGAAATTTCATAGTTTTTAGAAATTTGTGGAATTAACTAGGCATTACTGAAATTGGGCTGAAAAACTTGAAATTCTGGTATTAGTCGCCTGCCCCAGGGGCAGTCGACTGGTCTCAGCCCAGAAACTCTCTGTTCGATTTGGGAGTCGACTGTCATATGGGCAGTCGACTGATCAGTGAGAGCATGCAAAAAGAGCCTATTAGGTGATAAGAAATTGCAAGATTAAAATCTTAGAAAAGTGTCATGCTATCTTGTGAGACTTTATGTCATGATTTGATTTTATATGTTTAAAGGTCATAGAGTGCTTAAAGTCATTGGATGATAAGCTTTTGGTAGTTGAGAGGAGTTGATCATAGTAAGAATATCTATGGATAAGTAGAGAATTGAGAACAATTTCTTGTGAAAATGGATAATGGTTAGAGTTGGAAAACACAAGGAATCATGGATAGACTTGAAAGATGATACGAAATGTCAAGCTTTTAAGGAAATTAGATGTGTACCAAAGTCAAGCACATTTGATACTCTTAATCAAATTATATTTTTCTAGGATACGATATATCCTAGCAAATGTGCTTACAAACTCTTTAGACTTCTCAAGGTTTGGTTGAGTTCTTATTGGCACTAGGGATAAGGTTGCTTGGGGGGGCAATCCTTAATGGTGTCAAAGGGAGAAGAACTTGGTTGTTAGGTTGGGTAGAACCTAACTTGGTATTAGGGTGTTAAGTTGGGTAGGACTTCACCTAGGAAAAATGAAAATTGGGAGAAGACATAGGTTAAGGAGGAGGTTGCCTCCTTGTTTGCCTTAATTTTCTTAGGAAACATTGGGGTTTTGTGTCAAACTTGGGAACCGTGATAAATACATGGTGAAATGTATTTTTCCCAAGTAGGAATGGGTACCATAAAGTTCTCCACGAAATTTGGAAATTTTTGGAGAATTGTGGAATTTCTGGTGCAATTCTGAATTTGACCAGAAAATTGATAAATCAGAGTATCAGTCGACTGCCTTGGGGGAAGTCGACTGGTCAGGGCTGGTGTGGGTATCCAGCAGCTGACTTGGGTCCGAATGATGGAAAATAAGTGTATGGGGGGTTAGTACACGTTGTTTAGGATCATTGGGGATTAAAAGAACTAATAATTGGGATATTATTGGGGTCTTTTTGATGTATGGCAAAGGGGGAGAAGTGTTGGATTTAAGTTGGGAAACCAAACACACCTTTGCTAGAAATCCTAGGTTTAGGGGGAGCATGGTTGCTCCATCCTTGGAGTAAGGGAAACCTGGGAGAGGTTCTTAAAAAACCTTTGTAAGTCCAATGTAAGGGGAGCTTTGGAGAAGCTTTAAAAAGCCCGTTGTGTGGAAAATCCTAGCTTGGAGGGCTAGGTGTGAAAAGTCCTAGCTTGGAGAGTTAGGTGTGGGGAGCCTTGGGGTAGGTTTTAAAAAACCCGATTTAGAAAATTCCTCACTTGGAGGGTTAGGTGTGGGATGCCTTGGGACTAGATCCATTTTTGCATGGTATATGCATTATTTTTGCTACTTGACTACTATCTTGTTTCCCTAACTTAAACGTATTACCAAACACCAAAAATGGAGAGATTGTTGAGGCAATCTGTGGTCCGGAGTGATCAAGTGTTTTGATGTTTCGGTAAAGGGTTTAAGTTAGGTTTACCCTTGTGTTTTTATATGTGTATGTTGAGTGTGCAGGTTGTACTGGTACACATATGGACTTGACTGGACGGCCTCGGTACGGTGAAGGGTGGCATGGAGACAAGCTGGAGGCTTGTATGCACCCGAGGGACCTTGGTGGAGAAGGGACGATGAGCTGATGGGCGCGGACTTTGAGGCATGCGTGAAGGATGGCATGGAGGCAAGCTAGAGGCTTGCGTGCATCCGAGGGACGGGAGCCGAAGATGAAGAGGGCGCGAAGGCAACAGTCGAGGCTGCTGAAGAGGAGTCAGTCGCGTCGTGAGGGTACGAGTGCTGTGTGATTGTACTCGGGAAATCCTAGGGTTCGAGTGCGGAGTGAAATGTACTCGGGAAGGGTAACCTTAGGTATGTGAGTAGACCAGTCGACTGGCCTGAGGGCAGTCGATTGGTGAAACTCACAGAAGGGTCTCATCCGGGGACCAGTCGGCTGCCCCAGTCGACTGGTAGGTGGCTGGTGAGTTGGCTGAGAATTCGAACGTTGGGGTGCAACGGTCGAATTTTAGTAGGCACCAGTCGACTGCCCTGGGAGCAGTCGACTGGTAGCGAGGGTTTCAGCCCGAGTCCTATTTAAAGAGGACTTCGTGGTGGCTGAAATTTTTGACGAGTTTGCTCTTGGTTAAGGGCCAAACAGTAATCTTTGTGCTCAGAGGTTCTCAAGATGTTGTGGTGAGATTTCTCCACCCACAAGGAGCGACGAGAGCTAGCCGGAGGTTATCCGGGATCCACCGACGGATTCTTGGATTAGTCACCCGGCCGGGGTGGATACCAAGTAAATCATCGTTGTTAGCATTGGTTAGTATTGATTTACTATTTTATTGTATATTCCGCTGTGCAACTAACAACGCAGGTACAAGAAGATCCGAAAAAGTGTTATTCACCCCCCTCTAGCACGCCACATCGATCCATCAGTTGGTATCAGAGTGAAGGACCGCTCATCATTCTTTGCTATTCACCCCCTCTAGCACGCCTTGTGATGCTATAACCCTCTTGAAACGTCATTCTTTGATTGCTCCGGTCGACGGTGAGTTCTCCCGAAACGAACCGGTTCTGATTCCACTTGTTAGATCGTGGCGCTTGCAGAGGGGGGTGAATAGCAAGTTTCAATTTTCTCTACAAGAATGGTTAGCAAAACACAAGAAATATAATGAAAACGATAGAAACAATGCTAACACCTTCGTTTACTTGGTATCCACTTCAGAGCGGTGACTAATCCATGGATCCACACAAGCGCACAATCTTCACTATGAAAAATCCACCTTCAAGGTGGAGAAAACCTTCACAAGGTTGTCATCTTCCTCTTACAAGATAGAATTGAGAATGAGAGGAAGAGCTAGAGACTTTTTGCACTAATAGCACAATAGTACCCCCTAGGACCGTACCTTTGACGTGCTAAAAAGTCACCCTTTAAATAGGGTAAAGGACAACTCCAAAAGCTGTCCAACTCGATACTAGTCGACTGGCCCAGCTTTAAAAGCTAGCCAACGGCTAACTCAACGACTAGTTTTCGGGGTTACCAATCGACTGCTCCTGGAGCAGTCGACTAATGTTACTGTGAGTTCGAGTCTCTTGCTGGCAGTCGACTGATCCATTCCCAGTCGACTGCCCAGCTTACAAAAGCACTCTTCCTCACTCCGACGACCCTTCTTCATGTGTGCCTTCAAGTGTACTCCCTTGGTTTACCCTTTGAAGTCCTCTTCCTCCGGCTATCGTCCCTCAGATGCGCACGCAAGCCCTCGGCTTGCCTCCATTCTACCCTTCACGTGTGCCCTTTGAAGTCCTCTTCCCGACTTGCCCTTGGAGTTCTCTTCCCTCGGCTCTCGTCCCTCGGATGTGTCCTCCATGTGTGACTCTCCAAGTCTTGCAAAACTCAATCACACATATCAAATAACAACACCACACCTTAACCTTAAGCATATTGGCACACACATCAAAATCATGATCTTTCCGATCATACTTGGGTCGATTGCCCCAGCATATAGGAACGCCTGAGACTTCTTAGGTGCCTGTGTTCCCAGGCACTCGAGACCTCTCAAGCGCCTTAGATGCAACCAATGCCCAAACATCTCAATTGCAACACAGGGTTAGTCCAAACAACAATAACATGTAAAGTAAATGCATGCACGACAGTCAGTGTTGCCTGATCCTTACTTTACGTTTCAACCAAAATCGTAGGTCGGACCGACGCCTACTGTTCCCTCTTTCGAGGAACGCGTCCTCACTTACTCCACTATGGAGAAGTTACCTGTTGCCAACTGGCATCTCCGGTGCCTCCGAAGATTCCAAATTTCGAGACGTTCGTGTTGGGGAAATCTATGGTCCGAAGTGATCATGTGTTTTGATGTTTAGGCAAAGGGTTTAAGTTAGGATCACCCTTCTATTTGATATGTGTATTTGAGTGTGCATGTTTGCAGGATACACATGGATTTAGCTGGACAGCTTCGGGACAGGTGAAGGATGGTATGGGAGACAAGCCGTGGGTTTGTATGCATTCGAGGGACCCTGAACAAAGCAGGGACGATGAGCCGAGGGAAGCGGACTTCAAGGCATATGTGAAGGATGGCATGGAGACAAGTCGAGGGCTTGTGTGCGCATCTGAGGGATGAGAGCCAAAGTCGAAGAGGGCTTGAAGACAACCGGTCGAGGCTGCTGGAGCAGAGACGATGAGCCGAGGGAAGCAGACTTCGAGGCATACGCGAAGGATGAGATGGAGGCAAGCCGTGGGCTTGTGTGCGCATCTGAGGGACGAGAGCCAAAGTCGAAGAGGGCTTGAAGACAATAGATTGAGGCTGCTGGATGAGGAGTCAGCTGAGTCGTGAGGGTTTAAGTGCTGAGGAAATTGTACTCGGGAAATCCTAGGGTTCGAGTGCTCAGAGAAATATACTTAGGAAGGGAAACCTTAGGTTTAAGGGTGGACCAGTCGACTGATGCTTGATCAATCGACTGATGAAGTCCACAGAAAGATCAGTCGACTGGTACTGGACCAATCGACTGATGGCACTAGGAAATTCAAACGTTAAGCTGTAACGGTCGAATCTAAGTGGGACTAGTCGACTGGTAACGGTCATTTCAGCCAAGAGCACTATTTTAAGGAGCTCGGTTTTGGCTGAGAGTTTTTGATGAAATTGGCTTTAGTTAAAGGTCAATTAGTAGTCTTTGTGCTCAGGAGTGTTGTCCGGATTGTGGCGAGGTTTCTCCACCCACAAGGAACTACACGAGCTAGCCGGAGGTCTTCCGGGGAGTCATCCACCGACGGATCGGGATCGTCCACCTTACAGACAGCCGTGGAGTAGGAGTTTCATCTCCGAACCACGTAAATTGGATTGTCTTCGTAGTTGTTAGATTTTATTATTTGTTATTCCGCTTACGCGCTAACAACGTGTAGGAAGAAAACCACGATTAAAGTGGGTGATCGAGAAAGTTGCTATTCACCCTCCTCTAGCAAACGGAAAGGTCCCAATAGTTCGTACCTCGACCCGTCCCTACTTCCGTCTGTTGTCCTCGCTCGACTAAGACTCATGCCCGATCTTTCAGATCAGGACTTCAGTGCCCAACCCCTGGTCAGGTCTTCGTGCCCAGTTTTTCAAACCAGGTCTTCATGCCCGATTTCACCCACCAGGTCTTCGATACTCAACCCTCGGTCAGGTCTTCGTGATCAACCATACAGGTCAATACTTCGTGCCTAATTACACTAAGACTTTCCTGCACACTTAATGTAACACATTAGATTCAAAAGCATAGTTAACTTTAAACCTTATACGATTATCAAAACAAGATTCGATCTGGTACTTCCGGCACCAACACAGTGTACCTAGTGAGATCAAATTCTTTCTTAGATTTGGTATATGTCTGACATCACATAAAGTTCTGATCACGCCATCAAACATCTTGATTTTGATGTTCTTTATGTTAATGACTATATAAGGTGCATTGTTTTCCATCAACACTAAATTAGAATCTACTACCCTATAAATGTCAAACCACTTTTTGTTTGGAGTCATGTGATATAAACATGCAGAGTCTAAGATTCATACATCTGTCAGCTGCTTCAAACTCGACATAACTAATAGCATATCTCCATCATCGCTCTCTGGATGTTTTTCTTCAACTATATTTGCAGACTTTGCTGAGTTATCATTGTTCTCTATAATGTGTCTTTATCTCTGGGCAATCTCTCATCATATGACCTTTGCATCCACACTTCACTACACCAAAAATATGCTTTAACAACAGTGAAAAACCACTGTAAAAGACCCCCCCCCCCCATCGTTGTTAATCATCGCGTTGAGAAAGGTGGGTTCAGTCAAAGACAATGATTTTTAACCATTATTTTTATCCGATTTACAACGATTTTTCACCATTGTAAATCACATTGAACCTTTGTGTTTCAAGTTAAAAGACAATAATTTTCTGTTAAAACTACAACGATTTTTAACCATTATATTTCAATTAAAAAGGATAATGATTTTTAACCATTGTCTTTGATCGTTCCTATCTTTCTCAACACGTTGATTTACAACGATTTTCTTGGGTCTTTTACAATAATTTTTAACCGTTGTATTTCAACTACAAAAATAAGAGATTATAACCATGATTTTTTATCATCTTATTTTTCTCAACACATCGATTTATCATGATTTTTCATCTTTGACAACGATTTTTAAGCGTTATCGTTTGTATTGAAATAATTATCATTTTGACCATTTTTACCGTTGTTGTTTCTCAACACACACTAGAAAATAATAAATCGTTGTCTCAAACTTATTATATATATACAATAAATCATTGTCTACAAACATATATATCATACCATTTTAAATGATCACTTCTAACAGATATATATGTATAATACTTATATCAATTTCTAGCAGCAGATTAATAATATCAACATTTCCTTGAGTTGCAGCAGGATCATGACTATTAAAGTCTTCTTTTCCTTGATCTTGGGTATCAAAATCAAAAGAATGAAATTAACAATTAAAGAAAAATATATGTGTAATTAGATTGAGGAAACTTCCACTCATCATATTTGATTTGCTACCAACTTTAATGAACTCTCAATGTTCTTTCTTCAGTAAATAATACCTCTACATCTCCATCACTATACATGATCTAAATAGTATAAAACAGCATCAGACATGTTAGACAGAGAAATTATTCAACTGAAGAGAAACTAAGACTTAGTAATGACTTTGTGCTTTTTGGAAGCTTTGTCTTAAGAACCAATTACTCCATCATAAAAAATACAGGTATGAGCAATATCATCAAATGTAAAAGAACATGAATGACATACAATCTAAAAACAAGTATTAAGGAAGATATAATTACTTAGAAACTCATTGATACACATAGTAACATCGTCGACTTTGAAGATCAACTCCTTCGTCTTCTCCTCACTGCACTCAGAGAGTATCTTCTACACATGCGCGCAATGTGTTGCCAGCCCTAGTAGCGAGGTGGAAAATCATGAGTATAAAAATTAATAAACTAAACTGCATTTACAAGTAAAAGCATACTAAGGAAATGCTTTGACAAAAAATATAAGAATATAAAAACTGATTAGTGAAGCACAATTTGTATTTGAGCAATAAAAGTTACAAGGTATAAAAACTTAATACAATTTTCTTTTAAGACAAAACCCTTGATATCTTAATGAATAATACCTTGCTAATGCAAATAGACCAAACCCTCACTCAAGAATTTTTCATAATCATAAAACAAGAACTCATATGCCTACTATAATAAAGCAAGAGACACATTATATGAAATCATAAGTAAATCTTATGGCGTATTTTATAGGAATTTTTTCTCCAAATAGGGTGCGAATCCTGGGACGCTGGGCTTCTAGACTGCCCACCACGAACGCTTCCCGATTTACCCTGGTAATCGGTGAAAAATTTTCGTGGAACCGGGCCGATCACCCCAGGTTCAATTTGTCTGCTGCTTGATTCATTATTTTTTTTATAAGTAAACCTGAGCAATATACACAGCCATTAATATTGATTCAAGGAATGGTCCCAATTTATTAGTTTTGAATGTGGGTGTGACTAAGAAACTCTACTATAATAAACATTGCACATGAGTTAGAGAATATGTTGGTTTTCACAAAAAAAAAAACATGTCAATGACATCCTATAATCGGTTTAAAGGATTCAATATCTATCACATGGGCTATCATAGGAAAATAGTATATAGCTAATCGTCCTATAACATATGTTTTAATAAATTTAAATTTTTTTAAAATTAATATATAATCTAGTTACTAAAAACATATCCCCATTCTATTTGTTTCCAATCCCTGTACACAATTTGTTTTTCTCTAAATAGTTTCAATAAAACGGAGTAGTTGATGTCAAAAGTTACGACAAAATAGCTACTTCAATTATGAAACAAATAAAATACAGAAACTAGTTCTAGTGCAGCTTTTTTGCTCTTGGTTTGTTGCTTTTACTAAATAATTAATAAGGTTGGGACTAAAATTGTGTTTAGTGTGCTTTTATGTAAAGTTTATCTCATATACCAACTTAACTTAAGAAGGCATAATGAAAATATTAGAACCTTTGAATCCCAATAGAAGTCTTCATTCTTAATTGGGATGGCAAGCATATCTGCTTCAATAGGTGGATTTGACAAAAAAAAATCCTCTCGTTGGCTAAAAGTAGGTCCTCTAAACGTTTGGGTGACACTTAAGTACCCAATATCTACTACAATGACTTGCAGGATCAGTAATATAATTTTTCAAAATAAGAAGCATTGATGCTCAGACTCGTTTCGACTCCATTTAACCCATGTCAGATATTGGCTCCAACATCTACTAGAAATAATTGGCATTGCAACTAAAAAAGGATTGAGAAGAAACTTTGATGAAGTACCAAAACTCCTCATTGTCAAAAATAATATTTGTGGAGCTGTACTACTACAATACCAAGGGAAATGCAACCGTTTTTTTTTTTTGCACCAACCCTAGAGTTGCTTCCATGAATGATATATCATAAGAAACCTTCAAAGAAAACAAGATAAATAGATACAACAATTGGTTGATTGCCATAGAATTAGATATAATCGGAAAGAGTATAGAGAGTGATGAAACCTTGATATATGATCCTGTAGGAATCTTGTGCGCAAAACAAACAAATCACGCAGTAGAAAAACAAGATCCTTAAGCGATCCATACAAAAAAATCCGTATAAAATTCTATCTATAAGAATTATACCTTCGTTGTGTGTCCTTCGCTTATCCCGCTAGTCCTTGGTTCGTCGGATCTCTATGTTAGAACTTGGATAGCTAGAGAGGGGGGGGTGAATATAGCCAGATACCCACTTTTTGTAATTTTAGGTTTTCTTTGTAGTTGGGTTAGTAGCACAGCGGAAGCAAAAACAGATTTGCAGAAACTAAAACCTAAACTAAGCACAAACACAAAACGCTAACAAAAAGGATTTACAAGGTTCGGGGATAACTTGCCCCTACTCCTTGGCGTGCCCGTAAGGTGGGCGATCCCTTGATCGTCGGCAGATCAAGCCCCAGAAAATCCGGATAAAATGCAACTTCCTTCTCGGTGGAGTAACCTCTCCACAGCGTTTCAAGATGGATCAAGTATTAAGTACATGAAACACAAGAAGAAACTTACTGAGCACTTAGAACCACAAGAACACAAGCAAACTTCTCACCGAGCTCCACCCAGCGCAGATCTCACGCAAGAACTCCCTTCTTCGTGTCTTCTCGTTGATGGGCTCGCCAAGCTTCTTGTTTCTCTTCCAAGTGCTCAAGTAACACAAGGTTGCTTCAAGGATCGCAGTTGCTTGCTCAAGATGATGGAATAGAGTTGTCGCAAGAGCACAATGTGGAGAACTTCGTTACCGAGACTTGTTTGCCACCAAGCGCTTAAGTTTCAGCTCACTGATCGCCAGGTCACCATCTCACTACAGCCTCCAGCTGCTCACCTGCAACAGCCAACTACCACTGAGCTCTTCCTGGACTCCCTGAGCTTCCCTCAGCCAAGCTCCAGTCAGCAGCTCCAGTCAGCAGCTCCAGCAGTGCTAGCGTCCGTTGCAACCTGAGATAGAAAACGGACAAACCTGCTCTAAGGAAAGACTCTCATTGACTCACCTTGAGTGTTTGAATCCATTTATGTCACCTGCACACTTGATCAGATCATTAGCACAGCAAATCAAGCAGAGAATCAAGTATCAGAGATTAAGAGCAGAGAAATCAGATGTGTTCAGACGTGATCAGAGCGTCTGACAGTGCATTTTGAATTAAAGTGATCGGTCACCGGACCGATCCAGGGCTCGTGGATCGGTCACCAGACCGATCCACAGCTTTGTTGGGACTCCCAGCTTTCGCAGCCACACGGGCCTGATCGATCATCAGACCGATCAGGCTGTGACCTGATCGGTCACCAGACCGATCAGGCTGTGACCTGATCGGTCACCAGACCGATCAGGAAGCTCCCTGACCGATCAGGATCCGGCCTGATCGGTTGTAAGACGGAGTCTGCGACACTTGATCGTTCACCAGAACGATCTGAATAGTGTTCCAGATCGGTCACCAGACCGATCAGGAGCAGATCAGTAAGGTTCCCAAAACCTACTGGCTGCTCCCTGATCGGTCACCGGACCGATCAAGAGCCGAGCAGCAAGGAAACTCAACTCACTGTATGCTCCCTGATCGGTCACCAGACCGATCAGGAGCCGAGCAGTGAGTGAACTGCATGCTCCCTGATCGATCGCCGGACCGATCAGGAGCCGAGCAGTAGCCTAACAAGGTCACTGTGTGTTCCCTGATCGGTCACCAGACCGATCAGTCATCGCTGGATCGGTCACCAGACCAATCCACGAGGGAACACCGTGCCAACTTCCCTGATCAGTCACCAGACCGATCCAGACAAGGTCAAAGCCATTCTAAGTCATGAGAACCGGCCTCCAGCCCATCTCTGACTCGTGCTTGATCCCTCAGACCAAGACTCTATGCTCAGCTTCACTCATTGGGACTTCAACCAACCTGGCTTCACTCACCAGGACCCGACTTCACTCACCGGGATTTCAGTCAACCTGGCTTCACTCACCAGGACCCGGCTTCACTCACCGGGATTTCCAATCACCTAACCCTCCGAGTTAGGAATTTTCACACCTAGCCTTCCAAGCTAGGACTTTTCCACACCTAACCCTCCAGGTCAGGATTTTTCACACCTAGCCCTCCAAGCTAGGACTTTCTCACACCTAACCCTCCAAGTTAGGATTTCATCCACCTAGCTTCTCAAGCTAGGACCTGACCCTCCAAGCCAGGCTTTCATCAAACCTAGTCCCACTAGATATGCCTAGTCCACGACCAGGACTTGATCCCAATCATCTCATCAACCTAAACTAAAATCGGTGTCAACACCAAAACAACAATCAGGGTCAGACTGCATCAACAATCTCCCCCTTTTTGTTGTTTGACAACCCGATTTTAAGTTTAGGGATTCGAATCCAATTATCTCAAATCTCAAAATTGTAGGTGAATCAGGATTCTCCCTCTACAACATTTAAACTCATAATCGTCCTAAACTTAACCAACCTCACTCTCCCCCTTTATCAAACACCGAAAAAGGGTGTAGATGGGTTGTTAAGTTTAAACCATACTCACCCTCAACCCTAGAGGTTTCCCAAAACATTATAAGATTTGATTTGATTTTGAAAACACATGAAAACATATGATAGATATAAAGCATGGCAAGACAATCATATGTATCATATGGACATGGAGTAGCAATAAGCATAGCAATGAAAAATAAGGCATAAATGACGATAGCAGTCATATAAGCAACTATAGTAAGTCAAACAAGAAAATCAGTCATAGCGTTAGATGCATCACATAGCATCTAAGTCAAATCAAATACAGCAGAAAAGTCGGAAAGATCGAGCCTTGTAATTCTCCTAACCAAACAACCGCGGAAAAGTCGACGAGCGGATCGCCGATTTTTGTGTTTATTATCGGGGTCCAATTAATTAATTATTAAACATGATTAACAAATAATCAAAATGATAATAATTAATTAATATCCGCATGAAATGACGAGACTAAAATAAAAGCGGCCAAGGAAGAGTATATACCTTCCATTACCTTACGATCTTCTATCGTATGACCCTCCCCTCTTGGACATCGTGTGGGCGACGATCTACCAAGAACCGTGGTCACCAAGTCGATCACTTCTCCTTGCACCAACCAAGCCCTAGTCAAAGGGATGTCGCTGGCCACTCCAAGGAAGAAGATAATCCAAACACAAACCCTACTACTCCTCTCCTCTACCGCCGGCGCCCGAGCAGTAAGTATCTTGGAGCTCCTGTGTTCTGAGCGACTCCAAGTCGCGTGAGCAACCTGTGTTCTGAGCAACTCCACAACTCCAACTTGCGTTCTCAACCTTCAAACACCAGCAGCAAGCCAACAATTTGCGTGAGCAATTCACGCAAATCATTTTCTTCTCCAACCAAACAATTTGCGTGCGCTTCTCCCAACCCCCATGTTTTCTTCTCCAATCAGCAATTTCGGCGCCGCATACATAGAGAACAGGTGGTTCCGTGAGGAGAATAAGTGGCTGCATGATCATGTTGGATTCTCCAAGTCGGCGCTATGTTTTCTCCAGTTGTCGTAGCCAACTTTGCAACCAAAGTTGCTTTGGTTGGAGAAGGCAACCAAGTTGCCGTGTGCAACTCTGCATGGAGAAGAAATTTCTCCATGCTGAGGTCGGTGCCGCACCCTATGAGGGGGAGAGAGAGATAGAGAGAGAAGAAGAGAGGAGAAATTTTTAGGGGTTTCTAGTGTTCCTTAGATTAATTATTAACTTGGTTTCATGCCACCATGGGGTATATATAGGGCTACGATAGGGACCATGAGGAGGAGTTGAATCTTGGCCTGCTAATGGATCCAAACCCGATCTATTAATGAAGATCATTCTACTAAAGGATCCTTATTGAATTACCTCACCAACCCCATATTTACTTATGAGTTCCACCTATTATGAGCACATTCATCCCTCCGTGTTTAAGATATCGAATGCCCGTCGATTAACTTAAATTACTGACAATTTTAATTAATCAATTTCTGGCTCCTTGACTAGTACCACTCAACCTTATCACCATGTCGGATCAAATCCACCTGCAGGATTTAACATGATGAACCTTATGAGCTCATCAAGGAGGCATCATTATCCTGACTCACCAGGACAAGGATTCCGTCAATAAGCAACGACCCACCATATAATTAATATTATTTTCCAACTTACCGGGCCTATCGATTTAGCAGAATAAATCTCGCCCATTGGTAAATTAAAAAAATAAATATTAATTATACGTGTCTGTTATTATATCGGGATTTAGGGATTGTACTCCATAATAATCCGAGGTACAATCCAATTATTAAGTCAGTACAAATTGGATGACCTTTGGTTTTGGTCCTGCTCAATGCACACAAAGCACACTAGTGCAATTCTATGGTCAAGACAAACCACACCTAATTACACTACAACCATCCCGACGGTTTGTCCAATTCCATCTCGGCTGTGAGCCTCTGCTTATACTATGCAAGGAACTGATAATATGATCTTATGTGCGTCACCACACACTATGTTATCTACAATGCAAGGTATTGGACTTATATGCATATACTAATATAAATACGCATCAGTGTTATTGTGATTCTCTTTCAAAATGTGGATGGCCATACAGAAAAGGTAAGGGGTTTGGTATACATCCTAACAATCAAAACCTAAGCCTCTTCTATTCTCTCTCTCTGGTGGTGTGCGACACAAGGAACGCTAGGGTCGGCGGCAACAAAAGAAGAAGGAGGAAGGAGGAAGGAGAAAGTTCATTCATCTTCTTTCTCTTCTTCTCTTCTCTCCATCTTGTGTGTTCGGCTAGGCCAAGAAAGGAGAAGAAAGATTCTCCTCCTTCTCCTTTGGGCGTGCGGCAACAAAAAGAGGGTGAGGGTCTGCGCAACTAAGAAGTAGATTTTTGGTGGCTTTGTTTCTTGGAATATCGTCGCCCACACGACGTCCAAGAAGAGGATAAGAATACAATAGAAGATCAAGAGTTATATCAAGAGGTATAATCTTATTTTCATTCTTGTATTAATTATATTTTATTTTTCTCTTGGATCCCGAATCAAACACAAGAACTGACGATCAAATTCTTCATCTTCTATTCCGTTGCTAATCGAGAAGAGAGATTGATTGCTTGAACAACAAGTTTGTTTAAGCGATCACTCAATCGAATAGAATGAAGATGAAGTAGGTCGTTCGGGAAGTTTTGCCTATCCGAATTAGTTCTAACCAATAAAATTTTTAATCCGGGGATATAGGGAGGAATCCCAACGACAACCAACAAGCACCAGCTGGAGCAGTTCTCAGTGCCACTTCGCTCTTGGGAGTCCACCTCGTTCATTGACAGGATCACTTTCTATGTGGGACAATCTCGCCGACTCAAATAGAATGTTGGATTTTTGCATTCGGAGACTTATCCAAAGACATAAAAGAAGAGATTAGGTTTATATGCACGAAAAAGAGACTAGGTTTATATGTGCGGAGAGTGACACGTAGAGAGAGGGAAGGAGACAAATTTTGACATTATATGCATTCAAACTATCGAAATTATTTTAAAATTAAAATGCTTCAAATATTCGAATGTATTAGAAAATGATGTCGAAAAAATTGGAAGGGATAGAACGCAAAAACTAAATAAATAAATTATTTGGTAATTATCAAAGTGAATACATAGCCATTTCAGTTTCAAGATTGTAGGTCGTGGCTTTAGGAAATGACAGATGATCGAATGATTGGAAAAAGAAAATGATATACTCAAGTAAAAAATTAAAAAAAATTAAAAATATTATGTCATCGTAATTACAATGATCTTTGATGGATTTATCGTACCTTAAAGGTATAATTTAATTCGAAACGACGGTCGAAAGTCGCCAACGGTATCCAAATAGCATTCAAACATATACATATCGACTATTACATCATTTTTTTAAATAGCATTCAAACATATACCAATCGACTATTACATCATTTTTTTAAAATTTTTTCCTTAAACATAGAATTACTCTTAAAAAAACCTCCTGGTATAGAAAAATGCTTCTTTATTTTTCCTCCGACTATTACATCATTTTTTAAAATTTTTTCCTTAAACATATCATTACTTATTTTAAAGAAAACCCCAGTATAGAAAAATGCTTCTTTGTTTTTCCTCTCTCCCCTTCCTACTCTAAATTTGTTTTGTTTTTGACAAAGAGATCCAAGTGCAAATTAAGAAAGAGAAAGAACATTGGAAACTTGTTTTAGTGACGATTATTTCTGTTGTGAAATGTCTTGCTAAACATAATTTAGCTTTTCGTGGGGATAATGAAAAAATTTATCAAGCCAGTAATGGTAACTTTTTGGGGCTACTTGAATTAATTACATAATTTGATTTGGTAATGCAAAAGCATTTTAGACGCATTTAAAATAATGAGATTCATTATCATTAACTTAGTCATAAGATTTAAAATAAGTTGATTTTTATGTTAGGTTCTAAAATAAGAAGTGCTATAATTGAAAAAATAAAAGAAGCAAAAAAATCTTTTAAAATCTTTTAGTAAAAAAATCTTTTAGAATCTTTTTGGGAGACTTATTAAAAACTCCCTAATCAGAAAATCATCTTTGTGTCAGCTCCCTTGGCAAGGGAACAATAGTTTTGACTCCCTAAACTTTTTTTTAACTCCCTAATACATAAATTTACCAATCTACCCTTATTAAATGTTATCTCTCTCTCCAATACCTTCTCCCCCATTTGTTCACGATGCATCCAAAGCAAAAACCCTAACCAGCGCGTTCCCACCATTTTCGTCTTTCTCATTTCCCTCTTCTCCATTTCTTCCCTACAGATTCTCCATCCTAAAGAAACCCATACCAAGGAAATCGATGGCTCGACCATTTCTCTCTTCTCTATTTCTTCCCGTTACAATGTCCATCCTAAACAAACCCTAACCAGTGAAATCCATCGCTCTACCTATCCACGCCGAGGAGGAGACTGAAGCAAGATCATACCCATCGAGATCCATCGATCGGGAGTAGCAAGATATCAACCGAGAGCAAACGACCGACGAGGAAAGTGAAGTAAGCGTCGCCGTCGAAGACAGAGTCGAAGACACACAATCACCTTAAAAAATAGTAAATTTTTTTAATTTTTATAGTCTTTTTTAATCTATTAGTCGTATTTTGTTTGATTGAATTTTCACATATCTCATTATTTATATATTATTGGTTTTTGGTCGGATTTTTTGAGATGGAGGTGAAATCTTGAGATAGCGCGTGTAGGCTTGATCGCTTACGCTTGCTCCTCCAACTCCAACTACTACAGGAAAGAATCCGCCTCCATCTCAAAAATTCATTTTATTAATCGTATCTTCCTCTTTTAGAAGTTGGAATTCCTAAGAAATTATATTGTGTTTCACTCCCTGAAGATAATTTTCTAATATTTGAATATAAATAAAGGCCAATAATATTTGAATGAGTATATTATTCCTCATTTATGCTGTGTTATGAAATTAAATATAATTTGTCAAATTTATTTAAATTGATATCGTGTTATGATTGATTTTGAAATTGTATAGTCATTTCCAATGCAATTTCTCAATCACTTAGGTGACACAGATTTTGATCAGTTTCTTAGAGAAATGGAATCTGGATCTGGATCTTCAAAATTTTCATTTCTGGGTAGTTGCAAGTATAAAGAAGACCTCTATATGATTTCAATTTTTAATGGCTTCAGTCTAATGGAACTGTTTGTTAATCTTGGAAGAAAATGTGAGGAGATTGTTCCACAAAATGTGCTTTAGCAATATCTTGCACCACATCAAAATATGTATGTGACATTGCATGAAGATGATGATGTCCGGATTATGACACATCTTTACATGTCTATGAGATTGACAATAATTAATATGAGAGCGATGGAAAAAGATCACATGAGTGCCCACAGTCTCGAGAGGTAAAAAATTTCTACCTTGATTTTTTTCTGCATGTAGATATTAATGATGATAAAATTTATTTTTTTGATTTGCTTGATATGTCATTGTAGAGTACAATTATTGATGATTGTTTAGTTATTTATCATGGAAATATATTGTGGGTGTGGTTTTTTCTTGTGAATCTTGAACATATGTAAAGTCATTGCATCCGTGGAGATTATGTAAAGTCATTGCATCCCAAAGGTTAAGTCTTTAATTTTAGTTTAGGTTTGTTAATATATTACATAAAGTACTCTCCCAAAGGTTAAGTCTTTAATTTTGGTGTATGGATAGTAGGTTAATTATAATTATTTTATGCTTACAATGATATTATACTCATTGTTAAATTGATAAGGTTTGAAATTGAAGAAGAGACACAGACTAATAATGATGGCTATCTTGAAGTGGGTTTGGTGAGAAATTCCATAGATGCTTGGAGTCATTGTATCCGTGGAGAGGGCCAGATATTCAAGGATGCTATAGAATTTCGAAAATGTGCTAAAAATTATGCAGTTGCTATGAGACGATCATTTTTGTATAAAAAGAATGATAATAAGAAGGTTATTCTTGTCTATAGCGAAAACAACTATTCTTGGAGAATATGTGCTTCAAGACATAAAGCTGACAAACTTTTTGGCATTAGAAAATGCAATCTAATACATACTTGTGGAGATGACAATCTTCGTAGTAGAGGACATCCTAAAGTTGATGCTGCCTGGGTTTCCAATGTTGTGATGGATAGATTGAGGGGAGAGCCCTCATATCGACCATGCACAATGTTGAAAGATATTCATAGAGATTATGGGGTCGAGCTTAATTACAACATAGTTTGGAAAGAGAAGGAATTGGCAATGCATGACATTCATGGTGGAGAGGAGGGGTCTTATGATAGATTACGATGGTATTGTAGGGCTATCAAAGAAACTAATCCTGAAAGTTTTGTCGAGTGTGAAATTGATCATTGTGGTAATAAATTTAAACGGTTATTCATCTGCTTCAATGCATGTGCAATTGGTTTTATCAATGGATGTAGACCCTTGGTTTTCTTAGATGACACTCACATAAAGAATAAATACAAAGGATGCATTTTGGTTCCTGTGGCAATGGATGCTAATGATGATCTTTTCACATTAGCATATTCAGTTGTAGATGCTGAAAATGATAATAATTGGGGATGGTTCTGTTTCCAACTTAAAAGTGCCCTGTTTTCGTATTCCTATATTGGGTTCCATGAGTTCACCTTTTTTTCTGATAGACATCCTGGGATAATCAAGGCTATTCAGATAATATTCTCAGATAGTCATCATGTCTACTGTTTGAGGTATTTGGTAGACAATTTCGTGAAACAGGTTTGGCTAATGGCATATTTGTGTTAGGAAACATTGCTTTTTGAATAATACTAGTTTATATACTATTTTTTTGTTATTTGAATGTAGGTCATGCGAAGGTACCCACTTCATAATAAAAAATATTGGTCATCTATTTTCAAAAAAGCTGCATATGCCCTATCGACACAAGAATTTGAAGAATATGTTAACATGATAGTAGGGTCAATGCCACTTGCCAAAGACTTTATAGTATCTTCGTGTCCAGAAAGTTGGGCAAATGCATATTTTCTAGGAAATCGGTGGGGTGTCATGAATAATAACATAGCTAAGTCTTGGAATAATTGGGTTAAAGCAGCACGATTTCTTCCTATCGTGGCCATGGCCGATCACATATGGATTCAAATTATGGATATGATGCACAGACGACGTGAAGCAACAATGTAGATGGTTAAAAGATTGAGTCCATCAAAGGAGAATGCTCTTGCAAAAACATATGCTGAATCTCGTAGTTTGATAGTGCGCAAGGCATGTGGTTGGAGTTTTGAAGTTGTGGATGGGAATAAATCATTTGCTGTAGATTTGTCTGCTCGGACTTGTTCGTGCAAAGCATGGCAGATTAGTAGGTTTCTATGCAAACATTGTTAGTGATATGAGAGAAGTGTCCTAAGGCAATCGCCTTATGATTGTAAACATTTATTTTAATAAATGATAATTCTCTATTTGAGTATACATGTTAGTATATTTGATTGGGATCTTAAACTCATCTACTGAATGTCCACAATATAATTCACTGCATAAGAGAATTTGTGATGGGATCACAACTAGTGATTATCTCTACATGTGCAATTGTGAAGTATTGAAAATATCCCTAGTCGATGAATTGATAAAAACGGACACTATCAATTCTGTTGAGACTAGCATGGGTTATTCTCTAATCAGCTGATTCTCACTGGCTGGTGACATTGGGATGTCCGAAGATAAACATGGATGCTAGTTAAGGGAACTAGTTCATTGGAGTGACTGGCTGTAAAACTTCATATGATAATCTATATAGATATGTCAATGAAGTTCTTACTGCAGCTTAAGTGCGATGTTCCTTTGACTTGCGGTGTTCAAGTCATCTTGGTCATGGAGACTTATACTTTAACATCTTAAGCAAGCATCTCCAAGGAGGTGTGGACCCAGGATGATTGGGTATAAGCCGAAGTGCCCGAAGATGTTTAAACAGCCTATAAAGGATTCACCCCTCCTTGCGAGGAGATGTATACCCAGGCCTATCGTCGGATTGTTACTCAAAGTCTCTGGCCAGAGCATATCATGTTTAGAGTATGAGTCTCTTAAATACATGAGAGTAACTAGAATCCGTTGGACGAGAAAGACATTACTTGGGCTAGGTGTGACGTAGTCAGCCTAGTGGGGACTGACACACATAGACCGTGTCCTGAACCAAGTGGGTATAAGATGGTGAAGGGAATGAGGCACGATTCATTAGAGCTGCTGAAGGGTTTCAGAATAATTTCTGACGTCAACCGTTGATCTTTCGATTAATTGGGGATCATGATGTACTACTAGGTGCCACTCATGATCGTTCTATAATTGATGAATTATAGACGGCCAACATAAATCGAAAGCCTATTTAGTCACACGCACTACGAGTAATCCGAGGGATTTAAAACGAGTTGAAAATTGGATTTTCCGATCAAGAGAAATAAGTCGAATCTGAATTTATCAGAGGCGCATGGGAAGCTTAAAATGGCTAAGTCTTTTGAAGGCTTATTGGGCGAATTAAATAAGTTTAATTCGCGAGGAGATTGACTTGGTGTGGCCGGCCAAAGAGGGTGCCCACCCTCTTTGGTTTGGCCGGCCACATTAAAGAGGGAAACCAATTTAATTGGTTTAAATTATAAAATAAATCAAGTGCGATTTGTTTTATAAAATTATGGATAAATAAATTAATTTATATAAAGAGATTTATATAAAGAAATTTATATAAAGAAAATTGTAGAAATTTATTCTTTTTATGGAAATTAAAATGAACCATGAATTGGTTTAATTTTAATTTATAAAATCAATTATGAATTGATTTTTCCATGATAAGAAAATTTTATACAAATTTTATTACATAATTAAAAGGAGAGATGTATTTGTTTTATTATAAAGTTAGTTATAATAAAACTAGGCATAACGGAATAATTCATAAGAAAATTTATAAGATAAATTTCTTATGAAAATTTATTCCATTAATTCCGTTAAAAGGGAGACTTGGCAATGGAGAGGCTACTATATAAAGGAACCAAAGGCAAGCCTTGAATTCCAATTAATCAAGAGATTAAGAAGTTCTCTCTCTCTCTCATTCTCTCCCTCTCTCTCTCTAGGGTCGACGCCCACCCTTTCTCTCTCTAGGGCCGGCGCCCCTTCTCTCTCTAGGGTCGGCGCCCCTTTCTCCCTCTAGGGCCGGCGCCACCTCCCTATCCGTGAGCCACCACCAAGACGAAGCGGGTCGCGACTCCTTCCTTCCTTCACGGAATCTTGATTACGTTACTTGATGGTTAGTTTCCATATCTCTCTCTTGATATTCTAGTTGTGCCTTTGGAGAATCTAGTAGTTCTTGTCGGCACAAAACTCGTGGCTTTGCGAAGTCATCCCGAAGAGAACTCGGCGTGGACGCGAATAGAGGCGAAGCTTCCAAGGGACGCTACGGTTGGATCTCGTCCCTTTCTTCGAGTTACGCAAGGTACAAAGTAAATTAGTTTATTTTTCTACAAAATTTTAATTTATGATCATGTCCACACTGTAGCGACCCGCCTTCTCTACCTTCAGACGGATAGTTACTTCTCTCTACTTCTCTAATTTTGATACATGACTAAAAATGCGGAAATCTTTTTTTTTTAAACTTTTAAATTCATCTAACAATTATATTCTAACTTAAGCAGTCATGTATATTAACATATCACACTTTCTATCTCAAAAGCTCACATATGGTACACTTTGAAGCTTGCCTCGCCCAACACCACAGTCGGGTATCAGTCGACTGATACTGTATCAGTCGACTGATAGCCTGAAATCTGAATTTTCAGGTTTTCGGCAGTTGCTTCACAGCTCCTCCAAACTTATAATTTCGAGCCATATGGAATCATGACACCATTTCTACACTCTATGACAGTTTTCAAATGAGTTTAGCCAATCAAAACGAATCCATAAACTTGAAATTTGGACTTTTGCGGAAGAAAATAAACTATACAAGTTATATGAACTTTAACACTATAGTTTGTACCAATCTTGACTTCTATACATTCATATAACCAAATACATGTTCTATGACCTTGCTAAAGCATCATGAAATGTGAATGCAACTTTTCTAAACATATTTAAGCAATGAAACTTAATTCAAAGAAGAAATTGATACTATCTTGGCACATGCATCTATTTCTCTAACTAAGTATCAATATCTCTAACTACTCACAATTCTACTCATCCAGTGCAGTCATAAGAATATATAGGCTAAAAGAAATGACATGGAATCTTTACTCTAAGAAATTGAGTATGTAAAACTATCCAAAACTTAAATGTTCGCTAAACTCCATAAAACAAACACTTGAAATTCAAATGAACTATAACATTGTGAATTAAATAACTAAATTATCTTGTGCCAAAGATCTCTCCATAATCAGCCATCACACACACTTTACTCAGCACCGCCTCGTCGCCTTCCTTCAGAATTGCTTGCCTTTACCTTTATCTGCAATAAGAGGAAATGCAACTAGTAAGCAAAAAGCTTAGTAAGTACTATCTAGCTCACAAAATCTCGAAATGTGCAAACATGCTTCTAGATCAAACTGAAAATCATATGAGATACTAATATGCTTGAAAGAAAACTAAGAACATGTATAACTCAAAACATGCATACTCAAGCAATAATAAATCTCAATTTACTTTTCTTGGCTCAACTTGAAACTTTAGCTATTCTTTAACTTTTGAAAACTTTCTTAACTTTCGAAACTTTGCTAAAGCATATACTTGAAAATAATAATCACTTGGATCCACTGAAGACGTAAGTACCATCTCATATGCGCGTTCCCTAAAAGGTTGGGGTAGCGAGCCACCAATCCTAATAGAGCAGACCTTGGTCTACCAGGGCCAAGACCTTGGAATTGGACACCTGGATTTCTTTAACGACGCCCTTGGACGCCGGGTACTGGCCTTATAAAATAAAATAGCTTTTCTTTCTTTTCTTTCTTATCTGTAAATGCCTTGGCATTTTCTGGAGCACCTTGCGTGCTAAAATCCCTAAGTCTTGACTTTTGGGGATTTCTTAAGGCCTTGGCCTTTTCTTTTCTTATCTTTATCTTTTCTTTTCTTTTCTCGTAGCTTTTCTTGGACCCTAAACTCACATAGGGTATTAATCAACATATATATAAGCATATAATGAACTAAGATCACATGCAAAAACTCAAACAAAAAGGAAATATCTCTTTTAAAAACTTTTAAAGGAAATTCTCGCGGAAAAACTGCCTCTTACTGCAGGTGAGCAGTACTTACATTGATATCTTGGACTTACAACCAAGATTGACGTCCAGAGCTCGGGAGAAACTTGAGATCTCGGAGAATTCTTCGCGCCTACGCGTTCCTCTCGTCGCGGGGATCCCGAATATAGGAGTATCTCTTGGAGGAAAGCCTTGGCCAGCCCTCTAGGGCTTGGTGTTGTGTGCGCACAAGAGAGGAGAGGGAGAGGAGGAGGAGGGGTCGGTGTGAGGGTGTTGGCCGAAAGGAAGGGTTTGAGTTGAGAGAAAATAAAACTTCTCTCTTTAAGTATCTATTTATACTTATGGGCGGATTGATCTAACTACACCTTAAATATCCTTCTCTCCATCTTTTACTGTGCTTGATACCCCTAGCCTAGCCGGTTGCGCGCTTGTGTGGTCTCGCGGTGGTCGCGGGTTCGATCCACCCGCTGCACTTAATTGATTTTTTTCCATTTTTTCCTTTTTTTTCTTTTTCCAAAAATACCAAACGGACTCGGAAAATTCCATAAAAATACTCTAAAAATTCCTAAAAATATCCAGAATATTTCTAAACCATTTCTAAATAATTCTAAGGACTTTAAGAACTAAAAATGGAAATTTTGGGGCGTTACACACACATCATAAGGTCGCATGCTAGATACGTGGTTAAAAATAATTTGAGAAATTATTTATGCTAATTCTTCCGCTGCACGTAAATATTTTAAAATTTACGAACCCGTATCCTTGTCAACATGCACCCGGTCCCAACAGTGGTATCAGAGCGAGGTTAGTGTTCGACATAATCATATAATTGTTTTGCGGAAAACTTTGTCATGATCTCAATTTTGGAAAATTTTCCAATTATGGAAACTTTCCAATTATGGAAACTTTCCAATTATGATAAATTTTAGATTTAGGAATTTCAAAGTTTGGAAATCCTCATGAAATTTCGCAAACTTTTGAATTATCCTAGTTTCTGAAATTTTAAGATAATTGTGAAAACTTCCCATTTTTGGAAACTTTTCAATTTTGAAAAATTCCAATTTTGAAAAATTTCCAATTTTGGAAATATGTAAGTTTTCTTTGTACCAGAAACTTACAATTATTCTGAAAACCTATTATGAAATCTCGCAATTTTGGGCACTTTCTTTCAAGAAAGTCTAGACAAATTTTTGGATTATTAATTGACAATTAAATTTGAATTGGTTTTAAATTATTATCAAAATTCTTTATTTTGGATTGAGCCTCGGGGAGCCGTCCAATTTAAAGTTAGTTGTTGTAATTTAATTTCCTATTTTGAATAAAATTGTCATGTTTAATTTGGTTACACCTCGGGGAGCGGACCAAATTAGATTTACAACAAATTTTTTTTTTGGGTATCTGAGCCTCGGGGAGCCACACAAAGAAAATAATTTGTTGAAATTAATAAATCCATAAATATAATATGTGATCAAATTTTGAAAATTTGATTTAAGAGGTGATGCTCTTACATATTGTTGTTTCCAAAATTAATTAGGAAAATGGTTTCCTATAGAGTTTTCTTAAAATAGATTTTCATGAAAATAATATGTGGTTGAATTAAGGGAACATGTCTCTTAATTTAATAAGATTTGATTTAGAGAAATCAAAGTCTTAAACATATTATTTCCGAAATTGATTATGACAATTTAGGAAATTATTTCCCAAAACAATTCCTTGAATAAAGTATGAAATTAGAATTAGGAAATCCGGTTCCTAATTCAATTAATGAGACTTGATAAATTAAGTCACATACATACTTAATAAGGAAATTGTTAGTACATGACATAATTATATGTCATGAATGTGCTTAGAAAAGAAAGGATGAGATCCAAAACTCCTTACAAAATATTAAGGCCAACACCTTCCATTAATATAGTTAGAACCGGAGTTTTGTTTCTCGTTTGGGTTGATGGACACATTCATGCCCGGCTTGAACCTCAACATGTTCAAACCATGGAATTAGTTTATGATTAATATAGTTGGAGTCAGAGGTCAATCCTTAGTTTTGGTTGTTGGACACATCCAAGCCTGACTAAACGGTTGAATGAGCTCCAACCATATTAAAACTATTTCTTGATTAATGGGTCAGCCTTAAGCTTGGAGCATCGATTTGTTGTGCCATAGCCAAGGTCGATGTAAAGAGAGGTGCAGTTGGGTGCTATGTATATTGTTGCATACTTGTTAATGAGTTAACAACCCAATGATTTATGCAAACATTCAATTAGTTGATAGCATAAAGTGATAGTTACATATATATGATATGTAATCGGTATGATTATCTACCTTCATAGCTAAGAATAACTTGATGGCCACAGCCATGGTTGTTCTTATCTATGGTTGGATATCAACCTATTTGGAGATGCTCCTACGATCTCCCGAATTGATAAAAAGGGTTATTCAATTCGATAAATAAATATGATTTAATTAATGTATGTTGATGCATTCTTTATCATTCTTCTCACATAAGCTCAATTTGTATTTCTAGGATAATCACTCGATCATGTCTTCTTTGAATTTGCGTTCCATTTTGGACACCAATAAACTGACTGGGCCAAACTTCATGGACTGGCTTCGAAACTTGAGGATAGTCCTCAAGGCAGAGAGCTTGCTTATGTCCTTGAAGAACAACTTCCTAACCGTCCTCCTGAAGATGCAACTCCAGACCAGTTTCCTGAGTTGCTCAACCTGCTGAAGACTGTAGAGCCTTCTGTGAAGCAGGATCAGAAGACGATACTGTTAGTTGGTTCCTCGAAGAAAAGTTCTAAGAGGAAGGCCAAAGAACAGAATAAGGGAAAGAAGAAAAAGACCAAAAAGACTGAAAAGACCCCAAAAGGCACTTGCCATCACTGTGGCAAGGAGGGTCACTGACGAAGAAACTGCAAGGTTTATCTTGAGTCCTTGAAGAAGAAGGTATCCGATGCCCCATCCTCTTCAAGTATCTTCGTTATTGAATGTCACTCTATTTTCTCAAATACCTGGGTACTTGATACTGGGTGTAGCTCACATATATGCAATGACATACAGGGGCTAAGGAATAGAAGAAGACTCGTCAAAGGAGAAGCGAATTTGCGAGTTGGAAATGGAGCAAAGATTGCTGCTGTTGCCATCGGAACATATTTGCTAAAGCTCCCCACTGGACGTGTCTTAGAATTGGATAATTGTTATTTTGTTCCTTCGTTAATAAAAAACATTGTATCTATTTCATGTTTGAATGAAAAGGGTTATCATTTAACTTTTAGTAACAATTGTTGTTACATAACTTTAAATAACGTTCTTTATGGGAATGGAACTTTGTGCAATGGTATCTACACGTTAGATTTGTAACGCCCCAAAATTTCCATTTTTAGTTCTTAAAGTCCTTAGAATTATTTAGAAATGGTTTAGAAATATTTTAGATATTTTTAGGAATTTTTATGGAATTTTCCGAGTCTGTTTGGTATTTTTGGAAAAAAGAAAAAAAAAAGAAAAAGGAAAAAAAATGGAAAAACCAATTAAGTGCAGCGGGTGGATCGAACCCGCGACCACCGCGAGACCACGCAAGCGCGCAACCGGCTAGGCTAGGGGTATCAAGCACAGCAAAGGGTGGAGAGACTTATATTTAAGGGGTAGTTAGGTCAATCCGCCCCATAGGTATAAATAGATAATTAAAGAGAGAAGTTTTATTTCTCTCCTCTCCAAACCCTCACCATCCGCCGACCCCTCTCCCTCTCCTCTCTTGGGCGATGCCGACCAACATCAAGGCCAAGAGGGCCGGCCAAGACTCTTCTCCAAGAGATAATTCTATATTCGGGATCCCCGCGGCGAGAGGAACGCGTAGACGTGAAGAATTCTCCGAGATCTCAAGTTTCTCTCGAGTCCTAGACGTCAATCTTGGTTGTAAGTCCAAGATATCAATGTAAGTACTGCTCACCTGCAGTAAGAGGCGGTTTTTCCGCGAGAATTTCCTTTAAAAGTTTTTAGAAGAGATATTTCCTTTTTGTTTGAGTTTTTACATGTGATCTTAGTTCATTATATGCTTATATATGTTGATTAATACCCTATGTGAGTTTAGGGTCTAAGAAAAGCTATGAGAAAAGAAAAGAAAGGAAAAGATAAAGATAAGAAAAGAAAAGGCCAAGGCCTTAAGAAATCCCCAAAAGTCAAGACTTAGGGATTTTAGCACGCAAGGTGCTCCAGAAAATGCCAAAGCATTTACAGATAAGAAAGAAAAGAAAGAAAAGCTATTTTATTTTATAAGGCCAGTACCCGGCGTCCAAGGGCGTCGTTAAAGAAATCCAGGTGTCCAATTCCAAGGTCTTGGCCCTGGTAGACCAAGGTCTGCTCTATTAGGATTGGTGGCTCGCTACCCCAACCTTTTAGGGAACGCGCATCAGATGGTACTTACGTCTTCAGTGGATCCAAGTGATTATTATTTTCAAGTATATGCTTTAGCAAACTTTTCTAAAGTTTAAAGAGTTTTCAAAAGATAAAGAATAGCTAAAGTTTCAAGTTGAGCCAAGAAAAGTAAATTGAGATTTATTATTGCTTGAGTATGCATGTTTTGAGTTATACATATTCTTAGTTTTCTTTCAAGCATATTAGCATCTCACATGATTTTCATATTGTTCTAGAAGCATGTTTGCACATTTCGAGATTTTGTGAGCTAGATAGTACTTACTAAGCTTTTTGCTTACTAGTTGCATTTCCTCTTATTGCAGATAAAGATAAAGGCAAGCAATTCTGAAGGAAGATGACGAGGCGGTGCTGAGTAAAGTGTGTGTGGTGGCTGATTATGGAGAGATCTTTGGCACAAGACTATTTAGTTATTTAATTCACAATGTTATAGTTCATTTGAATTTCAAGTTCTTGTTTTATAAAGTTTAGCGAACATTTGAGCTTTGGATAGTTTTACATGCTCAATTTCTTAGAGTAAAGATTTCATGTCATTTCATTTAGCTTATATATTCTTATGCTTGCATTGGATGAGTGGAAATGTGAGTAGATGGAGACATTGATACTTTGTTAGGATAATAGACACATGTGCCAAGGTAGTATCAAATTCTCTTTGATTTAAGTTTTATTGCTTATAAATGTTTAGAAAAATTGCATTCACATTTCATAATGCTTTAGCAAAGTCATAGAACATGTATTTGGTGTTATGAATGTATAGAAGTCAAGATTGGTACAAACTTTAGTGTTAAAGTTCATATATCTTGAATAGTTTAATTTCTTCCGCAAAAGTCCAAATTTCAAGTTCATGGATTCGTTTTGATTGGCTAAACTCATTAGAAAACTGTCATAGAGTGTAGAAATGGTGTCATGATTCCATATGGCTCGAAATTATAGGTTTGAAGGAGCTGTGAAGTAACTGGCCGAAACCTGAAATTTTGATTTCAGGCCTATCAATCGACTGATACAGTATCAGTCGACTGATACCCGAAAGTTCAGTTGGGTGAGGCAGGTTTCAATAAGTTTCATCTTAGGAGTTTTCGAGATAGTAAGTGTGATGTGTTAATATGCATGATTGCTTAAGTTAGAATATGATTGTTAGATGAATTTAAAAGTTTAAAAAAAAAGATTTCCGCATTTTTAGTCATGTATCAAAAGTAGAGAAGTAGAGAGAAGTAACGATCCTATATTCGCAAGCTCTGATATCCAGTGACGTTTTCAATATCAAAGTTAGCAACAAACGTGCTCGAATAGATAATCGAATAGACTCCTACACTTGGCATTGCCGTCTTGGCCATGTAAGTAAGAAACGCATGACCGAATTACACCGATGTAGAATTTTGGAATCATTTGAACCCGCTTCATTTGATACATGCGAATCATGCTTAAAAGGCAAGATGACCAAATTACCCTTTTTCGGAAAAGGTAATCCAGTTGGAGAGTTGCTTGGTCTAATACATACTGATGTATGTGGACCAATGTCAACTCTTGCACAAGGAGGCTATAGCTACTTCATCACCTTTATCGATGATCACTCACGATTCGGGTATGTGTTCTTGATGAAACACAAATCTGAA
>JAGFNQ010000567.1:86888-171559 GCA_024364735.1 Boesenbergia rotunda | reverse complement strand
TAGAGTATCCCACTGTCAGATACTCTAAACTCTTTACTCTCTTCTGTTGGTGCAGAATGCACCCAAGTCAAACCTGTGTTTTGATAATGGCAACAGAGGTCAAAAGTTAAAGTCTTACTTGTCTTCTAACAAGTTACTCTAGTGTGCAGAAACAAAGTCCTAGCGAAGGAATGCTAGGCAACTGGCGAAGGACTGCCAGTATCTAAGCCCTAGCGAAGGACTGCTAGGCAACTGGCGAAGGACTGCCGGTATCCAAGCCCTAGCGAAGGACTGCTAGGCAACTGGCGAAGGACTGCCAGTATCAAGTCCTAGCGAAGGAATGCTAGGCAACTGGCGAAGGACTGCCAGTATCTAAGCCCTAGCGAAGGACTGCTAGGCAACTGGCGAAGGACTGCCGGTATCCAAGCCCTAGCGAAGGACTGCTAGGCAAGTGGCGAAGGACTGCCAGTATACTACCAGTATCAAAGCCCTAGCGAAGGACTGATAGGCAACTGGCGAAGGACTGTCAGTATCCAAGACCTGACAAAGGACCGTCAGGCAAAAGTCCAACCAAAGGAACGGTTGGCATCAGGTAAATTCTCCCGAGAGGAGTAGGTGAGGACGCGTTCCCCATCGAGGGAACAGTAGGCGTCGGTTCGACCTAGGGCTCCATTTTGGAGACCAAAGTCAGAACCAAGACAGCTAAGGCTGTATAAAATTAATATAATATTGCTCTGTGTTGTTTTGGACTAACCCCGGATGCAGGACCGAAGGAACGTGTGTCTGCAGCTCAGAAAGCCTCAAAGGAGTGAGGCAATGGTTGAGTAGGGCGCCCGGAGCGTCCCGGGCGCCCCCAAGGTGCATACAAAACAAGTCAAGCAAAAAGGGCTTCGAACAGGTGCTGGGCGGGGCGCCCCCGTGCTCCCGGGCGCCCCCTGCGTCCCGGGCGCCCCCATGCGCAAGCCTCGATCCAGAAGCCAGCGAAGCTAGATAACGCTTTGACCCGGTCAATGCGGGCGCCCCGAGCGCTCCGGGCGCCCCGGTCAAACCTGATCCCGAAGATAAAGGGATCAAACGTTGACCGAGAAATTGGCGGATCGAAGGACACGTGGGGGGCGCCCCCGACGACCCCGGCGCCCCCAGGCCCTATATAAAGGGCCCTCGACCCCAGGCTTCGAAGATCAATTTTACTCAACGTCTCAAAGCTCTTCTGCTCTCGCGCCTTGCTCCGGAAATCTTCCAACTCGAGCCGACGACGTCCCGCTACTCCGAAAAATTCGATTTACTCCGGACGTCGGTAAAGAAGAGCGATTCTATTTATTTATTATTTACTGCACTTAATTTTGTAATCACATTCTGTAAACAAATTTTACGCTACATATAGAATTGCCCAAAGTAAACGATCAACGATCGTGGGCCTTGGAGTAGGAGTCGACCTAGGCTCCGAACCAAGTAAAAATCTCTGTGTTCGCGTGTTTGAATTAGTCTTCCGCTGTGCAATTGCTCTTTACGTAAATCCGAAAGTTTTCCGATATTCACCCCCCCTCTATCGGTTCTATCGATCCAACAAGTGGTATCAGAGCGGGGAAGTTCAAACGTGGTGCAACCACCAGTTTGAAATTTTTTTCGGATTTTTTTTTCTTATTTTCATTCAATTTTTTTTATTTATTTTTTATTTTTTATTATCCTTATCCCGCACTACTAATCCAAGACCAAGTCTTGGGATATTTTTGTTAGTTTTCTTTTACAGATCAAATGACCATGCAAGAGGGATTCAGCACCGCCAGACCTCCACTCTTCAGTGGAGAAGACTTTTCTTACTGGAAAAGCCGTATGGGGTCCACCTGAAAACTCATGTGGACATGTGGATCATCATCCAGTCCGGACTGGAGATACCCAAAAATACTGATGGACTCCCTCAAAGCTACACAGAGTGGGACACCGCTCTGAAACGAAAAATCGAAGCTGACGCTAAAGCGACTCAGACTCTTCAATGCGGATTGACGAAAGAGGAGCTGAACCGCGTGGGCCCCTTCAACAGTGTGAAGGAGCTATGGGCAAAATTGATCGAGCTGCACGAAGGAACGTCAGATACTCAGATCAGTAAAAGGGATCTTCTACTGAACAAATTGTACACCATCAAGATGGCCGACAACGAAACAACAGCCCAACTCCACGCACGAATCCAAGAGTTGATGAACGGTCTTCACACGATAGGTCACAAGGTTGAAAACCGTGACTTAATAAGGTATGCTCTAAACGCTTTCCCTAGAAACACCTTGTGGGCATCTATGGTAGATGCATACAAGGTCTCAAGGGTGTAGGGACCGGGTGCATGTCGACAAGGATACGAGTTCGTAAAATTTTAAATTTTTACATTCAGCGGAAGAATTTGCATAAAATAATTTCCTAAATTATTTTAACTTCGTATCTAGCATGCAACCTTATAGTGTGTTGACATAATCATAAAATAAAACTTTGCGGAAAAGTAAACTAATTTACCAAGTACCTCGCGTAACTCGAAGTAAGGGACGAGATCCAACCGTAGCGTCCCTTGGAAGCTCCGCCTCTATTCGCGTCCACGCCGAGTTCTCTTCGGGATGACTTCACAAAGTCACGAGTTTTGTGCCGACGAGAACTACTAGATTCTCTATAGGCACAACAAAGAAGATCAAGAGAAGAAAAGGAAACTAACCACCAAGAAAACGGAATCGAATTCCGGGAAGAGAGGAGTCGCTATCCGCTTCTTCTTCTTCTTGCTTCGTTTCTTCTTCTTCTTGAAGCTCACGGCAACAACCTTGCTTGGGTGTAGGTTGGGCGCCGGCCCTAATAGAGCTAGGGTGGGCGCCGGCCCTAAGGGAGGGAGAGGAGAAGGAGAAGAGAATAAGAGGGAGAGAGGGAGCTACTTCTCTTGACAACTCAATTGGAATTAAGGGCTTGCCTTTGGTTCCTTTATATAGTAGCATCTCCCTTGCCAAGTCTCCCTCTTAACGGAATTAACGGAATTAACGGAATTAGTTATCATAAGAAATTTATCCTATAAATTCTCTTATGAATTATTCCGTTTAAACCAAGTTTTATTATAACTAACTTTATAATAAAACTAATTAGTTATCATAAGAAATTTATCCTATAAATTCTCTTATGAATTATTCCGTTTAAACCAAATTTTATTATAACTAACTTTATAATAAAACTAATTAGTTATCATAAGAAATTTATCCTATAAATTCTCTTATGAATTTTATTATAACTAACTTTATAATAAAACTAATTAATCTCTCCTTTTATTATGGAATAAATTTTATAAGAAATTTATAAACTTTCTTATTATGGAAAAATCAATTCATAATTGATTTTATAAAATTAAAATAAACCAATTCATGGATTATTTTAACTTCCATAAAAAGAATAAATTTCTATAAATTTATTTATATAAATTTCTTTATACAAATTTATTTATCCATAATTTATAAAATAAATCGCGCTAGATCTATTTTATTAATTAAACCAAAATTAAATGGTTTCTCCCTTTAATGTGGCCGGCCATCCAAGGAGGGTTAGCACCCTCTTTGGCCGGCCAAACCAACCCGAACCGGTCGCGAATTAAACTCATTTAATTCGCCCAATAAGCCTTCAAAAGACTTAGCCATTTTTAGCTTCCATTGCGCCTCTGATTAACTCAGATTCGACTTATATCTCTTGATCGGAAAATCCAATTTTCAACTCGTTTTAAATCCCTCGGATTACTCGTAGTGCGTGTGACTAAATAGGCTTTCGATTTATGTTGGCCGTCTATAATCAACCAATTATAGAACGATCATGAGTGGCACCTAGTAGTACATCATGATCCCCAATTAATCGAAAGATCAACGGTTTGACCTCAGAAGAAATTATTCTGAAACCCTTCAGCAGCTCTAATGAATCGTGCCCCATTCCCTTCACCACCTTATACCCACTTGGTTCAGGACACGGTCTATGGTGTCAGTCCCCACTAGGCTGACTACGTCACACCTAGCCCAAGTAGTGTCTTTCTCGTCCATTGGATTTCTAATTACTCTCATGTATTTTAGAGACTCGCACTCTAAACATGATATACTCTGGCCAGAGATTTCTGAGTAACAATCCGACGATAGGCCTGGGTATACATCTCCTCGCAAGGAGTGGTGAATCCTTTGTAGGCTGTTCAAACATCTTCGGGCACTTCGGCTTATACCCAATCATCCTGGGTCCACACCTCCTTGGAGATGCTTGCTTAAGATGTTAAAGTATAAGTCTCCATGACCAAGATGACTTGAACACCGCAAGTCAAAGGAACATCGCACTTAAGCTACAGTAAGAACTTCATTGACATATCTACATGTAGATTCCCATATGAAGTCTTACAGCTAGTCACTCCAATGAACTAGTTCCCTTAACTAGCATCCATGTTTATCTCCGGACATCCCAATGTCACCAGCCAGTGAGAATCAGCTGATTAGAGAATAACCCATGCTAGTCTCAACAGAATTGATAGTGTCCGTTTTTATCAATTCATCGACTAGGGATATTTTCAATACTTCACATTTGCACATTTAGAGATAATCACTAGTTGTGATCCCATCACAAATTCTCTTATGCTGTGAGTTGTATTGCGGACATTCAGTAGATGAGTTTAAGATCCCAATCAAATACACAAAACATGTATACTCAAATAGTGAATTATCATTTATTAATATAAATGTTTACATCATAAGGCGATTGCCTTAGGACACTTCTCTCATATCACTAACAAACTCCCACTTGGCCTAATGCCAATCGCTACGGTATCCAATACCACAGGCTCTAACATGACCCTCAAACTTGTTTTGAGGCAAGGCCTTAGTTAAAGGATCCGCTAAATTCCTTTCAGTGGGAATTTTCTCAATTTGTATGTCATTCCTACTTATAATCTCTCTGATCAGATGATAGCGGCGAAGCACGTGTTTGGATCGCTGATGAGACCTTGGTTCCTTTGCTTGTGCAATAGCTCCATTGTTGTCGCAGTAAACCGGCACTGCTTCATCAATGGTTGGAACCACATCAAGTTCTGAGATGAACTTCTTGATCCAAACTGCTTCCGTGGTAGAATCCGCTACAGTGTCTTGTTTGGAACTGTTCCAACTTATTGCGCTTCCATTCAAAATAAATACGTATCCAGACTGCGATTTGGAGTCATCCTTATCTGTCTGGAAACTGGCATCTGTATACCCACGTATTATCAAATCTCCTTCTCCATATATTAGAAATACATCCTTAGTTCTTCTTAAGTACTTAAGGATTGTCTTAACAGCCGCCCAATGATCCATTCCTGGATCAGACTGGTATCTGCTCGTGACGCTCAGAGCATACGATACATCGGGCCTAGTACATAACATAGCATACATGATAGATCCTATTGCGGATGCATAGGGAATCTTATTCATGCTAATCCTCTCGTCTTCTGTGCGCGGACACATAGACTTCGAAAGGTTGATCCCATGCCTGATGGGAAGGTAACCTTTCTTGGATTCCGACATGCTAAACCTTTTTAGCACTCGGTCTATATATGTAGACTGCGAAAGACCAAGCAACCGTTTTGATCTATCTCTATAGATTCTAATCCCAAGGATATAGGTTGCTTCTCCCAGGTCTTTCATGGAGAAAGTTTTGGACAACCAAATCTTAACTGTCTGTAAAACTGATATATCGTTTCCTATAAGTAAGATGTCATCGACATATAATACTAGGAATACGACTGCACTCCCACTAACCTTCTTGTACACACAAGGTTCGTCAGGATTTTGTGAGAAATCAAACTCTTTGATTGTCTCATCAAAACGGATATTCCAGCTCCTAGATGCTTGCTTCAGTCCATATATGGATCGTCGAAGCTTGCATACTTTGGTTTTATCAACCGATGTGAAACCTTCAGGTTGTATCATGTATACATCCTCAAGTAGGTTTCCATTAAGGAAAGCTGTTTTCACATCCATTTGCCATATCTCATAATCATAATGAGCTGCTATGGCTAGGAGCATCCGAATGGATTTAAGCATAGCTACTGGCGAATAGGTTTCGTCATAATCAATTCCTTGTTTTTGACGATATCCTTTTGCCACTAATCTAGCCTTAAAGGTAACTACATTACCTTCCATGTCGGTTTTCTTCTTGAAAACCCACTTGCACCCTATGGGTTTAATCCCTTCAGGTGGGTTAACCAAGTCCCATACTTGATTTTCGTACATGGAATCCATTTCCGACTTCATGGCTTCAAGCCATTTGTCCCTTTCTGAACTTTTCAGAACATCTTCATAACTGATAGGTTCGTCATCGCCAATGAGCAACACGTCGTTCGATTCACTTACGAGAAATCCGTATCTCTCTGGAATGTTGCGTGTCCTATCAGACCTACGAAGAGGTGGTGTAGTTTTAGGTTCAACTGATAGCTCATCACTATGAATTATCGGTTGTGGGCCTAGACTAGGTGTCTCTGTGATGTCTATTGGAGTTTCTTGAACTTCATCAAGTTCAATCCCACTCCCACTGTTTTCTTGTAAAAGAAACTCTTTCTCTAGAAATACAGCATGCCTTGAAACAAACACCTTTTGTTCCAAGGGATGATAGAATTGGTAACCCTTCGTTTCCTTAGGGTATCCAATAAATAGACATTTATCAGACTTAGCATCCAATTTGTCTGATACAACCCGCTTCACATAAGCAGGACAACCCCATATCTTAAGGTGAGTTAAGTGAGGTTTCTTACTATTCCAGATCTCATATGGAGTAGTAGAGACTACCTTGGTCGGGACTCTGTTTAGCAAGTAAACAGCTGTCTTAAGTGCATAGCCCCAAAAGGATTTTGGAAGAGTTGCATGATTCATCATAGACCTAACCATGTCCATCAAGGTTCGGTTGCGCCTCTCAGATACACCATTATGCTGTGGTGTATACGGCGGAGTCCATTGGGACAATATCCCATTGTCCCTTAGATAATCTTGAAACTCTTGACTTAAGTATTCACCACCTCGATCGGATCGAAGTATCTTAATACTTTTGCCAAGCTGTTTCTCTACTTCATTTCTGAACTCTTTGAATTTCTCAAAGGCTTCAGATTTGTGTTTCATCAAGAACACATACCCGAATCGTGAGTGATCATCGATGAAGGTGATGAAGTAGCTATAGCCTCCTTGTGCAAGAGTTGACATTGGTCCACATACATCGGTATGTATTAGACCAAGCAATTCTCCCACTGGATTACCTTTTCCGGAAAAGGGTAATTTGGTCATCTTGCCTTTTAAGCATGATTCGCATGTATCAAATGAACCGGGTTCAAATGATTCCAAAATTCCACATCGGTGTAATTCGGTCATGCGTTTCTTACTTATATGGCCAAGACGACAGTGCCACGTGTAGGAGTCTATTCGATTATCTATTCGAGCACGTTTGTTGCTAACTTCGATATTGAAAACGTCACTGGATAAATCTAACGTGTAGATGCCATTGCACAAAGTTCCATTCCCATAAAGAACGCCATTTAAAGTTATGTAACAACAATTGTTACTGAAAGTTAAATGATAACCTTTTTCATTCAAACATGAAATAGATACAATGTTCTTTATTAACGAAGGAACAAAATAACAATTATCCAATTCTAAGACACGTCCAGTGGGGAGCTTTAGCAAATATGTTCCGATGGCAACAGCAGCAATCTTTGCTCCGTTTCCAACTCGCAAATTCGCTTCTCCTTTGACGAGTCTTCTTCTATTCCTTAGCCCTTGTATGTCATTACATATATGTGAGCTACACCCAGTATCAAGTACCCAAGTGTTTGAGGAAATAGAATGACATTCAATAACGAAGATACTTGAAGAGGATGGGGCATCGGATGCCTTCTCTTTCAAGGACTCAAGATAAACCTTGCAGTTTCTTCGCCAGTGACCCTCCTTGTCACAGTGATGGCAAGTGCCTTTTAGGGTATTTTCAGTCTTTTTGGCCTTTTTCTTCTTTCCCTTATTCTGTTCATTGGCCTTCCTCTTAGAACCTTTCTTCGAGGAACCAACTAACAGTACCGTCTTTTGATCCTGCTTCACAGAAGGCTCTACAGTCTTCAGCAGGTTGAGCAACTCAGGAAACTGGTCTGGAGTTGTGTTTTCAGGAGGACGGTTGGGAAGTTGATCTTCAAGGACATAAGCAAGCTTCTCTGCCTTGAGGACTATCCTCAGGTTTCGAAGCCAGTCCATGAAGTTTGGCCCAGTCAGTTTATTGGTGTCCAAAATGGAACGCAAGTTTAAAGAAGACATGATCGAGTGATTATCCTAGAAATACAAATTGAGATTATGTGAGAAGAATGATTAAAGAATGTATCAATATACATAAATTGAAATCCTATTTATTTTTCAAATTGAATAACCCTTATTATCAATTCGGGAGATCGTAGGAACATCTCCAAATAGGTTGATATCCAACCATAGATAAGAACCACCATGGCTGTGGCCATCAAGTTTTTCTTAGCTATGAAGGTAGGTAATTATACCGATTACATATCACATATATGTAACTATCACATTATGCTATCAACTAATTGAATGTTTGCATAAATCATTGGGTTGTTAACTCATTAACAAGTATGCATCATATACATAGCACCCAACTGCACCTCTCTTTACATCGACCTTGGCTGTGGCACAACAAATCGATGCTCCAAGCTTAAGGCTGACCCATTAATCAAGAAATAGTTTTAATATGGTTGGAGCTCATTCAACCGTTTAGTCAGGCTTGGATGTGTCCAACAACCAAAACTAAGGATTGACCTCTGACTCCAACTATATTATTCATAAACTAATTCCATGGTTTGAACATGTTGAGGTTCAAGTCGGGCATGGATGTGTCCATCAACCCAATCGAGAAACAAAACTCCGATTCTAACCATATTAATGGAAGGTGTTTGCCTTAATATTTTGTAAGGGGTTTTTGGGTCTCATCTTTTCTAAGCACATTCATGACATAGAATTATGTCATGACTAACGATTTCCTTAATAAAGTATGTATGTGACTTAAGTTATCAAGTCTCATTAATTGAATTAGGAACCGGATTTCCTAATTCCAATTTCATACTTAATTAAAGGAATTGCTTTGGGAAACAATTTCCTAAATTGTCATAATTAATTTCGGAAATAATATGTTCAAGACTTTGATTTCTCTAAATCAAAACTTATTAAATTAAGAGACAATTCCCTTAATTCAACCACATATTATTTTCATGAAAATCTCATTTAAGAAACTCTATAGGAAACCATTTTCCTAATTAATTTTGGAGACAACAATATGTAAGAGCATCACCTCTTCAACATATTTTATTCATGGATTTAATTAATTACAACAAATTATTTTCTAAGGGTGGCTCCCCGAGGCTCAGATACCCAAAGAAAAGTAATGTGTTGTAAATCTAATTGGACGGCTCCCCGAGGCTCAATCCAAATCAAACATGACAATTTCAATTAAAAATTGGGAAATTAAATTACAACATCTAACTTTAAATTGGACGGCTCCCCGAGGCTCAATCCAAAATAAAGAATTTTGTTGTCAATTTAAAAACCAATTCAAATTTAATTGTCAATTAACTGTCCATGAATTTGTCTAGACTTTCTCAAAAGAAAGTGCCCAAAATTGCGAGATTTCAAAAATGATTTTTCAGAATAATTGTAAGTTTCTGGTAAAAAGAAAACTTACATATTTCCAAAAATTGGAAAATTTCTAAAATAGAAAAATTTCCAAAATTTGGAAAGTTTCCAAAGATGGGAAGTTTTCACAATTATTATAAAATTTCAGAAACTAGAAAATTTCAAACGTTTGCGAAATTTCATGAGGATTTCCAAACTTTGAAATTCCTAAATCTAAAATTTATTATAATTTGAAAGTTTCCATAATTGAAAATTTTTTCCGAAATTGAGATCATGACAAAGTTTTCCACAAAACAATTATACGATTATGTCGAACACTAACCGGCTCTGATACCACTGTTGGGACCGGGTGCATGTCGACAAGGATACGAGTTCGTAAAATTTTAAATTTTTACGTGCAGCGGAAGAATTTGCATAAAATAATTTCCTAAATTATTTTAACTTCGTATCTAGCATGCAACCTTATAGTGTGTTGACATAATCATAAAATAAAACTTTGCGGAAAAGTAAACTAATTTACCAAGTACCTCGCGTAACTCGAAGTAAGGGACGAGATCCAACCGTAGCGTCCCTTGGAAGCTCCGCCTCTATTCGCGTCCACGCCGAGTTCTCTTCGGGATGACTTCGCAAAGTCACGAGTTTTGTGCCGACGAGAACTACTAGATTCTCTATAGGCACAACAAAGAAGATCAAGAGAAGAAAAGGAAACTAACCACCAAGAAAACGGAATCGAATTCCGGGAAGAGAGGAGTCGCTATCCGCTTCTTCTTCTTCTTGCTTCGTTTCTTCTTCTTCTTGAAGCTCACGGCAACAACCTTGCTTGGGTGTAGGTTGGGCGCCGGCCCTAATAGAGCTAGGGTGGGCGCCGGCCCTAAGGGAGGGAGAGGAGAAGGAGAAGAGAATAAGAGGGAGAGAGGGAGCTACTTCTCTTGACAACTCAATTGGAATTAAGGGCTTGCCTTTGGTTCCTTTATATAGTAGCATCTCCCTTGCCAAGTCTCCCTCTTAACGGAATTAACGGAATTAGTTATCATAAGAAATTTATCCTATAAATTCTCTTATGAATTATTCCGTTTAAACCAAGTTTTATTATAACTAACTTTATAATAAAACTAATTAGTTATCATAAGAAATTTATCCTATAAATTCTCTTATGAATTATTCCGTTTAAACCAAATTTTATTATAACTAACTTTATAATAAAACTAATTAGTTATCATAAGAAATTTATCCTATAAATTCTCTTATGAATTTTATTATAACTAACTTTATAATAAAACTAATTAATCTCTCCTTTTATTATGGAATAAATTTTATAAGAAATTTATAAACTTTCTTATTATGGAAAAATCAATTCATAATTGATTTTATAAAATTAAAATAAACCAATTCATGGATTATTTTAACTTCCATAAAAAGAATAAATTTCTATAAATTTATTTATATAAATTTCTTTATACAAATTTATTTATCCATAATTTATAAAATAAATCGCGCTAGATCTATTTTATTAATTAAACCAAAATTAAATGGTTTCTCCCTTTAATGTGGCCGGCCATCCAAGGAGGGTTAGCACCCTCTTTGGCCGGCCAAACCAACCCGAACCGGTCGCGAATTAAACTCATTTAATTCGCCCAATAAGCCTTCAAAAGACTTAGCCATTTTTAGCTTCCATTGCGCCTCTGATTAACTCAGATTCGACTTATATCTCTTGATCGGAAAATCCAATTTTCAACTCGTTTTAAATCCCTCGGATTACTCGTAGTGCGTGTGACTAAATAGGCTTTCGATTTATGTTGGCCGTCTATAATCAACCAATTATAGAACGATCATGAGTGGCACCTAGTAGTACATCATGATCCCCAATTAATCGAAAGATCAACGGTTTGACCTCAGAAGAAATTATTCTGAAACCCTTCAGCAGCTCTAATGAATCGTGCCCCATTCCCTTCACCACCTTATACCCACTTGGTTCAGGACACGGTCTATGGTGTCAGTCCCCACTAGGCTGACTACGTCACACCTAGCCCAAGTAGTGTCTTTCTCGTCCATTGGATTTCTAATTACTCTCATGTATTTTAGAGACTCGCACTCTAAACATGATATACTCTGGCCAGAGATTTCTGAGTAACAATCCGACGATAGGCCTGGGTATACATCTCCTCGCAAGGAGTGGTGAATCCTTTGTAGGCTGTTCAAACATCTTCGGGCACTTCGGCTTATACCCAATCATCCTGGGTCCACACCTCCTTGGAGATGCTTGCTTAAGATGTTAAAGTATAAGTCTCCATGACCAAGATGACTTGAACACCGCAAGTCAAAGGAACATCGCACTTAAGCTACAGTAAGAACTTCATTGACATATCTACATGTAGATTCTCATATGAAGTCTTACAGCTAGTCACTCCAATGAACTAGTTCCCTTAACTAGCATCCATGTTTATCTCCGGACTTCCCAATGTCACCAGCCAGTGAGAATCCGCTAATTAGAGAATAACCCATGCTAGTCTCAACAGAATTGATAGTGTCCGTTTTTATCAATTCATCGACTAGGGATATTTTCAATACTTCACATTTGCACATTTAGAGATAATCACTAGTTGTGATCCCATCACAAATTCTCTTATGCTGTGAGTTGTATTGCGGACATTCAGTAGATGAGTTTAAGATCCCAATCAAATACACAAAACATGTATACTCAAATAGTGAATTATCATTTATTAATATAAATGTTTACATCATAAGGCGATTGCCTTAGGACACTTCTCTCATATCACTAACAAAGGGATCTTTCGAAAATAAAATTAGACGAATTGTTTTCTGAACTAGAACTGCACGAACAAACTAACACCAATATGGTCGAGAAAGGTATTGCTTTCGTTGCAGGTAAAACTGGAAGAACAACAAAGAAGAAGCCTGAACCTGAACCCGAGTCTAACTCAGACTCAGAAGACGAAGAAGGAGAACAAACGAAGCTGGTCCGACTAGCCCGAAGCTACTATAAGGAGCTGAAAAACCGAACCAACAAACGGAAAATCAGCCGAAGAAAGGACGAACCAGCTGAACCCGTGAATGATAAAAACAAGCCCAACGTAACCTGCTACGAGTGCAAGAAGAAGGGCCACTACAAGACAGAATGTCCAAATCTAAAAGAGTCCAAGAAGACAAGAAGAAAGAAAGCGCTCCAAGCAACCTGGGACGAATCTTCCTCAGAAGAAGAAGAAGAAGCACCCCAATCTAACCTACTAGCTCTGACCGCCTCAGAAAAAGTCGAGACTGAGTCAGAATCAGAACAAGACGACGGCGAGCTGACCTTTACAGAAGACGGCAAAATTAAGGTAACTGGTTTCAGTAAATGCCAATTAAGTGAATTAATTTCATTTTTTTCTCGAGATTTGGCAAAAGCCAAACTCCGAGTCGAATCCCTCCGACAGGAAGTAAAACTCCTGAAAGAGGGAGCTGACTCTAAAACTTTAACCGAGAAGGTCCAGGAAGAAACCCCTACTCAAGTTGAAAAACTTGAAAAGGAGAACTTCTCCCTGAAAACTCAGGTTAAGGATCTTAGATCAGCTTTAGAACGATTTACATCTGGTTCCAAGGGTCTTGACATGATCCTTGGAAAACAGAAATCAGTTCTAAATCGATCCGGACTGGGCTATAGAACCAAATCCCGGCAAAGATCTTACTTTGCTGTACTGAATCAGTCCAGAGGTAAAATTCAGGCATGGGTACCTAAACTATACCTGAACAAACCAACTGGATCAAATCAGTATTGGATCCCCAAGGACAAGATTCACATCTTGCCTAACCATCACCGTGGCTTTAGTCCAGGGGGAGCCAAACTGAAAACAATATTTATTATTAGATAAAGAATTTAAATTCTTGATTGCAATTGCTTGATTGATTGTTTATTTAAAATTCCTGCAATTTACCATGCTTAGATTTAGGAATGGTTAGTTAAGGACTGAACAAACTTAACTGAAACTTGACAACATAGTATTGGGTGGAGGTGAGATGATAGTACGTTAGGGAAGCCAATTTGGCGGAACTAGCCGAAGCTACTGATCCAAGACCCAAACTAGTTAGACCAGAAATTTTTCAAAGAATGATTTTTGAAAATGAAATTTCATTAAAAGGCTTTGTCAAGGAAAGAGTGGATGATCCCATAAGGCTTCGGCCAAAGAAGGCCTAGTGCCTCGCCAAGACCTGGAAGCCAATTTTTGAAATTCAAATTCAAATTATTTTTTTGTCAAATTCGAATCTAACACAAAATTTCAGTTAAGTGTAGCTTTAAACATCTTTTCAAAAATTTCAAAATTAATTAAGTTTTTTTTTAAATTAATCAAAATTTTCAAAATTATCTTAACTATCAAAACCTGTCTCACGAAACCTATAAGGCTAACGTGATTGAAAACCCTAGATTTGGGTGAGACAGACTAGGCAGTGAAACTCAATTTAAGCTATTCCTGACTGTAATTGGATCCAAATCAAGAAAACTCTTTATGTGTAGGAACATAAAGATTTGGACCAATGGATGTTGGATAGCGGTTGCTCCAGACACATGACTGGAGATAAATTGAAGTTCACCAAGCTCAAGTTCAAAAACCTAGGCTCAGTGGCATTTGGCAATAATGCTACACTCAAGGTAATTGGGTCAGGTAATATTGAACTTAAATCCGATTTCATTATCAAGAAGGTTCTATTGGTTAAAAACTTTAATTTTAACTTGCTTAGCATAAGTCAGTTGTGTGATTCTGGTTATACAGTTACTTTTAACAATTCTAACTGCCTGATTAGAAATGTACAAGACTCAGAAATCATGCTTAAGGGCATTAGGAAAAACAATGTATACACTATAAACCTTCCCCTCGTACCCAAATGTATGTTAACACACTTAGAACAATCAAACCTCTGGCATAGGAGATTAGGTCATACCAATCTGAGAACAATCTCAAAAATTACCCAACTTGGCTTAATCAAAGGTATTCCCAAAATTAAAAATAATGAAAACCTAATATGTGAATCATGTAATCAAGGTAAACAAACCAAATCCAATCACAAACTAACCCAATCTGATTTAACTCAAACTACACTTGAGCTCCTACACCTTGTCCTACTTGATTCACATGGAGCCAAATCACTAAGCGGGAACTGATACTGCTTAGTAATAGTTGATGATTACTCTAGGTTTACCTGGGTTAGGTTTCTAAAAACCAAAGATGAAACCCTAAACCTATTTAATGAATTCTGTAAACTAATTGAAAATCAAAATGACACTAAAATTAAAAGACTTAGGAGTGATCACGGGGGAGAGTTTGAAAATCAACGATTCGAGGAATTCTGTAAAGTAAATGGGTACTTACATGAATTTTCATGTCCTAGAACCCCCCAACAAAATGGGATAGTTGAGCGAAGGAATAGAACATTACAAGAAGCCGCTAGGGCTATGCTCAACGAATTTAATCTAGCAAACCAATTTTGGGCAGAAGCAATTAGTACGGCTTGTTATATCCAAAATAGGGTTTTGATTAACAAGCGACACAACAAAACCCCCTATGAACTGTACTGCCATAGACTCACAAACCTACACTACCTAAGGGTCTTTGGATGCAAAGTCCATATCCTAAACACCAAATACTATTTAGGAAAATTTCAGTCCAAGTCAAACCCAGGTATCTTCCTAGGATACTCAACCACAAGTAGAGCCTATAGAGTTTATAACAAACAAACTAAGAAAATTGAAGAAACAACAAACTTAATTTTTAATGAAGAAATCAACTCAACATCTAATAATCCAGATTTAACTTCATCAAACTATGACCAAGAAAATAATGAACAAACTATTGAACTCTTAATTGAACCCTTAAACGAACTAAACATTGAACCAATTAATGAGTCAACTGAACCAAGTATCGAACCAACAAATGAACCAGACCAAAGAGTCGATTCAAATAGTGAACCAAACCGACCAGCCGGACCTGAGGCTGAACCAAGCTCTAGGAGAACCAAGAAACCCAGACTCAGTCACCCAACCGATCAAATTGTGGGTGATCCAACTCTAGGAGTCATGACTAGATCCTCCTATAGAAACCTTAGTCAAATAGCTATGATATCGAAAATAGAACCCAAAACCATAGATGAAGCCCTACCTGACCCTGATTGGATCATAGCTATGCAAGAAGAATTAGCCCAATTTGAGAGGAACCAAGTCTGGGAACTAGTGCCTAAACCTGAAGGCAAATACATCATAGATACTAAGTGGGTCTTTAGGAATAAACTAAATGATCAAGGAGAAATAGTCAGAAATAAAGTCCGCTTAGTAGCAAAGGGTTTCAGCCAGGTAGAGGGATTAGACTACGATGAAACATATGCCCCAGTAGCTAGACTTGAGTCCATTAGAATGTTGTTAGCCTTTGCATCCCATAAAGGATTTAAATTATATCAAATGGATGTAAAGTCAGCTTTTTTAAATGGATTCATTAAAGAAGAAGTGTATGTAGGACAACCCCCAGGGTTTGAGGACTTAGACAAACCTAACCACGTTTACAAACTAACTAAAGCACTATATGGGTTAAAACAAGCACCTAGGGCCTGGTATGAACGATTATCAACTTACCTAACTTCTAAAGAATTTAAACAAGGCCAAATTGACTCAACTTTATTTATTAAAACCCTAGGAAAATATATATTTGTGGCCCAAATTTACGTAGATGACATAATCTTTGGATCCACCAACACCAACTTCCTAAAAGAATTTGTCAAAATAATGGAAGATGAATTTGAAATGAGCTTAGTTGGTGAGTTTACCTTTTTCCTAGGACTACAAATCAAACAAACTAGGGATGGTAACTACGTTCATCAATTCAAATATGCTAAAGAGTTAATAAAGAAATTTAAAATGGATAACTCTAAAAGCATAAGTACCCCCATGGCCACTAATGTAAAAATAGATAGTGACCCTGATGGTAAACCAGTGGACCTTAAACTCTATAGGAGTATGATAGGTAGCCTACTGTACCTTACAGCCAGCAGACCTGATATTCTTTTTGCTGTAGGGATGTGTGCTAGATACCAAACCTGTGCTAAGGAAACGCACTTAGCAGCCCTAAAAACAATACTAAGATATATAAAGGGCACCCTAAATGTAGGGATTTGGTATCCTAGGACCTCAACTTTTGATCTGACAGAATACTCAGATTCTGACTATGCAAGCTGTAAATTAGATAGAAAGAGCACAAGTGGAAGCTGCCAACTGTTAGGTCAGAGTCTAGTTAGTTGGTGCAGCAGAAAACAACATTGTGTAGCTCTATCCACAACTGAAGCTGAGTATGTGGCCTTAGGAGAGTGTGTTGCTCAACTTTTATGGATGATGCACACACTTAAGGACTACCAGCTCAACTACACCCAAACTCAAGTATTTATTGACAGTATAAGTTCAATTAATTTAACTAAGAACCCAATCCAACACTCCAGAACCAAACATATAGAAGTCAAACATCATTTTGTAAGAGACCATGTAGCCAGGGGTGAAATAGTACTTAAACATATTGACTCTAAATCCAACTTAGCTGATATATTCACAAAACCCTTACCTGAATCTGAGTTCAGTTCACTAAGAAGGCAGTTAGGATTGTGCTCAGTAGAATAGATTAATTTTTTTTGATTTAAAAATTCAGTTTCTAAAAATAGAATTTGAAAAACTGTCTTACTTAATTTCAAAATCAGTTTTCATTTTTGACTTAGTTTTATTTTTATTTCAAAACTACCCCCTTTCAAAACTAGGGTTTTTTTCGAAAATGGACTTAGCCTAGGCCTTAACTCTAGAACTGCATGCACCTATAGACTTAGAAGCCATCATCTCACAAGCACCTTAGAGTACTTTTGATTGATAACCTAGAAAGGGTTGAGATGCTTAGGTCTTTGCCTTAATTCAAGATGCATTAAGTCAGTACATCTGCAGTAATTGGGGCACTAAATACAACCTACACAGCAATCAAGTTAAGTGTCAAGTTTAGAAAATCTAACTTGAACAGAAACACTTAACTTGACTAACCCTAGCAAAAATTACTGTTTCTAGCAGTTAGTAAGTAGCTAATTGGGTTAGACAGGTCCCTACAGAGAAAATTAACTGATTTAGTTTAAATCTAATTATGAAATGGTTCAGTACAGCAAAATCTTACTTATTTCCTTATGCAATCTTATTTCTGCTATATTTATCTGTTTTGATATATGACAAAGGGGGAGAGATAGGAAAGGAGAAAGTAAAAATAATTTTCTTCAAAATGAGAAAGTAAAAATAATTTTCTTCAATAATTTTCTTCATTTAAAAGTTTTCAAAAATTAATTTTCTTTATTCAAAAAGTTTTCAAAATTTGTTTTAAAAAGTCTTCAAAATTTTCTTATCCTTATTCAAAATTTTCAAAAATACTTAAAGTTCTTAAAGCTTTCAAAATTTTACTCAAGCTTTCAAAATGTTGCCAAGTACTTAAGTCTTTCAAAATTATTAAGTACTTAAGTTTTCCAAATACACTTTATTTATCAAGTACTTAAGTTTTCCAAATGTACTTTACTTAAGTTTTTCAAAATTACTAAGTACTTAAGATTTTTAAATCCTACTAAGTACTTAAGCTAACACTTTCAAAACTTTTGAGTACCTTAAAAACTTAAAGACTTCAAACTTTTTAAGTACTCAAAAATCATGCTTCAAAAACCTTCTTATGTACTTTTAACTTAAGTTATTAAAAGATTTCTAAGTGCCTAAAACTTAAGTTTTCAAAGTACAAATAAAGTTTTTTTTAACCCCACGAAATTTTGAAAAACCGAGGGGGACATTCCTTCCAGGGGGAGGGAACAAAATTTAACTCTTTCATGCGTGCTTAAACTTAACTTTTTGAACTAGGGTTGCCATAAATCCAAAAGGGGGAGATTGTTGGTGCAGAATGCACCCAAGTCAAACCTGTGTTTTGATAATGACAACAGAGGTCAAAAGTTAAGTCTTACTTGTCTTCTAACAAGTTACTCTAGTGTGCAGAAACAAAGTCCTAGCGAAGGAATGCTAGGCAACTGGCGAAGGACTGCTAGTATCTAAGCCCTAGCGAAGGATTGCTAGGCAACTGGCGAAGGACTGCCGGTATCCAAGCCCTAGCGAAGGACTGCTAGGCAACTGGCGAAGGACTGCCAGTATACTGCCAGTATCAAAGCCCTAGCGAAGGACTGCTAGGCAACTGGCGAAGGACTGCCAGTATCCAAGACCTGACAAAGGACCGTCAGGCAAAAGTCCAACCAAAGGAATGGTTGGCATCAGGTAAATTCTCCCGAGAGGAGTAGGTGAGGACGCGTTCCCCGTCGAGGGAACAGTAGGCGTCGGTTCGACCTAGGGCTCCATTTTGGAGACCAAAGTCAGAACCAAGACAGCTAAGGCTGTATAAAATTAATATAATATTGCTCTGTGTTGTTTTGGACTAACCCTGGATGCAGGACCGAAGGAACGTGTGTCTACAGCTCAGAAAGCCTCAAAGGAGTGAGGCAATGGCTAAGTAGGGCGCCTGGAGTGTCCCGGGCGCCCCCAAGGTGCATACAAAACAAGTCAAGCAAAAAGGGCTTCGAACAGGTGCTGGGCGAGGCGCCCCCGTGCTCCCGGGCGCCCCCGCTGCTCCCGGGCGCCCCCTGCGTCCCGGGCGCCCCCATGCGCAAGCCTCGATCCAGAAGCCAGCGAAGCCAGATAACGCTTTGACCCGGTCAATGCGGGCGCCCCGAGCGCTCCGGGCGCCCCGGTCAAACCTGATCCCGAAGATAAAGGGATCAAACGTTGACCGAGAAATTGGCGGATCGAAGGACACGTGGGGGGGCGCCCCCGACGTCCCGGGCGCCCCCAGGCCCTATATAAAGGGCCCTCGACCCCAGGCTTCGAAGATCAATTTTACTCAACGTCTCAAAGCTCTTCTGCTCTCGCGCCTTGCTCCGGAAATCTTCCAACTCGAGCCGACGACGTCCCGCTGCTCCGAAAAATTCGATTTACTCCGGACGTCGGTAAAGAAGAGCGATTCTGTTTATTTATTATTTACTGCACTTAATTTTGTAATCACATTCTGTAATCAAATTTTACGCTACATATAGAATTGCCCAAAGTAAACGATCAACGATCGTGGGCCTTGGAGTAGGAGTCGACCTAGGCTCCGAACCAAGTAAAAATCTCTGTGTTCGCGTGTTTGAATTAGTCTTCCGCTGTGCAATTGCTCTTTACGTAAATCCGAAAGTTTTCCGATATTCACCCCCTCTATCGGTTCTATCGATCCAACATCTTCTTCTTGCACCTCTTGCTTGATCCTTTGGATATCAGAATCCCCAGCTTGCTCTTTCTGTATCTCTTCAAGCAAAGTGGACTCTAGTGTCAATAGGGCTAGCTGTCCATCAATAATCTCCACTCCATAATCTACTATCTCCTTCTGTAATGGTGGTGCCAATGCTGATCAGGACATCAAAGTGGCACACGTCTTTCTACTTAGTGCATCTGCTACTTTATTTGCCTTACCAGGGTGGTAAAGGATCTCACAGTCATAATCCTTCACTAACTCAAGCCACCTTCGCTGTCTCATATTGAGGTCTTTCTGAGTGAAGAAATATTTCAGACTCTGGTGATCTGTATAAATCTTACACTGCACTCCATACAAGTAATGCCTCCATATCTTTAGAGCAAAGACTACAGCTGCCAACTCCAGATCATGAGTGGGGTAATTCTTTTCATAGTCTTTAAGTTGCCTGGAAGCATAAGCTATGACCTTGCCTTCTTGCATAAGGACTGCTCCAAGTCCTAGCTTTGATGCATCACTGTATATATCAAAGCTCTTATCACCTTCGGGTACTGTAAGGATAGGAGCGTTGGTCAGTCTCTTCTTCAACTCAAGGAAGCTCTGCTCACAGTCCTCAGTCCACTCATACTTCTTATTCTTTCTGGTAAGGGCTGTAAGTGGAGAAGCTATCTTTGAAAAGTCCTCTACAAACCTTCTGTAGTACCCTGCCAAACCCAGAAAACTCCTGATCTCACTGGCATTCTTTGGTCGACTCCAGTTACTAACTGCTTCAATCTTGGCTGGGTCTACCATAATACCTTCCTTGGAAATGATGTGGCCTAGGAAGGCCACCTGGTCAAGCCAAAACTCACACTTTGAGAATTTGGCATACAACTCCTTCTGATGTAAGGTTTGCAATATCATCTTCAGGTGTTCGGCATGTTCTTCCTGAGTCTTTGAATACACTAGGATATCGTCAATAAAGACAATGACGAACTTGTCCAGGAAATCCTTGAACACTCTATTCATTAGATCCATAAACGTCACAGGGGCGTTTTTCACTCCAAAGGGCATGACCACAAACTCATAGTGCCCATATCTTGTACTGAAAGCAGTCCTTGGTACATTACTCTCCTTCACTCTTAGCTGATGGTAACCTGATCGCAGATCTATCTTGGAGAACACTGTGACTCCCTTCAGCTGATCAAATAAATCATCTATCCTTGACAAAGGATATCTGTTCTTGATGGTTACTTTATTCAAAGCTCGATAATCTATGCACATTCGCATAGATCCATCTTTCTTCTTGACGAACAATACAGGAGCTCCCCAAGGTGAATGACTAGGGCGGATAAAACCCTTGTCAAGCAGCTCTTGCAACTGTTCTTGCAATTATTTCAGTTCTGCTGGCACCATGCGATAAGGTGCCTTCGAAATTGGGTTGGTTCCTGGGGCCAACTCAATTTCCCGATTGGGAGGGAGTCCTGGTAACTCTTCAGGAAACACCTCGGGATAGTCACAGACTACCCTCACTTCTTCTCTCTTCAATCCTTCTCCTTGACTTGCATCCACTATATGAGCTAGAAAACCAGAGCACCCCTTCTCTAACATTCTCTGAGCTTGTAAGGTAGATAGGAACCTCTTTGTCTTTCTCCTTGGGTCTCCAATAAACTCAAATGAAGGTTCTGCTTCTGGTGTGAACTTGACTTTTCTCTTGCGGCAGTCTATAGAAGCACTATACTTGCTCAAGAAGTCCATCCCTAAAATGACATTGTAATCCTTCATCTCAAGGACTACCAAGTCACTATAGAGCTCTCGGTTGGAAATCCAGATTGGTACTGCCCTTAGCCTCTGAGTAGAGGCCATTACTTCCCCTGACGGTAAGGTTGTTAAAAATTTCTGACCCAAACTTTCTGGTGGGATCCCTAGCCTTTTAGTGAACAGCATGGATACAAAAGAATGAATTGCCCCAGTATCGAATAACACAATAGCATATTGAGATGAGATGAGTATTCGACCTGTGACCATGTTAGGAGCATTTGCCACCTCTTCCCTGGTGATGGCGAAAACCCTGGCGTTGGTCGCGGCTGGTGGGGCTTCCATCCTCGCCTGACTGTAATAAGATCCCTCCATAACTGGCTGCATCTGGTGCAGCTGAGCAGGTCCACCCCCGTACTGAAGAAGCTGTGGTGGAGGCGGCTTTGCTTTAGGGCACGCCTTGGCCAGGTGCCCTACTATTCCACAGATATAACACCCGCCAACCCTCGACCGGTTAGGGCAAGCCTTCATCATATGCCCTTCTGCTCCGCAAATATGACATCCACTCATGCCCTGACGACATACTCCAGGATGTGCCTTCCCACACTTTGGGCAATGGGGATACTTGAGCTGCTTGCTTGACGTGCCCCCTTTGTTGCCCTCAGAAGACTTCTGATCCCACTGCTTCCTCTTGCCTGAATTTCCTTTCCAATTTTGTTGGTTTTGAGGATTTCCTTGGGACTTCTGGGTTGATGCCTGTTGTTGTTGCACACGTGTGGCCTTTATACTGTTTAAGTAGTGTTCAGTGATCAGAACACTACTTACTAGTTCTTCTGAAGTTTGCGGTCTATTACCACCGTCAGCCACATTCAGAGCTATCTGAGGCCTCAGCATCTTGAGCATTAACCTGACCCTTTCCTTTTCAGTACTGACTAACTCCGGGCACAAGCGAGCTAATCGATTGAACTTCTTCACTGCTTCATCCACAGTTAGATCTCCTTGACGGAACTCAGTAAATTCATCATAGTGCTTGTTTGTCACTTTCATGTGAAAGTACTCTTCCAGAAATTCTGCTTCAAGGTCGGCCCAGGTCATCTGATTCACATTCCTCTTAGCTTTCACTCTTTCCCACCACATCCTAGCATCTCCAGTAAGGCAGAAAGATGTGCACTTTATCTTCTCCACCTCGGGCCAGTCCAGTAACTCCATTATACTCTCCACTGTTTTGAACCATGCCTGAGCATCCCATGGTTCACTTGTGCTAGAAAAATTCTCAGGCTTCAGTCTCTGCCACTGGATCAGATATGCCTCTTGCCTTACTTCTCTTGTCGGAGGTACTGGGGGAACCTCTGTCGCTACTGGTGCTGCTACTTGCGCCACTGGCGCCACTGGAGGGGTAGCAGAAGTGGCCTGCTGATTAGTGGCCTGCTGGTTAGCCATCAAGGTGGCAATGACTTGCTGCTGTTCAGCAAGTTGCCTCTGAAGCTGGGCCACCACTCCTTGAAGGTCTGGTGGTGGTACTGACTCTGTTGACTCCTGTTCTCTAGGAGCTTGCTCCTCATTTCGAACAATTCTAGGACGTCCTCTTGGCATCCTCTTACTCTATAGCACACAAAAATAAAAGCTCATTATCTCTTACTAACTTACTCCATTATCTCCATGCACATATTAACATGCAATAATACTAACATACTTTCTATCATCATGCATTACTGATACTAACAATCAATAATGAAAAGCATATAAAACTGCAAAATATGAACTTCTTACTTGGTAGGCGGCAGGATTGATGCTTGATGTCAGTGTGGCGGAATGGTGGAACCTTTTGCTCTGATACCACTCTGTGACGACCCACCTTCTGGGACTAAGCTTTAAGGCGGATCGCTACTAACTAACTAACTAACTAACAAATTAGTGATTTCTTATAATGCTAAACCAACTGGGAGAATTTAAAATTTCTTATTTCGCTATTTGCTGAACTAACATTTCATAATCATGTTTAAAGTACTAATCAGCCAAAATAAAGCAAAAACTTTAATTTTATTAGCTTGGCCAGGATTTGACCCCTAGACCTCTTAACACTAAAGCACTAACCAGCTGCTCTATACCACTTCTTTTCAATGGTACCAGTCGACTGCTATATAGACAGTCGACTGGTATCGGCCACAGAAACTTTCCGTGCCCGGCACCAGTCGACTGGCCTCATGGCAGTCGACTGGTGCATCGAACAGTAGGTTCTGTTCGATATTGCAGTCGACTGGTTCTGAACCAGTCGACTGGCACGCTTGAAAACCTGCATTTCAGACCTGAAAACCATCTCCAATGATCCACAAGACATACAAAGACATAACTCCATTTTTATACTCTATACTAGTTTTATGAACATTTTAGCAACTCAAAACGAATCCAATAACTTGAAATTAGAATCCTTGCGAGATTTAACAAAACTATCAAAACGTAAGCAAAACACTCTAGAGTTTGTACCAAACTTAACCTCTATGCATAGTTTAAACAAAGTCATTCATTCTACCACATCAAAACACCAAAACACATGTTCTACAAGACTTAGCCCAAAGATCTCTCCCACGGTTCCGTCGCCACTGAACATCAAAGCAAGTCCCTTCGCCTCCTTAACTTATGCTTTTTCTTTACCTTTATCTGCAATAGAAGAAAAATGCAACTAATAAGCAAATTGCTTAGTAAGTAAATCCTAACTCACAAATCCAAACGATAAGGGATAAACATGCTCTTTTCAAATAATGCTTACTTCAAAACACATGCACTTTGAAATACTTACACATGGAAACTTTCACATACTTATCATGCTCAATCATGCTTGAAAACATTTACTAGCATTAAAACATTGGCAAATCTAACATGCTCATAATTTCTTTTGAGACTTGCTACTTATGCATTTCCATACTTTAAACCACTAACTTCCTTGCTCTTGCTCTTTAACATGCTTGTAACATAACAATGTTAACATACTTAGCAAAGTATATGCTTAAACTGAAAACACTTACATATACTCATATACTTCAAAATAATAATCAACTTTCTCAGACCTTGACAATGTACCATGGTATCAGTGTACCAATGCGCGCATCCCTAATAGGTTTCGGGGTAGCTAGCCACCGCACCCTATTAGAGCTTCTTTCTAACTTTCTGTGGGCCTCTCTTTTGCCCGGTACATGTCACTTTACAAAAGTAAAATACTTTCTTACTCATAATGCTTGTATTTATCAAGCTAACTTTCTTTTTGCATAACTTTTTGCACTACAAAACATTACCTTTCTCACTTGAAACTTTCATCGAGCACCTTGCGTGCCCTTAACCCAAAACTCATCTTTGGGACTTTTCAAGAACTTGGCCTTTCATGCTTAGATCACACATATAAAATCTACTCCAATTCAAGTTCTATGATTAAAAACATGTATTCTTGAGAAACCTAAATCACACCATAAACAATATTCTCCAAGCATGCACTTAGATTACAAAATCAAGGTTCTACAACAAGAAAACTACATACGAAGTTACTCCTATTGCAGGTGAGTGATTTACTTACCCTTTTCTTGAAGAAAACTCACTAAGTATCTCGAAATTCCTAGCGTAGGGTACTTTTCCTCTTCCTTTGCAAGAAAACTTCACCCTTGGCCCTAGGGAAGAAGCCCTAGGTTTTCTACTTCAAGAGGAAGGAGAAGGAGGAGAAAACTCTCCTTTTCTTCCCTGTTTTTCGCAGCCTCCCACCCTGCTCGCGCGGCCTCCTCCAAGCCCTAATGGGGTCTTAACTCAACTTAAGTGGAAGTTTAAATACCTCTTCATGAAACGGCTAAATCGACTATAATATTATTTCGCTTCATTCTTTTCTGTGCTTGATACCCTTGCCCAGTTAGTTACTTGGACTTGTTTAGGGATTGGCTTCTCGCGTGGTCGCGAGATCAATCCCCACCCGACCCTTAAATTTTTTTCTTTTTATTTTAATTCCGAAAAATGCTAGAAAAATTCTGAAAAATCCCTAATAATACCAGAAAATTATTGGGTGTTACAGTAATCTTTTATATAATTCTATAAGTTATGACAAAATCCTCTCATTTTATTGAAATATTCAGTTATGATTAAAACATGCTTACATTTGTTTAAACTTGAAACAAGAAGGTTCCATCTGGATACTACGTAAATACACAATGCATAGAAAAATTGGATTCCTTATAGACCATGAACTCATATTTTCAGAAATTATTGCAATAGGAGTTTTGTAGGTTCATCAGTGGGTTTCAATGGAAACTCACTAATGGACCTAGGATATTTGGATTTCTCAAAACTCGATATCACGAGTTAAAGTTGAGCTAGGAGATGATATTTGTGGTGTCCAAACTTAGTCCTAATGAATATCAATTATGTTCTTATATCATATCAGTTGGCACAGAACAATGCAGCAACAATGCAGAAATCAGAGGGTCTAAAATCAAAGGGCCTGAAATCAGAAGACTTCAGGACCAAAAATCTAATTATTTCAGGCCCAATGTGGGTCTGAAATTAGAGGACTTTAGAACTGATCTATGATCATATTCTACTTACATTGAATTAGAGAAGGTGAAATATATCATAGTATTAGAATACCTCTTCAAGTGACACCATTAACCACAACTAGTTTTTTTTACAATACTATCGCTGTACAATATACAAAATATATATATTTATTTCTCTTGCTTACAAAATATATACTTCAATCAGAATATTCCTGCATACATATACCAGTAACTCAAGACCCTAGGACTGGTGACATTCTACAAGTCTTTCGATTATGGCCAAGTTGTTTGCAGCGACTGCATTTGAGTTTTACCTTCCCATTGTGTCTCAACTCAATCCGTGTCTTCTTTTGTCTACCGGGTTGCACAAGACTACGGGGATATAGAACTATAATGTTGTTTATGCCCCTAGGCCAAAACTCCTTGCTTTGACAAGGGTAAATACGATCCATGTAAATGACATTCCAATTTTATGAATAAAAATAATGCTCACAATATGAGAGTGCATCAATATTCTGGTGAATGATGACGACAATAGCATGTGAGCAAGGGAGTCCTGAATTTTGAAACTTCCCACATTGACAATATTTTTTTTCCATATCAACAATGTGTGGGGATCGGTGCCGTCGATAGAGGGGGTGAATATCAACCGTAAAAACTTTTCACGGAAACTCTTCTTTCGTAGACTTTAGAAGTTCGTTCTAGATATAGAGTTAGTAGCAGCGGAAAACAAAAAGAACGAACAACCAATAAAGTGCACACGGGATTTTTACTTCGTTCCCAATCCCCCAGGGTCAGTACATCCAAGGCTTAAGCACAGGAACGCCCGTCCACTAATGGTCTCCTTTCCGGACTTTCCGAAGGCGAAGAAACCCGTCTTACAGTGCATAAATTACAATCAAAAGATTTAGAAAAGTAAGTGCAGAATTGTAAATTCAAACCAAATAAGAGTTGAAGACTCGGCCAATCTGGAATTCCGAAGTGCCGCGCACTTCCTCCCGGAGCTTCCTTGGTCGCAGAGCTTCGGCGTTAGCGCTTTGTCGTCAGTCAGAAAGCTCAGAATGATCTTGGAATATCTGTTCTGAGTTGATGGGTCGAAGCCCCTTTTATAGGCTTGGTATAGGGGGCGCCTGTGATCAATGAGGCGCCTCATAGAGCCTGGTCAAGCTTATCTCCGCGCCGAACTCGCAACAGCAGATAACCCTTTGATCCAGGACACCTGTGTTGCAGGAGGAGCCTCAATGATTGAGGCGCCCTGCATCATTGAGGCGCCTAGCTGACTGGAGTGCCCTAGTTGAAGGAGGCGCCTAGCAGTCTGGTTTCCAGCCTTATTGTGTGTTTGTTTGCCTGCTTTGTCTTCAATTTTAGGTATCTGCAAGATATATAAATACAAGCAAACACATATATATCCTTAGCCTTAAGGGTTTGGTTCTGACTTCGGATTTCTGCGAAACCCTAGGTCGAACTGATGCCTAAGTTCCCACCCTCGGGAACGCGTCTTTCACCTACTCCTCTCAGGAGACGGTTGCCACCCGGCCCATCCGGTTGCACTTTTGCTTAGCCTTCGAGACTCTTGGATCTCGAGACGTCCGAACCTCGACCCGTCTCTATTTTTGTCCTTAATCATCGCTCAGCTAAGTTGCTCAATCCCTCGGACTAAGACTTCGTGCCCAAACCCTAGGTCCAGGACTTCGGTGCCCAACCCTCGGCCAGGACTTCGTGTCCAATTCCTAGAACCAGGTCTTCGGTGCCCAACCCTCGGCCAGGACTTAGTGCCTAATTCCTCGAACCAGGACTTAGTGCCCAGCTTCACTCACCAGGTCTTAGTGCCCAACTTCACTCACTAGGTCTTAGTGCCCAACCCTTGGTCAGGTCTTAGGTGCCCAGCCCTCGGCCAGGACTTAGTGCCTAGGTTAACTAGGACTTTGGTTCACTTTGGTCCAATTTTCTTGACTACCATTCCTTTGTTCAATGTATCATTGACTTAAGCATATTGTCAAACATTGAAACACTTAGAGGAGGACATCACTGATGCAACTTGCACCAATACAATGTATGAAGTGCCCCATGTCTCGACTTCCATTTCTGATTGAGAATACGGATGAACCTTATATGCTCTAGCTTTCTCTCTCCTTGAATCCATTTCTTTTGTAGCATGAGATGTCAAAGCAACATACCATTTTGAGACTTCCTCTCTACGGTTAAAGAACTATTGAGCTACCTTTCTTCTTGTATTATCAATTAACCTATTTTTGGGAAGTTCACGTGTAGTCTTGAATAAAGCATTTAAACTCTCCACAAAATTAGTGGTTAGCATTCTTTACCTTCTCCTAATAAAGTGTGCATTAGCTCACCTTTAAGGGTCAATGTTCTGAAGCCACTTATGGGCATCTGGATGTTCTTCAAGCATTGACTGCATTATGAGATCATATTGGAGTGTTGTGTTTGCTCGTGCTGCTGCTCAAAACAAACATAAAACTGCTCTACTTCCAGTATCAGTTATCATATTACAAGACAAGTGGTGACAACAAAAAGCATGATGCGCGTTTGTGTACACTTTTCTAACTGCTGATATAATGCCACGATGTTTATCTGATACTATGGTCATTGACTATTCATCGACAGCAAAGAACCTCTTTGTATGCTCCAAAAATCACTCCCCTGCAAACCCACATTCAACTTCAGCTATTCCAAAAGCAACTGGGAGAACATAGTCATTACCATCAATCGCTGTAGCAATCAACAATACACCCTGATACTTTCCTCTTAGATGTGTGACATCAATTCTGATAAGTTTACGCAAATAATACCTGAACACCCTTCGACAAGCATCAAAATCTCAAAAACACAGCTGGAACTTATTGTTACCATTCCTGTATAGTGCCACATAAGTTTCAGGATTTCTAGCTCTTAACTCACGCAAATATTGTGGAAGATCTCTATATGTCTCATCATAATCTCCGACGACCTTTTTCAATGCTTTCTCCCTAGCTATGTATGCTTTTCTGTATGATATGATCACTCCAAATCTAGCTTTAATATCTGATATAATCATACTTGGTTTATATTGTTCATTATGAAGAAATTGCTCTTCAACAAAAGATGCAACAAATGATGAAGAGCATGCATAATGATCAACACTTTCCCTAACAGTTTCACATTGGTGTTCCTTTACATATTTTGTAACAGTGAACTCAACTTCCCCCCGGGCAACTACTGTCCATGTATATGGTTAGTTGAGCACACTGCTTTAACTCTATTTTTTCGGGTGTCAACTGGGTTATATCTCATATGCTTAACCATGACATGTTTCACAAGTGTATTCTTGAATTCTTATCTAGATAGAAAAATTTGCCCCACAAAAAATTCATGCTCATCTCTTACCTCTGCCTCTCCAATTGCCCCAGCTAGCAATCGAGAATTCAAAATATAAGAATCATCAGCTATTGGAAACTCCTCCACTAAATCACTGTACTGATCTGGGGGAAATTCATATTGCTCAATTTGCATATCATCAGCTTGGAATTCTAGTACACTTGTGCTAGATTGTAATTCATCTGCATTTCGGATTTCATGTTCTTCCTCCTCACTCCAGGTTGGCTCAAAGTATTCAACAAGTTTTGTAGAAGAATTTAGACACTCATCTTCTAGATTACTTGCTACTTCATTTAGATCAAATGTCAAATTCTTTGTAATTCTATTACCACTATACTCGAAAGATAATGGAATATTATTACTGACTATTTTTGTTCCATTCCCTATAATAGCATTATCATCAAGAGTATTTCATATCTCAAAGAGAATTTCGTCAACAACATTATCATCTCTGAAAAATAAATTATAATTAAATTTGACAAACTTTCAAAATCATAATCAATTTTTTCAGTAATTTAAAAAACAAACAAGGATATCAGGCCCTAGGAGGGTCTGATATCCTTTGATACCAGAACCTCCTCGGGCCTGATATCTTACCATATCAGGCCCTAGGAGGGCCTGATATCAAAGGATATCAGGCCTGATGTCGTATTCAAGCATGAATTTATCGTAAGTTTAAACAAATTCTGAGAATCCTATTTATGTAATGCATGACATCGTTAGAGTCCTTCTCCAAACAAAAAATTAATAGAAAGAGTTGATCATGTATAAAACTAGGTTTGATACGATATCATAGCATAACAGAGTCTAGCTGAAATAAACCTTATAAGAACCCTTATACTATTTCTTTTCACCGTATACATAAATTTTAAATAATCAATCATACGTATATTACTAAATTTTTTTCTTCTTTCTATCAAACAAACTATTGCTTGAAGTTTTTGCTTCAACACCTATCTTCCTCAATAATTCTTTTAAATTGACTCTTTGAAGTTACCTTAAAACAAGTCCACTCTCTGGGGCAGGTAGAAATATATATGTATTTTCGTGATGAGTCAAGTTGTGCAAGGTAGAAATATATATGTAGGGTGAGAAAAAGTTGACTTCCTGAGGCATCCAAACCATAATATATTATTTTAAATTGAAAAATCTAAAAAAGTTGTACAGATGTCTCGGAATTCTAATTGAGAAAGAAATTTATTGGCGGGAGGGGTATAAGAGGAAGAACACTAAATTTGATCCGTCCTTTGATAAAAAAAGAAATCTCAACATACGATTTTGTAATTATTAATTCTCACATGTACAGTTTGATAAAAAATCGTATTATGAAACTTCTACGATGTAGTAGACACTTCTCCAGCCACCCACTACACAATCTCCATTTATTCCTCGCAGTGCCCCCACGGGCTGGATCGGATGGTAAGGCGCCTGGTCGTTTGCTTCGGGGTCACTGGTTCGAGCGTCGCCAGTTGCGCACGAGGATAAAACTCTGATCTGCTGGCTTTAATCCTCTCGACCCCAGACACCTTACCATACAAATGATAATCGTGGTTTATCGCCCTTTGAAAACTTATGAGATCGGTATCAAGTCTGCTAAGATGACGGTTCCATTTTTTTTTTTTATCCATCTGTTCCTCGCAGCAACCAGTCTAGGAACGGCGACTGTTTTTTTTTTTAATTTTATTTTACCCTTCCGCCGCCGCCTTCATCCTCGATGGGCTTCCCCTGCGTATGCTACACCGTCATCCTACCCCGCCCTGTTGCCCTCGTCGTCTACCTCCTCGATCTCCTCACGCTCGCACTCTCTGCCGGTCTCTTCTTTCTCGGCCTCCCCTCCTCCGCCGCCGCCGTCATCGACAACATCGACGCTTTTCCCTCCTACCTCCTCCCCGACTCCCATCTCCCTCCTCCCGCCACCGTCAAGTCCCGCCTCCCCGTCGTCCGCTTCTCCACCCTCGGCCCCAACGGCGCAGCAATCTGCGCCGTCTGCCTCGCAGCCCTCCGCCCCCGCCACGAGGTCCGCCAGCTCGGAAACTGTGCGCATGCCTTCCACAAGCACTGCATCGACAAGTGGGTCCACGTCGGCCAGCTCACCTGCCCTCTCTGCCGCGCCCCGCTCCTCCACCATCAGCCTCCGGAGGAGGATGAGGTCAGCCCTAGATCTCACACTATTAGCTAGGGTTCGTGCCCGCTCCTGATCCCTGACTGTGCCTAATTTTCTTCTCAATTTGTTGAATAATCGGGCGATCGAGTGCTATCAACATCCCTAATGTATATAATTGGTCACAGATCGCTTGACCTTGAAACTAATCGATCCATATCAAAAAAATATCTCCGAAAAGTTAATGAAACCTACTTCTAATGCTGTTTAGTGAAGATTCAATCTTCATCTGCTAAAGTAGCTTGATCTTAAAACTAAGCTAGTTTCTTTGATCAACTGTGAAACCTCTGTCAGTTTAGCTACTCACGAAAGCTTCAGAATGCTACTAAAGATCTCCAGCAAACAAGGAGAAGAAAATGCAATTAGCTTGATCTTAGAACTTGCATCATCTTCTGCAGATAGATTCATGTGAGTGTTTCAAAATGGAAAACCTAATTAAGCATCTCATGATTTGGCTTTAGAGTACTACTCAAAACCTCCAGCAAAGATCTCCATCTGCAGATAGAAACCTAACTAAAACTTACTTCTAGGAAAGGAGCTGCTTTTATCTTCAGAATACTGCTAAAGGTCTCCACAAAACAAGGATCTTAGTTTGCTTGATCTTAAAGCTTCTGCGATGTTTCAGAATGGAAACCTAATTAAAACTTGCTTCCTTGTGAAATGTGAGTTTGTTTAGCTACTCATCAAAAGTAAAGAATCTGATCAACTGTGAAATATGAGTTTGTTCAAGTAGATATGAATAGTATAGAGCATGTTTCAGAATAGGAACCTGGTTAAAACCTGCTTCTCATGGAAAGTAAAAAGCCTGAAGATCTGAAAAAAGATGGAAACCTAATTAAAGCTTGTTTCTTTGATCAGATCTGAAATGGTAAAGAACTTAACTTTAGCTTCAGAATACTTCTGGAAAAGCAATCTTTGTTTCCAGCAAACAAGGAAATTACTCAGTTTTCTTAATCTTCAATCCACTACTCCCTCCTTGTTCTACAGATGCATTGATGTGAATGTTCTTGATCAGATGCGAAATGTGTGTATTTAGATCTTTGATGAAGAGATTTTTCAGAAAGATGGCTAGATCAAGGCAAATGCAGAGTTTAGCTTTTACCTACCCCTGCTTTCCTATGAAAATTATGTTTCCCTTAACCAAGTGGTATAGTTTAGCCAGTTAAGTTGGAAGTTGAACAGAAAATTAGTTCGGTTGGATTGAATAGAAACACATCGAATAGAAACACAAACTTTTGTCAGAGAGGATTTTTGATTGAGTCAGCCAGAAGATTGTGAGCTAGTAGAGAAGAACTAGTAGAAAGAGAAGGAATGAGGCTTTAAGGATGAGTTTAAGAAAGCACTAAACACTTATATCACCGAGAACCAGTGTTTCTGAAAACAATCTTGATCGATTGGTTCGCTAAATACTAGTTTGAAGTCCAAACACTGGTTGACCGGAGAGCCAAACCGAGCTTGTACAATCGAATTAGTGGAGAAAAACTGAAATTAAACAATTTATTCATTGCATGACCCCATTATTTGATCTAATATGAATTTAGTAAACACTATGTGGTAGAAAACAATCACACTTTCAAGCAAAATGAGATAGAATAGACAAGTACAAAACTTAGATCATGTTCGAGAAATAATGATATCATAGAATTTTCATTGCAAATCAAGGTTCTAAAATTCGTTAGGTAATAATTGAGCTTCAGACCAACGCCTAGCGCCTAAGCGATGATAGGTAGATTAATCGGCATCAACATAATTAATATAATAAATCACATATTATAATTCCAAGTCTCCAGCACAATGATATCAAATTTAAAATAAGTTCAAATTTCAAAATTATATAACTACTAAAATATTATAGTCATAGAACATAGACTCAAATTTAAAATGAGTTCAAACTTCAAAATGACACAATTAATAAAATATCATAAACACAAACTCAATATCATCGGACATAAATTCAACATCAAATTTATTCTACTTCTTTTTCATAATTTTCAACAACTTTGTCTTCATCAAACACAAACTCAATATCATCATTGTCTACCTCCTCTTCGCCTTCGGATTCAAAATTATCCTCGTGAAGTTCTCTCACTCTAGAGCTTCTTTGGGTTGTAGATTTGCATCTGTTTTACTTGCTTTATCAACAATTTGTCATGTTAGCCCAAAACCCAGTTCAACTTTATCATCTTCCCCACCATCCACAATCCAACCTTGTGCATTTGAAGCATCTTTTGCAAGGACATCGACATTCCTTTCTTTTCCTTTTTTTTTTGTTTGTTCAATAATTTAACTTTATTGGACAAATACTAGATTTTCAATCTGTTGACATCTAACCTTTTTTTTGTTTGTTTGTGTGAATCTCAAAAAAGAGAGTAAATATTAAAGTTAGGAACATGAATATATACTTTAATTAAAGAATAAAGATTTAAAGTTTAAAATTTACTCCTTCAAAGGTACTCCAATTTCTTTCACACCCAGATATACTTGTAATTAATGAAAGTATCCCCAATGTCACTCTTAGCAAATTGGGTATGTGAGCACCGTATGTACTCCACCATGCATATGGATCAAATGTATCATCATTTTTTTTCACATGTTTTAGTTGCTAGTGTTTTTCTAAATAACCTAATTTTGTCTTTATATTTTATATATTTCTTGTTAATAATTGTATCTTATAGATTCAACTCATTGGCATGCAAAATTTCTATACATTCAAAAATTTCTATCGCGACCTCCTCATAAAGAACAATAGAACTATCTTTATAGTAAAAATAGAGATTCAACAAAAATGTAGTGGTATGCAATGATGTATCAAGTCTATCCTTCATTTTTGACTCAATAATTGCTATAATAGACTGATAATTTGATTCCACGTTGGTCAGGGTCACCTTGATATCTTCTTTAGCTTGAAAAAACTCCCCATATAGAAACTTTATCGATGATTTTTTATCTTCATCTACCAATCGAAGAATTCTAGCCAAAGGAGCAAGTATTTTTAAACATAATTTCACACCATTTCAAAAACTCATGTTCATCACAATAAAGTGAGCCAATTTTTTTTATTTTTTATTTTTTGACCATTTACATGTCTCTCACATATCACTTGTAAAGATGATCTTTAAACTTTTTTTTCAATCAAACTTTGCACAGTGAGAAAATTTGATGCAAACCTAGTAACTCCTGACCGAACTGTCTCTTTTCTTCATGAAACTTCTCATCAATGACAAAGTCTTATGTTGAGCATAAATGAAAATAGTAAAAAATTTGGATTGCTTAACAACCTTTTTATATCGTAGAAACTTACCAATACTTTCAAGTATGAGATTAACAATGTGAGTTGCACATGAACTCCAAAAGATCTCAGGTCGTTTTTCTTTCATCAATTTAGTTGTAGCCATATTGTTGGTGGCATTGTCTGTTACAATCTGAACAACATTCTGAGCTTATATTTGTTCAACACACTTGTCAACATACTCAAAAATAAGTTCAGTGTATATGCCTCATCTGAAAACTTCTTGGAATCTAAAAATGTAGTACTCTCCTTACAATTAACAAACAAATTGAAGATGCTTCTTCTTTTTCTATCACTCCATGCATCTGTCATGATTGAGCATCCATTCTTTGCCCATTCTTCTTCATGTTTCTTCAGCAGTTATTTTGTTCTTTCAACTTCGACTTTTAACAGTGATTTTTTAAGTTGATATTGAGTTGGAAGCTTGAATCCTAGTCAAATTGACCCAATGTTTCCATTAGTTGCTTGAAGCTATCATTATCAACGACATTGAATGAGATTCTATTTTCATAAACCCATCTCCTAACATATTATTGAACTTGTTGAGTTCTCTCTTTCAAAAAACCTTCATTTGTATTGTTTTAGCAAAACACTTTACTCCCATTGAAACTTATATTTTCTGAAGCAATTGCTGATGTAAATCTATCTATGGGGCCAAGAAGAAAGATTTTTTAGATGAATCTATCCCTTTAATTTCAGAATCTTCTTCTTCATTAGGAGAAATAATCACCTCTGCTCTATAACTTTATTTTCCCATTATTTCATTCTTCTTTCTGTTCCTCCCTTTTAAAATAGTTTGTTTGCACTTGTTTTTATCTTCTTGAGATGTTTTTCGATAATCAGATACATTTTCAGGTATATTTCCTATGTGCTCCTTGATTCTATATACTCCTCCCGATATTATTTTTCCACGCAGCTTGCATTGCATTTAATTTTGTCGAGGTTCTTAGGATCAATTAACATCTCAAACTCTCATCCAATATCATTTGATTTTCTTCTAAGAATCTCGAATTCAAGTTGACTATTTGATACTATCGAAGATGGATTACTTATCATTTTAATTGTAATAATCTGAAAAGTGATTTAAAAATAAATTTAAGAACTTTAGAATCATTAATAAAAAATAAATAATAACAAATCTAAAAAAATTATATATAAAATAATATAAATATTTTAATATTTATATAAAAAATTTCGGATTTAAAATTTAAGATTATTGAAATTAATAAATAAAAATATACAAATTAGTAAAATAAAATTATCATAATATAAATTTATTTATATAAATTAATAAAATTTATTAGAATTTTAAAATTTAAATATAAATTTTGAATAAAAATATAATTTATAATTAATAAATATGATTTTAAATATAAAATATTTAATAAGATTTATAATTAATAAAACTTATAAAAAATTATTTTTAAATATATTTTTTATATAATTTTTTGAGATAATTTAATTAGGATTTGAAAAAGTCAATTCAAATTATCTATTTATTTGGGAAAAATACTTAAATTAAATATAAATAATAAAAATAAAATAAAAAACATAATGCTTGCAACTGCAGCATCGAGAAGCTGCCAGCGGCGCTGGATGCGTCGCGAGACACGTCCAGAGGCGCTAGAAGCATCGCGGGACACTTCCAGCAGTGTCGGATGTCTCCGGCCACAAATCCGGTGGCGTCGGAAATGTCCCGCGACGTGTTTGGCGGTGTCGGGCGTGTTGCCAAAAGAATCTTGCGATGCGTCCGACACCGCTGGAAGCATCCTGCAACGCCGATAGTCGCGACAGACGAGGTAGATGATGCTGGAAAAAAAATGAAAAATACAAAACATACTTGCGCGATTTCAGAGGAGTGTCCACACGCTGGCAGGCAGATGAATCGACCAGTTAGGTTTTAGGGCTTTAAAAAAAATCGAATCTCAACTTTTATGCGACACAGCGCGCCTAGCAATGCGTCATGGCACCTAGGGTAGTTGTGCGGGGCCTAGGTTGGCCGCAGAGGGGATCTTCGGGGCGGTCGTTGAGCGCCTAGTCGGCCGCCTAGGGTATTTTTTAGAACGTTGTTGCAAATAAAGAAAAAAGAATTTGATTGAATTCTATATGTAACACATCCACTTAGAACTTATTCACATGAACACGTTGCATCGCGGCGCCTGGGACCGCTATGCTCGCCTGGTGCCTAGCGTCGCATAGGAGCCCCTAGGTGGCTCTTCCACCTAGGTTGGCCGAAGGTATTTTTTAGAATGCTATTACAAATAAAGAAAAAAGGAATTTGATTGGATTCTATATGCAACTCATCCACTTAGAATTTATTCATATGAAGGCTTTTAACACCGCACAGGAGCGCCTAGGTGGCTCTTCCGCCTAAGTTGGCCTCAAAGGGGATCTTCGGGGCGGCCAACGGTCGTCGAGCGTCTAGGCAGCCGACTATGACGTTTTTTAGAGCGCTATTGCAAATAAAGAAAAAAAAATGATTGGACTCTATATGAAACTCATCCACTTAGAATTTACTCATATGAAACAAAATAATGATGTCTGATTTTTTTTTTTCATGTTTGAGAATGAGATTTGAGAAATTGGAGAAGGGCAAATTGTCATGATCTGGACGTATTCGAGAAGAAAAAGAATGATGGAGAAGGGGAAAAAATTATTACACAAATATAATATTTTAAATTAATTAACTGTCCTTCCGATCATATGCACCCTAACACAACGTTCTTAACTCAAAAGGCAAAGCATAGAAGAAAAAAAGTGGGACAGCAAAAGTGAGCTAACAAAATAACAATAACTCCAATGCAATCTTTGAAGATACCTATTTGGTGTTGCAATCTATGAATGCCTATTAATCAATTTAAAAAAAGAGATGTTGGCATAAGCTGAATATCAAGTAAAAAAAAAAGGACAACTTGATGCATGAAACTTCCGTCATGTAAGATCCCAGGGCAGAGTTTATTGTACGCACTCTTACCCTACTTTGTAAGAGGTTGTTTCTAGAACTCGAACCCGTGACCTTTTATGTCACATGGTGACAACTTTATCATTGGTCAAGGCTCCCTTTCAAAGTTTCACATAATGAAAGGTCGAATTGGGTTGAATCCAAGTTTCACATAATTTTTTTTAGTTACGAAAGCAGACTAAGTATTGTAAATGACGATAGGTGGTGACGGATCGGTCAGTGACCGCCTACCGTCTTGACTACCTAAGTGGTGCCTAGGCAGTTGACTTTTTTAATTATTTATATATATAATATTATAAATAATCATTATTTTGTAATATTTATTTTAAATAAAATATATTAATTAAAATTTTAATTTTAAATTTAATATTTTTAAAAATAATATATATATAATTAATGTGATAATTTTATTAGGCTTTAATTAAGTCTATTTAAATTATCTCAATCATAGTTAGAAATTGATTAAAACTATTAACGTAAAGTTATTTAATTAAATCCTAGCTTACAACTTGCCTGCGTATTTTATTTCTGTTGGACGACTAGTCCGACGCATCATCAAGACCACGCAACGAGTCCAAACACGTTGCCAAGACGACGCGACGCGTTCGGGCGCGTTGCAGGGCCTGAGCAATGTGTCTGGAGCCATTGTCGGGTCCGGGTGACGCCTCCGGGTCTGTCGCTAGGCTTACGTGACATGTCTGGACGCATCGTCAAGCTTGGGCAGCGTGTTTAGGCTTGTCGTCGGGCTCAAGCATCGTTTCTGAGCTTATTGCCAGGCTCGGACGGCGACTCTAGGCTTAAGCGATGCGTTTGAACTCGTCATTAGGCCCAAGCAATGCGTCCGAACACACAGCGGTGCAAAACAGTGGCAACGATGGTGGTTCTAAGCTCGACGATGGAGAAAAAACGTGAGTTGCTGCCTAAAACACCGTCTCAGACAAAGGCGGTATAGTTGATGTTACTTGTTAGGCGGCGGCCAAGGTGGTCGCGGTCACCATTTAGAACATTGAGCAGAATAAGAGCAAAGTTTCTTAATATAAACTTAAACTTAAATTTATACAATATAAAACTAAATGTACAATAAAAAAAAATTAAGCCATTGTCAACAATTTATGCTATAGGGTTTTCTCCATTATCATTGTACTTTTTTTCTCAACGCAAATAGAGAAAGCAAGGCCACCTTTAATACTCTCTAAACTAAACACCAAAAGTTCTTTATTGAAAGGAATTCTCTTCTCTACAAGTTGTTTGATCTCTAACAATCTACATTCTCTAGTCCCCAATAGCTTCAAATGTGAGAATACAAACCTCCAAATAGGTTTCTCCTTGATCGACTTGTAGCCAAACTATACATATCGAACACATCCACGTCGTACAACTCAAGCTAATTTCATACGACAATTAGACTTACAAGTTACATTGATTTTCATTCAGTTCTTACTCATTCTCGATGATATGACTACCTTTACTCAAATCGGTCAATCTGATCCAACTTTCAAAAAAAAAATTGTAGTAAAAAGAATATACAAAATTTAAACTTAGATGTGTGCTTTTCCCATGGAGGGACCATTCCAATGCGCAACTCTAATTTGGACTCTACTTCCATGGGTGGAGACAAGGAGGAGACATGTCGCTCCCACACTTTCAATGGTTGTACAAGAAACAAAAGAGGGTGATGTGAATGTTCCTACTTCATCACAATGATAAATAATTGGCAAACACTTCTAGTTCATTATTTTTATAATTATAGCTTATCTTAATAGTTTCTTTCTGCCCCATGCTTAGTTTGTTTGTCGTTATCGTCACCGCCACCGCCATCTTTCGGTGGAGTAAGTAGTCAGCAGGGTCCAAGATGGTCCCTGTGTATTAAGATTAGGGTTTTAGATAGGGTTTAAGGCAGGGGTAGGCTGGCTGAAGGAGAAAAAAAAGCATTAGTACACCATTTGGACTATCTTTTGACTGAAAGCACACACCCTTGATAGGAGGATAGTGAAGGCCAGATCACACCTAGGAGACTTTTTGAGCAGCTTCTCAAGTCTAGGGGCAATGTTTCAGAAAATGGATTGGAATGATGAATCTTAGTGCAGCTCAGTCCCCTGGTTTTACCAAGATAACTAGTTGAATCGTCTAGTTGATCTGGATTGAAGTGTTCGCACACCTACTCATCCCACCTAATAAGAAAGCAACAATACTTATCACAAGTCTCCATCGCAAAGTCTTATTCCAAGTCAATATTTAATATTCGTCGAAAATAGACAGCTTCGATACATAGTAAAATATTGACACATGGTATAGATAGAAAATCGTAGCTCGAGGCAGGAAGGAGATGAAGAAAAAGAGACTATATACCCAAAGGAGATAATTGGAAGTTGAGGTAATTGGCTTGAGCTATAGAAAAGAGACTAATTTATAATGGATTGCCACCCTTGTCCATATGAGACTAATGACTATGTAGTATTCATTACACCAATGTTTGCGAGTTATGTTCATTCATAGAACACCAATGGAAGAAGACGAGATTGCCCAACACTCGCATTGCCTAGTTACCCTTATAAAAGATTTGTGGATGACAACAAGACGAGGAAAGCTCATGGAAAAAAGGGATAGTACTCACATAAACCTCGCTGAATAAATATTGTGTGTTAAAGGGTTTTGTGTGCCAATTGGCTAATAAAATGATACATTTCAACCTTCCCAACCGGTACAACTCGACGTTTTAAATGCGCTCTTAATTTGTCTTCATCCCCCCCCCCCCCCCCCCCCCCCCCCCCCTTTTTTTTTTTTTTTTTATAAATCTCACTCCAGCTGTGCCCTAATTCCTCAATGTGCTGGGACATATGGATATGTCTTGTTACCAGGAGGAAGAAGAGTGAATAAATTTTTAGGGTGGTACTGGTTTTGGGAAGGGAGCCACATGGCACCTGCACTTTTGCCTCAACCTTTGATGACACAAGGACTTTGATTAGGTGTGTTTGTTTGCTACAACCATGATGGCTTCATGGTTGGATTACACCTATTAGATTCCATTCAAAGCAAAAATTGATCTAAGAAAGATGAGGGGAAAAACTACTACTAAAATTGATTCAATGCATGTGCCACCAGATGCAACAGTTTAAGGCACAACATATGTCACATAGGCTTACTGTCAGAAAAAATATTACTATCTAAACTTTAAAATCCTAAAAAATCAAGGAAGAATTCTAATTACATGTACTCCTTAACTCAATTATCAACAACTCAAGAGAAGCCCTTTCAAGGATCTTAAGCTTGTAAGAATTTAGAACTCTTTGTTAATTGACGATAAACCAGAGGCAATGTGAGATTTGACTGACAAAATTTAACTAATATGAACAACCTGGACAAAGATTCATCCAGGTCATATGGCTTTAAACAGGACACGAGCATAGGTTCTCTGTATCTAACAGACAAAAAAGTACCATATATTCTTATACTCAAACAGGTAAAGTTAAGTGGTTTAAAAATTGCTCCAATCAAGAAAACCAGATCTATCAACTAGGGATGGGCAACCTAATCAAGATTATCTATTTTGATTTCGTAGTGGTCTGAGTCTATACAAAGCCTTAAAACCAAACCACACTCTTAATTTTTTTTTAATATAATATCAATATATATAGATAAATAAGATGCTTTCTTATTCTTATTCATTTGTTATGTTCATTAATAAGCATAATCCTTAAATTACAGTAAGTTTTATTGTTAATCTCAATAGGATTTTTATTTTTCCAATTTATAGCTTTAGACCAGTAGTTCGATGGATCTAACATAACAATTGTCTTTGTTTGACGCTAATTGACAACTTAACATAATCTTCCCTTTTTATCCGAACTTGGGACTGATCATATACTTAGGCATTCGATTAATTCTTCAGTTAGGAAATGTGAAATCCTGACAATATATTAAGTCTAATGAGACGGAACCATACAACCGACCTTACTGAATGAGATAAAGATTTGGTTGCTGTTGTTCTACAAATTTAGAACAAATCGAACCAAAACAATTTGATCTAAACTTTCAATCTTATTGAAATATTTCTATTCAGTTTTGATTTTATCTTGACTGCTATCAACTCTGGTATAAAATTACGAACACTAGAATTTGTAAACGGGTAATGAATTTACTGACCTGTCTAAATCTGAAAAAAAAACATGGCTGGTAGCTGAGAGTGATCTGTTCCACAACCCAACAACTTTTCAGATGATGAGTCAATTGCCAGGCAATAAATAATGCTTGCTTCCACAAAATTCATCACATGCCACTCTTCTGGTCTTTTCTCCAAAAGAGAGTGATGGAATTGGCAACACCACCACCCCTCCGTGTATAAAATAAGACCAAGTCACAACCTTTTCATCAGACACAGCCACAGCCACAGCCACAGAGAGCAAAAAGCCAAAAGCAAATGTAGCCACAACACAAATTCTTATTAGCTGTGAGAATCTCTCAGGCATTTCCTCAAGCACTTGCAGGTTGTAGTCTCCTCCTTATAATTCCTCCGTGCCATTTCCTCAAACACCTGCAGAGCTGCAATCTCCTACTTATAATTCTCGTTCAGGCATTTCCTTATACACTTACAGATTGCAGACCGTTCCCTTCTTATAAATCCCTCTCAGGCACTTCATCGAACATTTGGCTTACCAATTCCGCCATGGGCTTCCCAGTCGGCTACTCGGAGCTCCCCAAGCTGCTCCTTCACCTGCTGTTCTTGCTGGCGCACCTTCGGAAGCTAATCAACTGGGCCTGCCGCTGCCTCGGCCTCGGTGGCGACCTCTCAGAGGGCGATGTCCAGAGGGAAGGTCTCTGCTTGCTGCCACCGGTGCTGGCCGAGATCATCGAGGAGACCTCCCCGGCGACCCGGTTCGAACAGCTCCCAGACGCGGCGGAGAGTTGCTGCGCTGTCTGCCTGTACGAGTTCGAGCCGGAGGACGAGGTTCGGCGGATGAGCAACTGCAGCCACGTCTTCCACCGTCAATGCGTCGACCGGTGGATCCAGCACCGGCAGCGCACCTGCCCCCTCTGCCGCGTCCCGCTCGTTCCCCTCTACCCGCCCCCCGCCACGCCCGAGGATGACGAAGACTACTACTACTCGTACTCGCTGCGCCCGCTAGGGTTCCCCTCAGCCTAGGATATCTGTATGGAATATAAGATTTCTGATCCGCCTTGTTTTTTTAGCTTGGATCGTAGATTTGGTCGGCGACAAATCAAGCGCTGGTTTTGGATTGGCGATTGGATTCTTGGGGGCGGATCGAAGCGAGAATGGATCGAAGATTGAGGAGTGTTTGACTTTGAGGATGCAGATTTCGAAGGGAGAAGTCTGCGATCGGAATTGTGGAGTGAGACCGATTCAAAATCCCAATGTTGTGGGTTTGAATCTTCTTCTTCTTCTTCAACTTCCGTGCTGCTGCTGACGACGACATGGCCGGCAAAATTTTTGTTGCTGAGTGCTCTGTAACTTGTAAGCTTCTAAATAGATCGTGTAAACATGTTTTTGTTTTTGTTTTTTATTTTTTTTTTGTTTTTGTTTTTGTTATTTTGCTTTAACGAGAGTAAGAATGATGTTTTTTGTTTTTGTGTGTAGCTATATGATGAATTTTGATGGCGGCGTCCGGAAGTTATCCGGAAGTCCGAAAGTGCACACATCATTAATATAGCAAAATGAGGAACACATGCATTGAAATTTCATACTTAAAATATATTAACAAAATTATGTTCGAAATGAGTCGATGGATCTATCGAAAGAATCCAAATCTATCGTAAAAAAGTTAATGCTCACAAGGTAAAGATTTAAGTTAATTACTTTTAAGTTAATTTTATTAATTAACTCATTAAGATGCGTTAAACTGGGATTAAGTTTAGATTAGGATGTCACGTACGGTCAAGGAATTTGAAATAAGTGAGCGTATTGGCCCCCAAATCCTGTTCTGTTCGATGCAGAAGATCTCACAGCCGAAACGCCCAGTAATGTGAGTGGGTCTGAAAGGTATACTTTTGGGTCACATTTCGATTTCCCCATTCACCTCTCTGTTATTTACCTCCCTTCTCTCTCTCTCTCTCTCTCTCTCTCCTCTCCGGCGGGAGAAGATATCCGTGGTCTTCGCTCGAATCCCTTCTTCGGCTCCGATCGCCGGCAGGGATCTCTCTCCTTGGCCCTCCGGTTCCAGTGTACGCTCCTCAATCCGTAAGATTTTTCCGACATGGAATTTTAGTTCTTATCTGATCCATGGTAACCCTAATGGCATTTCATTTGGCGTCGGAATCCGTGGATTCGTTAGCTTAGATTGACTACAATACCTTTTGATTTCTTCTGATCGTTAGGTGATTAAAAGCCCTTTATTCTGTCCGAGGCTTGGTTCCCTTTTGTGATTTAGGACAGGGGCAGTACAGAATCTAGCTTCTCAGTCACCAGATTCCCCAACACGTATTCGATCTTGGTTAGTAGTAGGAGGCTCAATTAGCTGGAAGTTTTACATATAGAAACCAAGGAACTGATTCTTTGTGGTAGACAAGCATACTCGTGCATTGCACCTCCTGGAATGAGTTTGGAGAATGACGATCGGTTACTTGAAAGAAGTTCTGAAACTCAGAGGTGAGCAGCTTTTTTTGCTTGTTGCTATGTATTGCAGTTGATATCTGTCGGCTTATGCTTTACCTTCTTGCCTTGTATCCTAGGAAAATTAAAGTACGGTATACAAGAGGTGAGCTTTTATCTTTTAGCAAACTTTCGAACAAATTGCCCGATGAATTTGATGCTTCACTTTTGAGGTACTTGATGATGAAATTTAGTCTTATTTTAACTTTTTTTTCTAGGGGTCTTATAAATGTTTTTTTTTTTAACTCCCTGAAGCAGTGAATTGAATGAAACGTCTAATACTGTAAATGAGAGACAAAGAGGCTTTGGAGGCTTAACCTTTCAGAGCACAAAGCACGGCGATTTTACCTCACAACCACCATACAGGTCAGAAGTTGCAGGGAGTTATTCTCGAGGAACCTCTGGGAGATGGGATGCACAATCGAACTATAGAGATGGGGACCTCCAATATAATCGTGAAACAAATACACAAGGTTTGTTGTTTGAAGCAAATTAAAATTGAAGACACTGACTGATTTTATGCTCAATTGATTAGCTAAAATTTTCCTTGTATATTTCTCATTTTGACAGCTGTCACTTCTCTTCACAACCATATTTCTTTTTGCAAGTTACCAGCTTATCGTTTCATATTGCTTTTGTTCATTTCCAATTTCAGCCCTCACATTGCTAAACAAAATATGGATTCTTAGATGTCTATGTCTTCTACACCACATATTGGTTTAAATTCATTGTACTAGAATCTGATTGCCCATTTATGCATTTTGAGGTTCATCAGCATTAAAATAGAGATTTTCCTTTCAATGATTGTAGTTTATTTCCAAACTCATAAATTCTACTTGTTTGCTGGCGTACTGTACCAACCTTTTGTACCATTGACACTATTCTGAATTAATTTTACACTTGCATGATGTGATTTCGAATTGCAGATATTGGACGACAAATTGGAGCACAATCCAGATGTTATGCTCAACAGGCTGAGCATGATGGACTTTTGGGCAGTGGTGCTTTACCAAGACCTTCAGGTTATGGCGGGCCATCAACAGCAAAATCAAGAGCAACTAGCCAGTTTCAACTCAATAAGACTTCTGAACCCTATCAACCCCCACGGCCTTATAAGGTTAGGTGATCGGAGAATAATAAAGCCACATTCTTTGTTCCTACAAACGCCTTGTTTTGTTTTCTTTATTGTAATAACGGTTATTCTGAGAGTAGTTTGGTAAGATTTCTGCCTTTTCTTATAGGCTCTGCCTTTTCAACGGAAGGACAATAGAGATTCATGTAATGATGAAACATTTGGTTCAATTAATAATTCAAGTGAGGACAGAGCTGGAGAACTAAGGAGAAGAGGTATGCTCTTTGATTACTAGATTTTTTATGATTGTATGCAGCTCCCTTCTAGTTCCTTCTTTTCCCTTGCTTTCCTTGGTTCTATTTTATTTGGTTACGCCAATGCAGAATCCTTTGAGCTAATGAGAAAGGAACAACAGAAAGAACTGCAGGATAAGCAAAACAACCATAAACACAATCTTGATCCTGATATTGCTACATTGTTTGAGGATTCTGCTGATAAGAAAAGTACAATCAGCAAAACTGACAAGGAAGATGTTTCTGCACTATCAAAGATTCAATCTCCTAGGTCTCCTTCTATGCATGCACCTGTATCTCGGCCACTTGTGCCACCTGGGTTTGCTAGTACAGCAATGGATAAAATCCTTCCCGTTCAATCTAATTGCTTTGCTATAAAGGTATTTATATATAATATTCCTTTTATTATCATTAATCATGAAATTTTTTATTTTTCTTGAAGGACCAGATAATCTTACAAAATTTTTGCCTCACTTATAGCTGCCGAAATGTGTGATAAATTAAATTCTTAGGAGCTCTCATCTATTGATGTTTACTTGCCCATTGAGGTTTGTTTCATTGTTTTCAAAACTGGCTTATCATGATCCGGATTGGCTGAGTTTTCTCACAATTGACCCCTTTTTGCCTGATATTTTGGGTAAAATCAGGATTGAGTTTAAAAATCTGCCGCCTTGCTATTCCTTCTAACCACTGATCTCTGGTATCGTAACTCCATTCCAAACCTTGTATCATCCATCCATGCATTATGAAATTACGTGAGGGAATGTCACCCGCATATAACTGAATGGTGTTGCTAGAAGGCTCATGAAGCTTTGGTCGCCCACCATACCAACCCCTCATCACACGACATTAGTCATTAAGTTCTCAACACAAAACACCGTGAAGATCAAAATTTTATGCAGACATGAAATAAATTGACCCTAGGGAAGCAGTAGCTCTGATATTTTGACGAAGTTCAAGTCTCAGAAATCGCATAATGAATCACAATCCATCCAACTGAATTCTCAGTCGATAGGATGATTCAAAGGGGATATATTTGGCAGAGTGTGGCTGCTTGAAGAGGATTTCACAAGCAATGAGGGAGAAGAAAATCTATTTTTCTTACACAAATGTACAACTTTTTTTTTCCTTCAAAATTTGAGTAGGGCATCCCCTATATTTACAGGGTTGCCTTTATGATTTTAAAATTTTAGATAGAGTACATACCACTATGTCCAGTGACTACCATTGGAAGTGCTCTTGCACATAATTTTCTATCTCACCTTCCAATGCCAAGCATAATGACTGAGCAGATTTTATAACATGTCCTGCTGAGGTTACATGTGTCATATCTTGCGCGATATAGCTCCTGCTTGAACTAAATTATATAACAATTTAATTAAACTTTCATTCATGTGATGCACAAAAGCTAAATCTATGTTAATTTATTTGACATAGGTTTTTGGTCATCATATTGATGTCTTTGACACATGCTTTCTATGTCATCTCAGGCTAGTTTTGCTGGTACTGTCGACAACAAACATCTTGATAACGCCTTTAATGATCAGGAAAAGGGACAACAGTTAGATGCCTACTTTGATGACAGCATTAGAAAACATGAAGTTGATAACCGCTCATCTAAGATTCCTGATTTTCAGAATGTTAATGAAGTTGGGGAAGCGGCCATAATAAATGATGTTTTTGACAAGAAAAAAGAGAATTATGTTGTTACAAATTCATTTGTGCAGAACAGTTCTATCTCTATTCTTGAAAAGTTACTCGGTGGTTCTCTACAAACTTCTGGTAGCTCATCTGCTTCCTCTTCTGTAAGTGTTTTCCTATAAACTAATACCATTTATATTCTTTGAACTCTTCTCTTCTTTTTGTTCATTTGTCCTATTATCTCAGTAAATCTACACATCTCTTATTTTGATTGTTGTCTTAGATCTCAACATAATAAGCCTTTAGCAACACACTGACGATAGTTTCTCTTCAATACTCTCACATGTAGTAGCATAGTTGGCAGGAACTAGCACAAACCCAGCATTTGGATTGATTTAATTGAGCACGTGTTTTTAGTCACATTGGGAGATTTTGAATACAAAACCCTTATTTTGTTTAGTTTGGTTGGTTGACTACTTATGGAATATTAGATCATGAAATACAGAAACGTATACATCAATGACCAATTACTGTTCTATCTATTGCTCAGAATCAGGGTCATAAGACGGATGAAGAACCATGGACAGCTTCAGTTTCTGTATCTTCCAAGTTTGCAAGTTGGTTTGTTGAGGAAGGTAAACCGGGAAGGCATAACTTGTAGATTGTGTGTGTGTGTGTGTGTGCGCGCGCGCGCGCTTTATTTAAGATTTAAGATAATAGTATTATTTTTTTGTGCACACAGAAAACAGGCCTTCGGAAGATAATTCTTCAAAGAATTTACTTTCGTTGATTGTGAATAATGATAAAGTTGGCTTATCAAATTTTACAGTTTCTCATGCCAAAGTATTTGAACACGGGCAACCATGCAGTACTGATATAATTAATACTACACTCAAATTTGATGCGTCTCCGACAACTGTTTCGGAAATTGGGATCTCTGAACAATATCATCAAGTTGATAAGCTAAATTCAAGTCCTGTTGTACTTACATGTGAGGATCTTGAGCAGTCAATCTTGGCTGATATCGAAGGGGGGTCAAGTCTGCAGCATACGGTACAGGAACCTGAGACAAGAACAGATGGAAAACCGGAACATCCAAAATCTGATATTGATGAGCATGTTTCGCAACATCTTCTTTCTTTGTTGCTAAGGGGAACAAAAAAAGAAGAGACGGCATCGGGGACTTGTGTAGATGTTGAATTCTTGGATAAATTGTCTTTGACTGGTAAAAGTTCTTTGAATTATCCAATTCCTGAGAAGGGCACTGTTGATGCACCATCCCGCTCAGATAAGACCCTGACTCTTGAAGCATTGTTTGGGGCTGCATTTATGAATGAGCTTCAATCGGTTCAAGCACCTGTTTCTACACAGAGAGTGGCAGATGGTGGGAGCAACACTAATGTCTTCCAATCATCAGCTGGATTTCCCTTTCCACACTCTGATGCTAGTTTTTTTTCTTCTAGTTCTGGAGATTATCAGCCAAATAAATCTGCTCATCACAGTGACACACTACCTCTAGGCACTGTCTCTTTTGGAGAGAAAGTTCTCAACTTTCACTTGCCAGGTGAACAAAGTTTGATTATTGATAGCAATGCTCTGGAATCTGCAACCTCAGATTCTATTCCCTTTGCTATTACACGTGAAAATGAGGAGCTGTTTTCCAAAATGAATGAAGAACATCTTAAGGATGATTTGCGTAATGCCATTCCAAGAGGTGCAGAAGATACTCCAACAACCATGTTGGATGGCTCTTTTCAGAGGCCCCGTGACCTGGTAAATGCTGGTGCTCTTCATCATCATTTGCAGGGAAGGACATTATCTCATACCGTCAACCACACTATGCCTCTACACCCATTGTCGAATCATCTCACTAATGGGGATGAGCAAATGAAGCTTGTTAACCCCCAACAGAATTTTCATGACCCACAAAATTTTCTTGAAAATCTTGTCCCGCGTAATGTTTACCATGTTAATGCCCCACACATTGATCCTGCTTCCTATCATTTGATACAGCAGTTGCCAATTCCAGGAAACTTCCCACAACAATTGCCCCATCAAGGTTTTTCAAGAGGTATGCAATTACCTCATCTGATAAATCACGTGCAAAGGTTCGTACCAGAGCCAAACAATATGCATAACAATGCATTACCACATCAGCAGTCTAACTATAGCAGCTTCGGAATGGGAATATCTGGTAAATGTCACTCTCATTCTTGTGATCACTGGATCATTAAATTCTTCAATTTATTGGTACTTGAAATTTGTGCCGCTAATGAACCCAAAATTTTCAATTGATAACTCAGATAACATTGAAAAGAAATAATTACATGATTTCTTTTAAAGATTTGTGCATGACTGAGATTTTTGCATTCAAATTTCCATCATGAGGTAAATACTCCCAAACTCTTACATATAACTTCACCCTATAACCTTATTATGTAAATCTTGTTGCCTTTGTTTGTTGCTTATAACTAGGAAGGTTTAAGCAGACTTTCATTTTTTACGAATTATTTTCTAATTTTGAGTTCTGGAATGACCTCTATAAATTTTGATATCTTTTCGCCAAATGCAGGAGCATTTGCTGGCGGCGGCGGCGTAGGTGGCAATCATCCAAATGCATTTCAAAGGCTGATGGAGATGGAGATGAGAGCTAATCAAAAGCGTGCCCACCCTGCAGCTGCAGGTCATATTCCCAGTATGTTTGGTCCTGAATTTGACATGAACTTTCAATACAGATGACCCTAAGTGCCGAATCATTCCAAGTAGTTTGGTGGTGGTGTAACCTTGGTGCGTGGTGTTCTTTTATCGCTTTGAGTAACATGTAGATATGCTGTTTCAGAACTTTCGTGGGAGATTGCTGGTCAATCACTTTAACATTTCTCTCTTGTTTGCTTACGGTATCTGGTTATCTCATACCATTATCTTCGGTGTATTGTTCTGTTGATTCTCTGTGCTGTCCAACTGTTAACTAGGTAAAACAGGGCGTAGGCTGTCCAAGATATTAAAGCCCTTCTGACTTCAATTCGTGCTTCAAATTGGGGCTACTGTCAGCAACTTAGAATTGGATTCAACTGATTTTGAAACTGATCGACTGATTTAAAAACTTGGAGTTAAGTTTTTCTTTTAACTATCATTAACAAGGTTGGATAAAACCTCGGGCGACCAATTCGGTCTCACGAAAATTTTTCATCTGCCGCTAGGATAAATCGGGAAACATTCGCGGTGGACGGTTTAGAAGTTTAATATCTTAAGGTTCGTGTTTTATTTAGAGGGAAATTTTTTATAAAATACGTCGTAGTAGAAGATCGAATTCTAGATATCTAAGATGATAAATAATCTCATCCTTATGTTGTATGATAGTCTCGGGGTTATATGCGGCCCAATTGAGCCAAATGTGTTCTCATCTCGACGTCTCAATGTCGTGTAATGAATGAAAGAGTATAAATGGCTTTTGGGGCTATTTACAACCATCGGACGGGCAGTAGCATAAGTATGAACTCTACTCTCCAGAGCTATACCAGTGTCGTTTGTAGCTATGGGCTTATGAAAAATTGGTTATATACTCTATAGAAGAGATCTCTCTATCTATCAACAGATTACAATATTATTACGTGAATGACACAAATAGAAATCCGTAGTTCGATCTAATCCATGTCAACAAACCCTCCCTTACAAGTAGTGGATCGCAGAACTAGGTAGCTGGAGTAGAGATTACTTTTCATGGAAGAAAGGCCCATGTAGAAAGGCCCATAGTACTTGCTTAGGAAATAATGATCTATAAATAATTGAATGTGTGGAGAGGCTAAAGAATCTCTAATTTGGGATGTCAAAAATAAATCCGACCTGACGATCCAATCCGGATTGATCCGAAAAAAATTGAGTTTGGATTGAAAATTTTTGGGTTCGGGTTGGAGAGTTTCGGGTTGAAAATTTTCATGTCGGGTTCGGGTTGACCCGAATTTAATATTTAGTGAATTTTTTGGGATTAAATCAAATTTCATTTTAAAAATTAAGATATTTTTATGTATATTAATATCAATATTAGTATGATCATGATAGAGATAAAAGTGAAGAATTATAAGAAAAATAGTAAAAAAAAAGACGTGTTGAATCGATTTTTTCGGATTATTCGGGTCGAATTCGGGTTGATCGGATTTGGATTCGGGTTCAGGTCGAATTCGGTTGAGAGTTCAAAAAAAAATTTTTCAATCCGACCCAATCGAATTGACACCCCTATCTCTAGTGCATGGTCAAAGAGGGGTCTATCTCTTCCTTTAGGCAATATTTTGAGACACCTCAAGATCTGTGGGGCATGAGGGATTCTCTACTCTTCAAATGGGCACTTCTGTGCATTCGCATATAAGAGTAAAGTTTTCTTGTACTGAAGTTAACAGTTGATAGTAGGGTGCTCACATAGAGTTGAGTTTCTTACTCCATCCAAGTCTTATCTTTCGTTGTGTGTCCATCTCCTCTACCAGCCATTTCTATCGCCTTTTCGCACTTCAAACGCGATGAAATGAAACAATCTAATTAACCGTGTAAGCCTATCGAGAGAGCTCTATAATCCTTCACACCTAATCGTAAAATTTAAACACCTGAAATGAAACAGAGAACTACCAAGTCATGATCAATCTTCATATTACAGCTCACCTACAATTAATCTCCAGTCAATTCTAACTAAACAACCCTAAACCCACACACAAAATCAAAAACAAAACCAAAAAAAAAAAAAGCACTAAAAATTGTTAATCCCCTTGATGATCCTCTCCAGCTCTGAAGGCTTGCAAGGAACAGCCAGTGCCCCTTCTTGCTGAAACCCAAACTCCTCCTCTGCCAGCTCCAGCAGCCTCAGAAACACAGGGTTCGACAGGCAGCTGAGTGAGGCCACAAACCTGGTTGCCTTCTCATTCCACACTGCCACCACTGCAAATTCCCCCTCCTTCACATCCTCCGGCACCTCGGTCGCCGCCGCCGCTGACGCCGAATAAGTCGTCTTGCTGCCCCTGGGACAGGACAGGGCCCTGGCTGCACTCCTGAGCACACCTTTCCCCATGCCACCACCCTCCTGTTTGCTAGCTTCTTAATTCAGCTCGGTGCAGCGCACGCAAACATATATATATAGGGCTTAGTGCTGCAGTCCAAGTCAGGAGAGATATGCATGCGTTGGCCCTGTCTCGCTTGATGAGCAAAGGCCAAAGGGGCATTGCACCGCTGCCCTTTTTCTTTTGGTGGAGTAAAAGTCGGAGTGGAGGTTTAATTACATGCGTTGCCTGGTGGACATGCTTGTGCTGCTGGAGCAGCAAGGGGGGCAGGCCTAACGAGGTTTAATTTGCATGTGGAGGGAGGGTTGAAGAAGTGCTGTGGTATTGAAGGAAATTAAAGTGGGGAAGGTGAAGGGTGACTGCGGTCAGATGCTGATGTCGCATCCTTGTCACTTGGAATCTATCTATGTTTGCTCTTTGTTAGGTTGGCTACTGTTTGAGCTAGGCAGGTGAGGAGGGGAAATTAAACAACACGTGGCCGGAGGATAAAACAGTGAAGGTTTGGGGGATAGATAGGGTTGTGCCGATCGAGCGAGGAGAGAAGCTAGCTACTTCTAGGAGAATACAATATATATATATACGTGGATGGTAACGACTAGGTTTGTTAATTTCGAATTATTATAGTGTTGGATATTGTGATTTGATCAGTGAACTCTTAGGCACTGGGACAGAGTCAGTGTTGGGGCGTTATAATTTTTAGATTCAAGTGAGAAAAAGGTTCACGTATAAGTCTCTGAATGAATGACGAGGTAGGAAAAAAAATGTGGAGTACGTTGTGTGCGATTGGAATGAACTCGTGGAGTAGATATTTAAGTACGTTTTACAGAATGAAAAGAAAAGAAAAGAAAAGAAAAGAAAAAACTCTTCTTCGACTGAGGAATTAACGGTTTAAAATTGAATAGATTTAATCAAAATTAGATAAATCAAAAAAAAATTAAACTAACTAAATTAATCAAATTTTCTAACAAAAATTAAGTAAATTGAACCGATGAAATATCGATTAACTCGATTTTCGATTGAATTAACTAGTCGAACTTTTCGACAATGATATATTTCTATCCAATTTTAACTTTTAAGTCGGCAACTTTAAAAATAATATAAAATCACAAATTAGATATTATTCATCATTCAAATCTCTAATAATTGTGATAGTTAAAAAAAACATTTTATTTGATTTTATTCAATTTAACTGAATTAAAAGTTTTAAAATAAAGACTCCACTGAAAATAAAATATATTTTTTAATAAAAAAATAAAATTTTGAAATAACCTAATCGAACTTTTAAATTCGATCAGCTTGGTTAGTTAATTCGATATAATCAAATTTTTACTCACCTCTCCTCAATCGTGTGGATGATAGAACATTAAAATTTATTTTAAAGTGTAATATTGATGATTCGAGTGAACTCGAAAGTGATAACTAAGTTATGATTAGATTTATTATTATTTTGATCTTATTTTATAAGATTTTCTTTAAATATGGTGTCAAAGAGGAAGGAAGACATTGTGCTCAACTAGATGTAACTTATGAAACCCTACGTGACCTATTTAGCTAAAAGTACATATTTAATATAAATTAATATAATATATTAGGACAAGACATTAGAGTTTTAACCATCTTTTAAATATAATTTTTTAAAGTAATACTAAATTCTTATCCTTTTCCTTAAAGCTGAATTGTGTTTATAAAGTTAGGCATCTTCATAAGCTTCTTCTTATCCAATTACTGTTTAAAAAAAACTGAATCAAACTTTTTATTTATCTTTATCCCTTCTATTGCTATTTAGGGAAAATGAAAACCCTAATCAAACTTCCCTTTATTTCAATCATTGAATCCATAAACATCTTTCTCTCCATGTCGCACCCCCACCGTCTTTGCATTCAAGAAACCTTATCATGTGTATGCTTGTTACATCAATTGCCTAACCCAATACCATTATTCTTTCCCATAGCCTCCACCACAAGAAAACAAATCTTCCGAGATATTCACAAAGCCTCCTCCGATTTAGTTGTTGCTCGCGAAGTCTCATTTTAAAGCGCCTCGGTCAATATAATAGAAAAGGATGTTTACGAAATGGAGGCATCAAAGAGAGACCACCCTTTGCCAATTGCCCCCTTTAATTTGGTGCAAACAAGGACATGTTCTAGTACATCACATGCCTAAGGATTATTGACTTGTAGGAAGAAGCAAAGAAAGAAAGGTCTAAAAATCTATGGAGATGATTTAAGTTGATATATAGATATTGGACAAGGAAATTATTGGTGCGAGACATGTTTTCGTTAGGCCGCTAGTCGTAAGTCGAACATTAGGTCACAATCGAGTCGAATTAATTAAGTTTGCTAGGCCACTAGTGGTATGTGGAACATTAGGTCACAACCAAGTGGAATTAAGTTGAGAGTTTCCTTTAGTGTAATGTTTTTATTTGTGTTAATACATTTTGGGAAAGTTTCATTTATGTGATTATTTATAGCTAATTAAGAGCCTATTTAGTTGGGATATTCTTCGATTTTTTTAAATGATTAATTATATTTTTTATAACATTTTTAAACAAGCCAGCTGATTGGTCGATTACTTAGATTCCCTCTGTCTGCCGTTGTCCACGTCGTGAACATGAACGCTCACAAATCTGTCGAACAGAATCCAACGGTGGAGGAGAACCCGCAAATCTAACAAAAATCGTTAGGAATTTTTTTATTTAACTCCTTGTGGTTTATATATTCTTCAAATGACCCCCCCTAATTAAAATTAATCATGATCAGTGTTTAACTTAAATTTTATTTGAAGTTAGTTTACATACTTTAAATGCTTTTAGTTTTCAAATTATTTATGAATGTTAATAATACGAACACATATTCCAAACTTGTTCATCTATATCACCTCCTTTAGTTGCCAGTACCGTGAAAGTAATCAGAGCATCCCATGAGTGTAGTTAAGTTGATACTCGGATGTAGAGCTATGAATCTTGATTTGAGATGCAGGTTTACCCATACATTTTGCTCCTAACTTAGGAGGCTATTCGGCTGGCCAAATGATCAAAGATGATAATTTTTTCGAATCCGATGGAAAATTTGGTATCCATCCGAATGGGGAGTATTAAAATCCTACCTATATCGTATTCGATATCCGATACATATATATACCCTACTCGATACCCGATATATATATATATATATATATATATATATATATATATATATATATATATATATATATATATATATTATTGGTGTAAAAAGAATCAGACATGAACAGTCAACCTTTAGTGTTTCGATGTTTGATAATATACTAAGGTCTGGTCAAAATGATTAAGAGTTAAGCCAAACAAGACCTGATGTTTGGTAGAGTAAATCCAGTTTTGATCAATTTGACCAAGGATTAGCCAAACAAGACTGTTGGTTCTTGGATGGCTATAGGGGGTGAATGTAGCCAGACACTCAAATCTTGCTCTTTGAAACTTTCTGCATGATCAAATTAGCAGCGGAAGAAATGCAGAAGAAAGAACAAAGCAGAGAAGGAAAAGCAAATCAAACAAACGCTAACACCGCGATGTACAAGGTTCGGGGATAACTTGCCCCTACTCCTTGGCGTGCTTGTGAGGTGGGCGATCCCTTGATCGTCGGCAGATCAAGCCCCCAGGTGACCCCGGATATAACAGCGCCTTCTTCTCGGTAGAGAAACCTCTCCACAATTGTCTCAAGATGATATGAGATTAAGTGCACTCGACAATGAGAAGGATCGCTCACAAAGATGTAACAAGAACACTCAAGCACAAAGCAACAGAGAGCACAAAACACAGCCCAGCCAAACTCCTCAAGTTTTCTGTCTGTTCTTCCTTGTCGCTCCTCTTCTTCCAGCTTTGTCTTAAGCCTCTGCTCCCATCACCAGGCTCTCCATCAGCATCCACTGAAGCCATAGCCTGACCCCCTGACTCCCTAAGCACTCAGTCCACCGAAGACCTCTCCAGCTGAGCCTCCGTTAGTTGCCAGCCGCGCGCCAGAAGCCGTTGAGACCTGAAACGAGGAAACAGACAAACCTGCTCGATGGAAAGTCCCCATTTGACTCTCCTCCATTGTTTGAATCATCCCTGTAAAGTATGCACACTCCAACAGAAGCTTAGCGAATGCATTATTGATGCAGTCTAACCCTGATTGTTGTTTTGGTGTTGACATCGATTTTAGTTTAGGCTGATGATTATTGATTATGATTAAGTCCTGGTCGAGGATCAGGCACGTTATGGGAAATCCTAGCTTGGAGGGCTAGGTGTTGGAAAATCCTAACCTAGAGGGTTAGGTGTGGAAAATCCTAGCTTGGAGGGCTAGGTGTTGGAAAAGTCCTAACTCGGAAGAGGTGGGTGAAACGTCCTAGCTTGGAGGGCTAGGTGAAAAGTCCTAACTTGGAGGGTTAGGTGCAAATTCCCATCTTGGAGGGTTAGGTGAAAAAGTCCTGGCTTGGAGGGTCAGGTCATAGCTTGGAGGGCTAGGTTTGGAAAAATCCTAATTCGGAAGAGTTGGGTGAAAAGTCCTAGCTTGGAGGGCTAGGTGAAAAGTCCTAACTTGGAGGGTTAGGTGAAAATTACCAACTTGGAGGGTTAGGTGAAAAATCCTTAGCTTGGAGGGCTAAGGTGGATGAAACCCTAGCTTGGAAGGCTAGGTTTGAGTCCCTGGATCGGTCTGGTGACCGATCAGGGAGATTGGCACGCTGCTCCTTAGTGGATCGGTCTGGTGACCGATCCAGCAATGACTGATCGGTCTGGTGACCGATCAGGGAGCATACAGTGAGGTTGGGAACCTACTGTGTGGCTCCTGATCGGTCTGGTGACTGATCAGGGAGCAGGACGGTGCTCCACTGCTTGGCTCCTGATCGGTCCGGTGACCGATCAGGGAGCAGGCAGTTCACTCACTGCTTTGCTCCTGATCGGTCTGGTGACCGATCAGGGAGCAAACAGTGAGTTGAGTTCCCCTACTGATCAGGCTCTGAACGGTCTGGTGACCGATCAAAGACTTAGGAGTTAATTCCCAAAGTTACTGTTCACTTAGACGGGGATCGATCAGGCTATGGCCTGATCGGACAGAGTCCAACCTGATCGGTCTGGTGACCGATCAGGTTTCACTCTGATCGGTCTGGTGACCGATCAGGCTTGTGTCGCCGCGAGAGCTGGGAGTCCCAGCAAAGCGGTGGATCGGGTCTGGTGACCGATCCACAAGCCCTGGATCGGTCCGGTGACCGATCACTTTAATTCAAATTACACTGTCAGACGCTCTGATCGCGTCTGAGCATATCTGATACACTGCGCCTGATCTCTGATTCTTGATTTCTTGTTTGATATGCTGCTCTAACCCACTGATTAAGCTGCAGGTGACAGGGAAGGATTCAAACACTCAAGGAGAGTCAATGGTGGTCTTTCCTTGGAGCAGGTTTGTCTGTTTTCCATCCCAGGTTGCAACGGGCGCTGGCGCTGGCTGGACCTGCTGTCTGGGGCTGGTCTGAGGGGAGCTCAGGAGGTCCAGAAGGGTTCAGTGGTGGTTGGTGGTTGCAGGAGAGTAGCTGGAGGCTGCTGTGGGATGGTGACCTGGAGCTGTGTGGAGAAGACTTAAGCGCCGGTTACGAGAAGTCTTAAACAACTCTGCTAATCAGTATTGCTGCTAAGTTTTTGGCTTGCTACGTGCTTGTGTTCTTGCTGTTTCATCATACCTTGAGCAAGTCATTGAGATCTGAGAAGCAACCAGCCCTTGCTTGAGCACTTGAAGGAAGGAACAAGAAGCTTCAAGTCCAACAGCGAGAAGACACGAGGAGAAGCTCTTGCGTGAGATCGTCGCTGGTGGAGCTCTGAGGGAGCTTGATGTGTTCTTGTCTTTGCTAAGTGCTAAGTAAGATCTTTCTTGTTGTTTCATTGTACTTAAACATATATCTGTGATTGAAATGCTGTGGAGAGGTTTCTCCACCGAGAAGGAGGTTGCTTTCTATCCGGTGATAACCGGGGCTTGATCTACCGATGATCAAGGGATCGCCCACCTTAAGGGCACGCCAAGGAGTAGGGACAAGTATCCCCGAACCTTGTAAACCCTCATTCACTACAAGAAATTTTGGATTCAATAACACCCAATAGACAACGATTTAAAAAAAAACCGTTGTCTTTTTTTATTTAACAACGGTTTTTTCAAAAACCGTTGTTGTTGAAAAAAATTTTGCGGAAAAAAACAACAGTTGTTAAAAAACCGTTGTCTTATGTATGTCAAAGAGAACGGTTTTCTAAAAACAGATGTCTATTTGGTTGGTTACGACAACGGGATTTAAATAACCGTTGTCTATCTGTGTTGCTTATGTGGTAAAACACAACAGCAAGCTCGAAAACGAAAACGCCCGCCGTTTATAAAAACCTTTTCCTTCCTCTCCCGTGTCGCGTGCCCTACCCCGCAGCCGAGCGCCCGACTCCCCTCTCCTCTTCTCCTTTCGCCCGCAGCCTCTCCACGGTGTCTTGGCGACGCGACGCGACTGGCGTCAGAGATCTGGAGATGGGGGTGACGACCGAGGGTGCAGCCGGCGGGACCAGCCTCGAGTCGCCTGGATAGGGGAAGGGGAAGGGGAAGGCTGCACTTTGAACCGCGCGCTCCCCATTTATCTTGCTTTCAATCTCCTATACTTATCTGTTACTGACCATTACAGAATTCAGAAGGCTGCACTTTCAAAGTGTTGTGTTCCATTTACTTTGCATTTTGCTTTGAAATTATGTATCTTAGGCAGATGTTTGCACTATCTTGTAGAGAAGCTGGCAAGACTTTAAAATCAAGACCATAGAGGTGATGCAATTACGTCGGTGCATATCATTTTTTATCATTACGGTTGATGGTTATCTCCACCAGTTAATGTGAATTATTTCTTGCTAGAGTTTCTGGAGCAGAAGAGGGATTCTCCAAGTAGGTCAGATTTTCTTGCAGGTCTGTGCTAACCAACTAGAGAGGAGGTGGAGGTATTGCACTTGCTATGGTTTCAGCTACGAGTATGGATTGGTGTTGTTCATTAGGTGAATTTAATACGATCTTCCTTTATGCTATCCTAATCCTTATTAAATGCACACTTGATTTTAGAGTTCGTTTGCTTTGACAAGTTCGCGTGTGTACAAGGAGACTTTATAGTGAGCAGGTAACCTATTACATTTTCTTTAAGTCATCTATTAATTTCCCGATAAAACTAGGATCATCACCTCTCCACCCTTTCCCTTGCTTTCTGTTAATTTATCCTTGTTTATGACATTGTATCATATATGCATGATCTGAAGCAGCAATTTGCCCTTTGGATGAGCAACATTAGTTATTGTGAATCACAAGGAAAACTTACAGTTATATATATCTTGTTAATGACTTCTAGTTCTATGCTCTAATTTTGAGTTCACATTCTCATTTGAACTTGGTGGATTTTATTTGATCTTCTCATTATAATATCATAAACTCGTGCCTTTTTTCCATGATAAAGATACACTAAACTCCAATTATTAATTTGATGCGACTCTGATTATTTATCTATTTGAATTTTACTTGTGGAACTTTGATTTGCCTAAAATTGTTGTACAGCACTACTAATAGACAAAGAAAAAAGTTGTATTTTTAGTAGATAAATAAATTAAGTTTGGTTGAATTAATCTTTTTATTAGAGTTATATTTCAGTTTGGTTTGCAGATAATTCAGTGTCTCCTTGCAATTTTCTTTTCTCTAGGTTTTGAATAACTCTACTTGGAAGTTACAATTTGATAGGTCTGTAAGAAGGTGGATCTTAATTCGTTGTTAGTTGTCGATGCATTTCTTAACTCGATTGTCTATATCAGTACCATATTATATTAGTTGCTAATTTGGCTTTTGGACCTGCTTACTACATACATGAATGATTAACTATGCTTCCATGGCTTGCAATTGCAAGTCTATTTTATCCCCTTTCTTTCAATCTTGATGCTTATTGTTGAGCAAACACATTGATGAAGTTGCTGCCAGTATCTTTAAGATTAATTTCCTAATGATTCTAGTTTTGTGAGCTCTCCATGCTGTTGTAATATGATAGATCAGCTCGTCTAGACCGAAGAAATTAAAACACCTCGTCTGATTAGGTCGACCGATCCTGTTGGACGATGATGCTTAGTCTAGTCTAAGAATCTGCAAGTAGTTAAGTTTAATTGAGTGTCTTCTTATTTGTCTCGCTAAACTTGATTGGACTGACCAACCTAATCAACCAGTAAGACCATTTGGATCGTCTGGCTTACTCGATCGATCGAATCTCCAGTATCACTTAGCTAAATTAGAATGCTCGCTCAGCCCAACTTGATTGATTTGCTTAGCTAGATTGTTTAGTCTATCTAAATCGTTCTTGTTGGACTAGGGCAGATCAATTTGGATAGACAAAGTGAGGAGTTTCAAGATGGATAAAAAGCGACTTCCAGTCGAGCTAAAATTAAGAAATTTATTTTTCAAGAAAAAACACAACTCTTTATTAAAAAATTTTCATTTACTATGATTTTACATTACAGTTAAGTAGAATTACGTACGAGAATTGTAAAACATTTTTATGAGTTTACTCTTAATTTGTTTATTATTACCATTTTAAATATTTTATCATGTGTATATTATTTTTTATATTATAATTATATGAACAATAAAATAGAGGAAAATTTTAAGCTGCGTCGTGAAGGGGGGAGGGATCCTCTGTCTTCAAAATCGCTCTATCCCGTGTCTCATAATTGCCCATGATGGTCAATGATTCGTCTGATCATTGATTGGACATCATCAACGGTCGTTCTAAATCAAATTATACTTTCAGAGTATAGTGAACCGTCGGAGATTGTTGCAATTGCGATATCGTCGGATTCACCGTCGAATTCGATGAGATCGCAATCACGACGATCTTGACCGGTTTAACGTTCCCCAGGGTATCGTTTGATTCGGGATGGCGATCGGAGACCGTTGGTAGTGCCCGATCGACGATTAGACGTATTACTGATGATTTTGGGACATGAGGATAGAGGAAGTTCGTGACAGAGAATCTCATGCCGTGATTGAGAGGGGAGCAATGGGAGCCATCTCTACTGCCACGTTGGTCGTTTTCCTTCGTCAAGTCATGCACAGAGGCGGTTCGCAGTGTAACAACTCCCATAAAATACTTTTCTTTATCAGGTAGTAGACGAATTTTGGATGACCGATTTGATTCTATAGAAGTTTTTCATCGATCACCATGATAAATCGAGAAACGCTCGCGGTGGACGGTCTAGAAGCCTAGCATCCTAGGATTCGTATTTCATTTGGAAGAAATTTTTTTATAAAATACGTCATAGCTAAAGATCGAATCATGAATATATGAGATAACGATTAATCGCTCCACTGCTACACCCTAGTCTCGTGGCAACAACGCCCATAAAATAGATCGGTCAAAACATGCATGTGGCGTGGGCAAATAAAAGGACCATCACTCCATTTGTATGCCTCCGAAACCAAACGGAGCAGATGAGACTATAAATAGCAAGGCCTCACGGCTCTTGAGCCATAATAATCCCTTGGACTTTGAGTGTTCATCTTCTTTCTCGCTTGAGAGTTTCTGATAAATTGAGCATTGAACATAAGAATTGAAGGAAATTAAACCACTGCAATCCTAGTCTTCTACTTGTAGTTTAATTTCCTCCAATATCTTATCTTCACAATCGCTCAAATGAACCATGGGAACTAAACCTTTGATAAATTGAATTTGTATGGGGTTTAGTTTTTATCAATATATTTTCTTCATCTCGGTCTATTTTTCTATTCTTTGAATATATATTATGAATACGTTGAGTTTTATCGATGCATAGCTTTTAGTCTTTGATCAAGATTCTCTCAGAATCGATCTCAATCGAAATCCAAAAGAGTAAGATTGCCGACAGGATCTGAGTTAAGATTGACTTCCTTCTTTCAATTTTGGTTCATTTCAACCAATTACTACGTTTCTGCATTTGAATCTACCTAGGGTTTTTGTGATGCAGCTACTTTTTTTTTATTTGTTTGTTTGTTTGCTTGCTTGCTTTGGCAGATGCTATTTTGTTCCTACAAACTGTTGGATTTGATTTGAAGTTTCTTTTTTTTCTATTTAGCCGCATATTTTCAGTCGATCTCGTCGGTTTTCTTGTGTTTTTGCGATGCAGCTGCTTTTTTGGCAGATGCTATTTTATTCTTACAAAATGTTCGATTTGATTCCGATCCATATATTTTCTTGCTCTTATTTTTTTCTTCCGGTCTAGACATTCGCCTATTCCTGTGACGAAAATCGTAAACTTTGTTGCATGATTTGTTGTGGCAATCCATTTTCACACTGTTCTGGAACGGTTAATTATCTAACTGTATCAAATTTGTAATCTTTGTTACGATTCGATGTTCGGATCCATTTTAGCACTCTTCTGGATTCCTCTGAATTGTCGAACTGTGGTGAAATGCATAAACTTTATTGTATGACTCGATGTTTGAATACTGGAATCGTTACTGAATTATCGATTTTCAGCTCGTCTGAACTTAGTGTAGCCATGAACTCCAGAAGGTTGGTTAAGACTTGTCTCTGTGCCTGCTAAGCGTAGACCTTGTTTTATCCTCAGATTTTTTGTCTAATGAATTGATCAATTACTGTAAAATATATTTATAATCTTTTTTTTTTGACCAGTAATTCTAGTTGTTGCTAATTATAATTAGGAACTAAGTATAATTAAGTTGGAATTTAGCTGTTAGTTTAATTTGTTGCCATTTGCTTGATACTTTGTGTGTGTGTGTGTCTCTCTCTCTTTGTAAATGATTTTTGATTTAATCAGTGAGTTCATCATAACTATAATTCGAAGAGTTTATTAGGAATAATTTCAATTCACTCCAAAATGTTACTATTTTCTTAATAAACGTCTCTGAATTTAAAGTAAATTAGGAGTGAAGTTTATTATTATGTATCATTCTTAATTACAAAGGATCTGGGATGCACATCTTGCTAGACATTATATGAAAACTTTTAAATTGCTATGGATTTATAGACGAAATTTAATGTTCATCCTTAAATTAAGGATCGAAATAACCTTCGGTCATTAATTAGTGACAAAATTTAGATTCGATCTCTAAATCAGTCAGAGTTTGTGAGTTTTCATTAGAATTTATATTTAGTGACGAAAATAAATATCCACCCCTGAAATAGAGATGGAACAAAATTTGTGTAGCTAAAGTAGTATATTTTAATTCTGTCTCTAGAGAAATAAATCTTCAATGTTGATTAATAAATTTGATATTCATAACATAGTATATTTCTTTTCTTTTTTTTGGAGGTCAAATTCTAACGAAATTAAATATTTATTATTCCTTATACATTAATTACTATTCGGGTTAATAGTCCTTGTTCTGAAACAAATTGATGAGGACACTAAACATGCAAATCATCTTTAAACATCTTAAATAAATTTGATATTCAATTTAATAAAAATTTATTTATATTCATTCAATTATAAAATAATATATAAAATAAATAAGAACTTAATTCATTATTAACGTTCATGAATAATTTATAATTATATAAAATTTAATTGTCAAATATAGTATATTTTATAAAAAAAATTATATTTTTCAAAATTGTATTCATAATATCTTTAAAATAAAAAATAATATAAATTTCATAAATCGATAAAAATTTAAAAAATGATTAGAATAATAACGTTGATCAAAATTAGAATAATATTCATAAATAAATTTTAAATAAGTTTGAACTAGCTCGATAGATAGATAGATAGATAGATAAGCCCGGCTCATTTACACCTTTACACCCCTAGGACAATGATTCTTACTTCAGTCTACTAATTAATAACAATGTTTTTCAGGTTTAGTGTTTAATTCTAACGTTTTATATGCTAATTGTACAGATTAGCAAATCACAGTTTGAAGCCAGTGCTGGTAGTGCAGCATGACGCAAACCGTCAAGATCATAACTGATTCCCATTTCATGTGGCTCAGGAAAATTCAACCTAATGATACAATTAAAAAGATTTAAGAAAAAAATATTACTGATTCATTCACAAAATGCATGACATTGCAACTGCAATTGATAATATGCATGTAGATTTCTTCCCAAGCTCTCTTTAGATCTTTTAATTGGATGGTATCTGTTGCTCCGGTTGCGGGAATAATGCAATAGATAAAAGTTCTTTGTTCTGATTCTTTTTTCCTGTCACAATGAGATTGAAAAGCAAAAAAATATTAAGAAGAATAAGAAGAAGAAATTCAAAAATGTGCCTCCATGATTGTAGAACTTCTTGGTCACAAGTATGAATTTTGGCTATAATAATGTGCTCGTATGGCTGTTCGAATGGCTCTTTTGAGAGTTTGTCTTCCAAATGCTGGATTGGGTTTGAGCTGCCGAAAATTGAGGCCTTTGGTTCTAGTCTCTGTGCGCGATTGACTTATTTTCTTTCTAGTTGATGCATCTCGTCCGCTTAGTCAAGAATTTTCTCGCCAGTGGAAAAAATGTTCCAAACCAAAGTGCCAATGATGTACAAGACGACGGCTACCTTGAAAACATCATCCCAAGAGCCTGAAAATTTTGTATCCGGAGAAAGAATGTCATCGAGTTGCAAGATTTCAAGCAGTTTAAAGGATGATAGAACTGGAAGATGAAGGATTACCTCGTTGTAGAATCAAGCCGGTCACAGCAGTGCCAAAGACTCCAGCAAGAACTCCAGCTGTGTTTGATAGTCCCAGCAACACTCCCTAATTGGGTGGAGAGAAACAAAAAGGTCTGTGAATTATACTTCTGTGCAATTAAATTTTTTTTCATATAATTGATACGATACACAAGTCGAGCACAATGCTGGCAATTTTCCAGAACATAATTCCACAATAAGATTGAACCTCCAAAGTGATCGAAAACTCTTTTGTAGCTGCTTGGAAAATGGCTGAGTGATGATAGGGCAGAAAAGAAACATACCGCATATCGTGGCCCAATATCTTGATGATTGGAATATAGACCAGACTGGGAGAAGGCATCACTACCCTGAAAAAGTATAGAACAGCTTAATCAGAGTAGGAGGTACTTCAGTGTAGACAGTATAGACCAATCTTGCAGGTCGTAAAACACGTGAAATGCAGTGAATAGTTTTAACATGTAGTGAAGGACAAGCAAATGTGCTAGGACAGTATGTAACCAGTTTTGAGTAAAATGTGCTTGCAAATTGCATATGCATTATTTGATTCTCATTTGTAGTCTAATGTGCTGTTTGAGCTGCTCTTTCAAATATATATAGACACAGACATAAAATTGGTAGAATCATACTATTTATATAAATGTATCGAGTAAATTGGTTCATAGGTTAGACCTGACTGCAAGCCATACATAGCACAGCTAAGGCTGGGCTGTTCGCATTCTTTAGCTGTGTGAGAAAGAAAGCAGGCCCAAGGAAGCCAATTGACTGCATTATCTGCGATACGAGGAACAAAAGTGCCATTAACCATCAAGTATAGGACTAGATGTTTTTGTAGTCTCTGAGATATAATGTGAAGATGTCTACAAATTGAATTTTCACAAACACAAAACAGAATTTAATCTGGGGCACAGGAAATTCATGCCAAGGAGGGAGAAGATTCCATAGAGTCTTGAACATGGAATATGATTATTGGCAAAAAGATCTGTTGCGAAGAAAGTAATGTAGGAAACAAAATACTGATTTTCCATGGCGGTGAGCTATTCAAGAGTCAGTACTCACTTTACGAACGTTGGTTATAGAAAGTCCTTTTGCCACCAGAGTATCTGCAATCCATCCTCCTATATTTGCAAAGACCGCCATAGTTAACCATGGCAAGACACAGAAGAGACCAGATTCTGTGAGATTAAACCTCAACACCTGAGGAAAATCAATCAAATAAGTTTGATGAAAACTTGAATGATTCCAATGTAGTTAAGCAGTGGCATATTGTGTTTGGAGTTTAGTACATCATACTCTGAGGAGCATCGAAATAAGCTGAATATGACTATGGTTCAAAGCTAACAATAAACTAAACACTAGATATTGCATTCACCATAAAAGAATTGTATGGGGATAAAAGATTTTTCACGGAAATTACACAAGAAGCTTTTGTAAACCTTAAGTTTCCATAAGTCTTCTATGTGTTTCAATTATTTAGAATCGTCCAAAAGCCATGTATTTCCATGTTGTTGGTTATTATCTCTAATTGGTGGGCTTAATTGTAAGTTGTGCATATGAATATAAACCAAACTCATATAAAGTGATCTAACTTAAGGTTATTGGGTATAGGATTATTGGATGCAGACCTCATATGTATAGAACCCCTTATCCGCATCCATTATCATCTATGGGTTGATAATAAATGTGCATATATATAGGGTTGGTCCCAAGGTTAGGAGATCTTAACCTAATTTCTTGTTCTCTGTCGACAAAAAATTGTGCGGCACCGTCGTCCCCTAATTCCCTTGGAAGATCATCCTCTTGCTTCCGCTTCTTCTTCTTCCTCTTGCTTCTGCTTCTTCTTTTAGACGATGCTATAGGATCAGGACAAAAGTTCTTCAATCATGCTCCTTGTTGTATTTTATTTATGTTTTATGTTATTATGCCATGTTCTCGACGTAACTAAAGTTATACTCATATGTCTTTTATTTTCTCTTTCAAGTTCTTATTTTATTCCTAGAATTCATGCGGTTAGGAGAAAACATAATTTCTATCAATTGGTTTCAGAACCTTGGCTTCGTTTCGTCGTTTTTATGACAATAAAGTTTAAGTTTTTTAATCAATTTATTGTTTGTATGCTAGATCAAGTTTTCTTAGTATAATATAATTTTTGATCGTCGAAAATCATGTAAGAAAAACCTAAGATAGCCTTATTTTCCAAGTTTTTCTTGTTTATGTGAAGATCATGAAGAATGGCGGAAATCATCGTTTAACCTAATTTTAGGTCGAATCGTGATGGTTCAATTGATTGATTTGGTTAACCAATCGATTAGCAAGCTTAAAATAGCGGACAGAAACGATTGGAATCGATCGGTTAATCGATTAAAGCTATATTGATCAATCGAGAATTTTTCCCAATCGATTAATAAGCTTAATTCTGTGGGAGAATTAATTACTAATCGATTGGAATTGTTTTCAATCAGTTAAAAGGTTTAAAGGATTAATTATGAATCGATTTGATTGATTTAAATTGATTAACACGTCCCTTAGTTGATGCGATTTGTTTTTACTCGATTAAAAGCATTCGCTAATTGATTAAAAGTGTTAAGAATCGATATTACGTACAGAAGAAGAAAAACAAAATAATAATAATAATAATAATAATAATAATAATAATAATAATAATAAAAGCAAAACAAAACAAAAAAAAAGACCTTCTTGTAGGTGCGGCCCAGCTAAACAGGAAAGAAGTTTTTACTTATAATTGTTTTGTTTATTTTGTTTTTTTAGTGATTAATGTAATCCATTGATGATCCTCTAATCACATATGGTAGGTTTTCAAATTGATTAAGGTAATCAATTCGGATTACTATATGGTATCAATCGATTAGTAAGTTTAATTTTGTATTATTAAGGCTGATAAAAAAAAATTATCTGTTCAGTTAAAGTTCCTAATATTTTCTTGGGTCTATCTACACAACGTACTACTAAGTTGAACTATTGTGTTAGTCCAAAGGAAGACACCTTAGATAGATTTAATGCATTTTGTTGGTAGACATATATCTATGCTAAGAGTAATCGGCCCAAAGGAAAGTTACTTTTATACTAGATATATGTTCAAGGTAGTTTACAACTGTTAAACAAAATTTATTTTGTTCTGATCATGCAAAGTTGGTCCAAAGGAAGACATGTTATATGGCTGATTAAAATTATTGTAAACTACGAACCAAAATATAACTCAGATAAAATTTCATATTATGCGCAATGAGTCGGCCAAAGAAAGGCACATTATGTGGCCAATCAAAATTTTGTTAATAATAACGTTTCAAAAATAAATAATTAATAATGATAAGTTAGTGGATTAATTATGTGGCAAATAATGGATAGAGATAGAATTTGATTAGGATGAAGTTTTGTGGAAGTGTCTAGATTCAATGTATGTGGACTTGGTACCTATCCACTAAGCCTATAAATATGTAACCTTTCTAGTGAATGATCAAGTTGTTTTGTTTTCTTTCTGCATCTCTCCTCTGTCACAAATGTGTCTCTCCTCTCCCCTATTCTTTTCCTCTAACAAAGTGGTATCAGAGCGAGGTTGGGTTGGCGTGTCCTAGTTTGCTTGCAATGGCAATCAACGGAATTTCTCACTCCTTGTTAGAATATCCTAAATATTAGGGATGTTAGAATATCCTAAATATTAGGGATAAGTATTGATAGGATTTGATTTATTCCTTTTGAAAAGGTCCTAGTTTTTGTATATAAATAGGGCTAATCTTTGTATCTCTTATATCAAATAACAATTATCAAATTACATGGTATCAGAGCGTTAGGGTTTCGTATTCGCGATTCCTTCTCACGGCGCGGCTTCTCTCGACGCGCGTTCTTCTCCCGAACGCGTCTCTCCCCCTTACACGTGGCCTTCCTCCCCGAGCATCTTCCTCGCATCGGCTGCCCCGCGCACAACATCCGCCGCCGCCTTCGATCTCGCTCGCGATCTGGGAGCGAGATCCTGCCCACGGGTTGCCACTGCCCCGTGCACAGCATCAACGAGCCGGATCTCCTGCCGCTCGCGCACGCCGCCGCCCTCGACTACCGTTCACGCACATCTGCGCCTCACGGCTACTCGCGCACGCACGCCGCTGCCCTCGCCTATCGCTGAATCTCTTCCCTTGAACGCTCCTTATATTCATTGGATCAGCACCGATTTAATTTGCCATGGCTACTACCTCCGGCACTACGAAACCGGATCTTTCAATTTTTACCAACCACGTCACGGCACCGCTATCGTCGGAGTTGTTGGATGGTAAGAATTATTCCTCTTGGTCCTCTCACATTAAACTCTGGCTTGTTGGACAGGGTTATGAGACACATCTCACCCAAACTGAGGAGGATATTCAAGTCACAGATCGTCCTTTATGGAAAAAGGTTGATGCTCAGTTGTGTTGTATTATCCGGGCTACTATTCATCCATCTCTTAGGGATGTCTTCCGCACTCATATCACCTGCAAGGATGTTTGGATACAGGCTCAACAACTGTTTACAAACACTTCTCGGCGACTTTATCAAGTTTGTGAAGACCTCATGAATATCCTTAGTACCCGTCAGATCGAAGATTCTATGTCAACTTATCTGGGATCAGTCTCTAGCCTTCTATGCGAGTTCAATAACCTGCTCCCTCCTGCGGCCACTCCCGTTACAGAGCTTGAAAATCGGAAGAAATTCTTTATGTCTCTGGCCTTATATGGTCTGCCCACAGATTACTCTCATATTCGTGATCAAATCCTAGGCAGTCCCATAGAGGCCACCATGGACTCTACATGGGCGACTCTCCTCCGTGTCCCAGCCAAAATCTCGGCAACTCCATCTTCTGTTCCTATTGACTCTTCGGCTTTGGTTTCTCGGAACAATAACAAACTTCCACCTCGTAAGGGTGGCAAAGGACGTCCTTGGTGTGATCATTGTCACCGACCAGGACATACGATTGATAAATGTTGGAGTCTCCATGGTCGACCTCCGCGTGCTGCTCAGATCGCCCAATGTCCTGTCACTTCTTCAGCTTCCACTTCACAGTTAACTCCGGCTCTGACTCCACATCCTTCCTATGATGACTTTCTGAAATGGTATGAGGATCGACGGGATTCTAATTCCCTTGCTGTCGTTACACAAGCTGATAATTCCTTTGCTGGCATATCTCGCTCTTCGAGTCCTTGGGTACTTGACTCTGGGGCCACCGATCATATCACCGGTAATAGATCTCTTTTTTCCTCGTTATCTACTTCCAGTTATTTACCCTTTGTCACCATGGCAAATGGTTCTCAAACTCAGTCCCAAGGTGTTGGTAGTATTCATTCTTCTCCATCTTTTCCCATTCAGAATGTTCTTTATGTCCCCGGAGCTCCCTTTAATTTATTATCAATAAGTCAGCTTACTCGGTCTATTGATTGTGTCATCTCGTTTACTAAATCTTCTGTTTCATTGCAGGACCGGAATACGGGGAGGATGATTGGCTTCGGATGTGAGGCTCATGGTCTATATCGACTTCACCAAAACTCTTTCATTGGTACAACGGCGGCATCTCCACTTGTGATTCATGCTCAGTTAGGACATCCTGGTCTCGATAAGTTAAAACAATTACATCCTAGTCTATCTCACTTAAAGTCTTTATCTTGTGAGTCATGCCAGTTAGGTAAGCATATACGTAATTCGTTTTCTCCTCGCATTATAAATCGGGCTACGTCTCCCTTTGCTTTAGTTCATTCCGATATTTGGGGTCCAAGTCGTGTTACCTCTACATTAGGGTCACGATATTTTGTTACTTTTATAGACGATTTCTCCTGTTGTACTTGGTTATATCTGATGAAGGATCGATCCGAACTATTTTCTATTTTCCAATCCTTTTTTAATGAAATAAAAACACAATTTGGTATCCCTCTCCGATTCTTACAGAGTGATAATGCACGTGAGTATCTATCTACTCCGTTTCAGACCTTCTTAGCAACTCACGGCATATTACATCGGAAGTCTTGTCTTCATACTCCTCAACAGAATGGAGTTGCAGAACGCAAAAATCGTCATCTTCTAGAGACCACCCGGGCTCTTCTCCACCACTCTCATGTTCCTTTACGGTTTTGGGGAGAAGCCGTACTTACTGCATGTTATCTTATCAATCGCATGCTTCCTCTACTTTACAGGGGCAAATACCTTATCATATACTGTATCCAAATCAGTCCCTTCATCCTTTACCACCTAGGGTGTTTGGTTCTACATGTTTTGCTCATGCTCTTGATCCTGGAATTGATAAACTCTCTCCTCGGTCGCATAAATGTGTTTTCCTTGGGTACCCACGGTCTCAGAAAGGGTACAAGTGTTATTCCCCTACTCTCCGTCGGTATTTCATCTCTGCCGATGTCATGTTCTTTGATTCGGTTCCTTTCTTTGGGCCTTCAGAATCGTCTTCCGAGTTTCCTTCTTCTGTGCCTGTATCAGTCTTTTATCCTCCGGAGGACTCTCTATCACCTCCAGCTCCAATTTCTCCTCCGTTGCAGGTTTATCAGCGTCGTCCTAAGCCAGCTTTGCCGCCAGCCATGGGATCATCTCTGGAGCCAGATCCTACACCCCTTCCTCCAGTTGAGTCATCTGAATATGATATTCCCATTGCACTTCGGAAAGGTATACGTTCCACTCGTAATCCTTCTCCACATTATGTATCTATGAGTTACCATCGTCTTTCTCCTTCCTATTATTCTTGTTTTTTCTCTTTGTCGTCTGTTTCTGTTCCGAAGAATGCAGGAGATGCATTTGCCCACCCGGGATGGAAACAGGCTATGCTGGACGAAATGAGTGCTTTACGGAGCTGTGGGACTTGGGACCTCGTTCCTCTACCACCAGGAAAGTCAGTTGTTGGTTGTCGATGGATATATACGGTGAAGATTGGTCCAGACGGAACGGTTGATCGACTTAAAGCTCGTCTCGTTGCTAAAGGTTATACTCAGGTCTTTGGATTGGATTATGAGGACACGCTTTCTCCTGTTGCCAAGATGTCTTCTATACGCTTACTCATGTCCATTGCTGCGATTCAACACTGGCCTCTATATCAGTTGGACATCAAGAATGCATTCTTACATGGTGACCTGCTCGAAGAAGTCTACATGGAGCAACCTCCGTGTTTTGTTGCTCAGGGGGAGTCTTCTGGTCTTGTGTGCCGCTTGCGAAAATCTTTATATGGTCTCAAACAGTCACCCAGAGCATGGTTCGGTAGATTCAGTATTGTAATTCAACAGTTTGGCATGACTCGAAGCAATGCTGGCCATTCTGTCTTTTATCGTCACTCATCTACTGGTTGCATCTACCTAGTGGTTTATGTTGATGATATTGTCATCACGGGTAGTGATCATCTTGGGATCTCACAAGTGAAACAACATCTTTTCAAACATTTTCAGACAAAGGATCTCGGCAGACTCAAATATTTCTTGGGGATAGAAGTAGCACAGTCCAGAAATGGGATCATTATATCCCAAAGAAAGTATGCAATGGATACTCTAGAAGAAACAAAAATGTTAAACTCAAAGACAGTTGACAACCCTATGGATCCTAATATCAAGCTCTTGCCAAATCAGGGGGAGCCTCTACCAGATCCTGAACGATACAGGCGATTAGTAGGGAGACTAAGTTATCTTACTATTACTCATCCAGATATCTCATTCGCAGTAAGTGTAGTAAGTCAGTTTCTCAACTCTCCATGTAAAGAGCATTGGGATGCTGTAATTCGCATTGTTTGATATATCTGAGGCGCTCCAGGAAAGAGTCTTTTGTACGAAGACAAATGACATACTCGAATCATAGGATATTCTGATGCAGATTGGGCAGGATCTCCCAGTGATAGGAGATCTACTTCTGATTTTTGTATATTTATCGGAGGTAACCTTATTTCTTGGAAAAGCAAAAAGCAGAATGTTGTGGCAAGATCCAGTGCAGAGGCAGAATATCGAGCTATGGCTATAGCCAGTCAAGAGCTTATATGGCTTAAACAGTTGCTCCTGGAGTTAAAGTTTGGAGATGTCACACAAATGTCACTTATATGTGATAACCAGGCCGCCATGCATATCGCTTCAAATCTAGTTTTTCATGAGAGGACAAAGCATATTGAAGTCGACTGTCACTTCGTCAGAGAGAAAGTCATATCTGGAGAAATATCTACTAGTTTTGTTAACTCACATGATCAGCTAACAGATATATTTACTAAGTCACTGAGAGGTCCTCGAATTGACTACATATGTAACAAGCTGGGTGCATATAATTTATATGCTCTAGCTTGAGGGGGAGTGTTAGAATATCCTAAATATTAGGGATGTTAGAATATCCTAAATATTAGGGATGTTAGAATATCCTAAATATTAAGGATAAGTATTGATAGGATTTGATTTATTCCTTTTGAAAAGGTCCTAGATTTTGTATATAAATAGGGCTAATCTTTGTATCTCTTATATCAAATAACAATTATCAAATTACACTCCTCATCCCCATTTTCAAAGGAGAGTGCTACTAATTTTGGAGTATCAAAATGAAGACTCTATTTGGATCTCAAGATCTGTGGGATTTAGTAGAGAAAGGCTTTGACGACAAGGATGCTGATGAAGGTCGATTAAAGGAGAACAGGAAGAAAGATTCAAAGGCACTGTTCATCCTTCAACAAGCAGTACATGAGACAATTTTCTCAAGAATTACAACTGCCTCATTTTCCAAAGAAGCATGGGAAATACTGCAGAAAGAATTCCAAGGCTCCTCCAGAGTGATAGCAGTGAAACTCCAAACCCTCAAAAGTAAGTTCGAGGCCTTGCTTATGAAGGGTAATGAAACTTTACAAGACTTTTTATCTAGAGTAATTTCTATTGTCAGTCAAATGAGATCTTATGGAGAAAAGATCACTGATGCAATTATTGTTTCGAAAGTTTTGTGAAGTTTGACTCCTAAATATGATTATATAGTAACTGCAATCGAGGAATCTAAAGATCTTTCAACTTTCTCTTTTGATGAACTAATGAGTTCCTTGCAAGCTCATGAGGCAAGGCGAAATAGATCCACTGAGAAGAATGAAGAAAAGGCATTTCAAGCTTCTCAAGTGAAGGGGGAGACAAAAAAAAAGAAGACTTCGCTGGCAGAGGTCGAGGAAGAGGAGGTTTTCGTGGTAGAGGACGTGACAGAAGAAGAAGTAATTTTAATGGACAAGAGAGACAATTCAAAGGAGATCAAAAATGGAATAAAAATTCCATTCAGTGTTATGGTTGCGGAAAATTTGGGCATATAAAGGCAAATTGCAGAAATAGTTCACAAGTAAATTATGTTAAAGAAGAAAATGAGGAAAGTAAGTTATTTATGGTTCATTCTCATTCTAATGACGTTCAAAACGATATTTGGTTTTTGGACAGTGGATGTTCAAATCACATGACAGGCAATAAGTCATTATTTAAAGAGCTTGATGAGTCACAGAAGATGCTAGTAAGACTTGGAGATAATAATCAGATACAAGTCAAAGGCAAAGGTATTATTGCTGTGGAGACTAGTGATGGTAAAGTTAAATTACTTTACAATGTCTATTTTGTTCCTAACTTGGCACATAATTTGTTAAGTGTTAGACAATTAATAATAAGTGGCTATGCAATTTTATTTGTTAATGAAGTTTGTGTTATTTCTGACAAAGATACTGGACAGCCTATTGTTAAAGTGCAAATGACAGAAAATAAGATGTTTCCGCTGAAGATCTCTAATGTGAGAAACCAAGCATTTATTGCTAATGAAGAAAATGCATCAAAGATGTGACACTTGAGATATGGGCATCTCAACATCAAAGGAATGCAGCTTTTAAATCAGAAAGGTATGGTTCGTGGATTACCCCAAATTAATTCTCTTGGTTTTTGTGAAGGATGTGTACTTGGAAAACAAACAAGGAAGCCTTTTCCAAGTGGACAATCATGGAGAGTGTCAGAATGTCTTGAGCTAATTCACGCTGATTTATGTGGTCCTATGAGAACTACATCGTTTGGGGGTAGTAAATATTTCTTAATGTTTACTGATGATTTTAGTCGAATGAGTTGGGTATATTTTCTAGCAGATAAGTTAGAGACTTTTGAAAATTTCAGAAAATTCAAGGCACTTGTGGAGAATCAGAATGGTACTTTAATAAAGACTCTTCGTACAGATCGAGGAGATGAATTTTTATCTAAAGAATTTAATAAATTTTGTGATGAGCATGGTATCCACAGGGAATTGACTGCACCTTATACACCGGAGCAAAATGGTGTAGCCGAACGAAAAAATCGAATGGTTGTAGAGATGGCTAGAAGTTTGCTGAATATCAAAAGACTTCCAAATATATTTTGGGCTGAAGCAGTGGCAACATCATTTTACCTACTGAATATTTCTCCAACAAGGGCGGTTATGAATCAAACACCATTTGAAGCATGGCGAGGGAGAAAACCATCGGTAAACCACTTGAGAATTTTTAGTTGTATTGCATATGCTTTGATTAATCCTCAATTTCGTCATAAACTTGAGAAAAAATCTGAAAAATGCATATTTGTTGGATATTGCAATCGATCAAAAGCATATCGGTTGTATAATCCTCTTACTGGCAAATTGATTATAAGAAGAGATGTAGATTTTGATGAAGATTCAAGTTGGAATTGGAATCTACAAGAAGAGGAGACTCAAGTTCCTATTTTAGTGGAGAACAGAACCCCAACAACTGAAGGTGTTGAATCATCTCCTTTGGTGTCACCAGCTTCTTCACCATCAAATTCAAGTAGCAGCTCATCCTCCTTACAAGAGTCTTCTGATGAATCACCTCCAGCAAAGGTCAAATCTTTGAGAGAAATTTATGCATCATGTCAATTTGCTCTCTTTGTTACAGATCCTACAACTTTTGAAGAAGCAGTCACAAAGGAAGAATGGCGAAATGCAATGAATGAAGAGCTATTGGCAATCCATAAAAATGAAACATGGGAAATGGTGGATCTACCTGAAGGCAAGAATGTGATTGGGCTCAAGTGGGTGTTTAAAACAAAATACCATGCTGATGGAACCATCCAAAAATATAAGGCTCGACTGGTTGCAAAAGGGTATTCACAACAACAAGGTATTGATTTCGAAGAAACATTCTCTCCAGTTGCTAGATTTGAAACTGTGAGAATTATTCTAGCATTAGCTGCACAATTACATTGGCCTGTTTATCAATTTGATGTTAAGTCTGCATTTTTGAATGACGACTTGCAAGAAGAAGTGTATGTAGCTCAACCGGAAGGCTTTATAATTGAAGGCAAAGAGACAAAAGTGTACAAACTGAGAAAAACACTTTATGGGTTAAAACAAGCCCCACGTGCATGGTATAGCAAAATTGATGGCTATTTTCGACAACATGATTTCACAAGAAGCGAAAACGAACCCACTCTTTATGTGAAGAAACAAGATATGGGAAAATTGCATTATTTTCTTAATTTTGAAGTGAAGCAAGGAATTGATAGGATTTTTATCTCACAAAGAAAGTATGCGATAGATCTTCTTAAAATATTCAGTTTACTCAATTGCAATTCAGCTTCTACGCCCATGAATGTAAATGAGAAGTTACAACAGGAAGATGGTTCAGAAAAAGCTAATGAAAAAAATTTCAGAAGTTTGGTTGGAGGTTTAATTTATTTAACACATACTAGACCTGATATTGCTTTTTCTATTAGTGTAATTTCCAGATTTATGCAAAATCCTACGAAGCATCATCTTGGAGCAGCTAAAAGGATTTTGCGTTATATTGTCGGAACGATAGATTATGGAATTTGGTACACTAAAGTTTCAAAATTCGATCTTTGCGGTTTCACTGATAGTGATTGGGCAGGTTCAGTGGATGATCGAAAGAGCACCTCAGCTAGTGTTTTTAATCTTGGATCAGGAGCAATTTCATGGAGTTCAAAGAAGCAAGCTACTACTGTCTTATTCTCTTCAGAAGCAGAATATGTAGCAGCAACTTCAGCAGCATGTCAAGCAGTTTGGGTTAGAAGATTACTTACAGATCTTCACCAGGAACAAAAAGATGCGACTATTATTTTTTGTGATAACAAGACGACAATTGTAATGACAAAAAATCCAGCTTTCCATGCGAGGACTAAGCATATTGATATTCGACTACACTTTATTCGAGACTTAGTCACGAATAATGAAATTATGTTGGAGCATTGTAGCACGCATGAACAAATGACGGATATCTTGACAAAGTCACTTCCCAGAGATAAGTTTGTTGATTTCAAATCATGTCTTGGTGTTTGTAATTTTGAAACAAGGGGGAGTGTTAATAATAATGTTTCAAAAATAAATAATTAATAATGATAAGTTAGTGGATTAATTACGTGGCAAATAATGGATAGAGATAGAATTTGATTAGGATGAAGTTTTATGGAAGTGTCTAGATTCAATGTATGTGGACTTGGTACCTATCCACTAAGCCTATAAATATGTAACCCTTCTAGTGAATGATCAAGTTGTTTTGTTTTCTTTCTGCATCTCTCCTCTATCACAAGTGTGTCTCTCCTCTCCCCTATTCTTTTCCTCCAACAAATTTAAGTTATATCTGATAAATTATATTTTAGTTCACAGAGTAAAATGCAATGTTGTATTTGATATCTCATAAAGAGCTCATTTATATGCATTAATTTTTTTATATGCATAATTTTGTTTTTTATTACTTGCACTTATATATGTTCTTGGCTTTAGTTAAATCGTGAGCTTAAATAAATTTCTCTCTTTAATTTCAGTGCAATATGTTATTGTCAATATTAATAATATGCCAACATTAATTGTTCTAATTTTACCTTAGGTTGCATGAACTTAGACTATGCATTAAGATATAATCACCCCGTACCTCTAACTCGTACTAGCACTATAGAGCAGAAGGCTGCATTTCAACCGTGGGAGAAAGCAAATCGCATGAGTCTAAGCATCATGAAGCTTTCCATATTGACACCAATAAAAGACTTAATAACAAAGGAAGAAGATGCTAGGAGTTTCCTTAACCAACTGGCAGACTGATTCATCTCAAATGAAAAAGTCGAGACTACCATACTTATTACGAAGTTGGTAACCATGCGATATAGTGCTAAAGGAAACATAAGAGGGTACATTATGGAGATGTCCAATATAGCGATAAATCTAAAAGCATTATAACTTGATATGCCTGAGAGTATGTTAATGTATTTCGTTTTGATGTCTCTGTCTGCACGGTTCACTCCTTTTAAGATATCGTATAATACTCAAAAGGAAAAGTGGACATTAAATGAGCTCATTGCTTAATGCATACAAGAGGAGGGGAGACTGAAGATTAAGACATCTGAGAGTGCTCACTTAGCATCTAGTTCCAAAAGTACGAGCAAGAAACAAAGAGGATCAATAATAAAGGAAAAGAAAACAATTGTAGATTCTGAAGGCAATGACCATACGGAGCATAAGAAACAAGATAAAGAACCCACTTGTTTCTTTTGTAAGAAGAAAGGTCATACGAAGAAAGACAACCTCAAGTACGCCAACTAGCTTATAAACTTCTCAACTTTGTTAGTTTGGAAGTCAATTTAACTATTGTATCCATTGACACTTGGTGGATAGATACAGGTGCTACTACTCGCATAAGTGTCACTATGTAGGGATGTCTCAGGAGCCAACTTCTACTTGACGGTGAAAGATACATCTATAGGAGGAATGAGAAGAAGACTGTAGTCAAGTCTATTGGTGTTTTTAGGCTTTATTTAGGAACTGATGTCTATTTAAATTTAGTTTCGGTCGGAACTTAATTTCAATTTCTTGTTTGGACAAATCATGTTATTTTTGTTCATTTGGAAATCAAATGTTTAGTATTTTCTTTAATTCAATTTTGATTGGCAATGGTTTCTTAGTTAATAAGCTTTATAAATTGAATACCTTTACTCCTACGGTTGACGTGTAGGTACGAAACACAAATTGGCAAATGAAAATTCTTTCAGGTTGTGGCATAGACATTTAGGATATATATCCAAACAACGCCTAGAAAGATTAATGTCACATCGAATTCTCGATTCCCTTAATATGTCAGACTTTGATGTCTGCATAGAGTGTGTTAAGGGGAAGACAACTACAAAAGGGACAAACGACTAGCCGTTGTAGTGATGTTTTAGAGCTAACACATACGGACATTTATGGATCATTCCCTAAGACATCTTGCAATGGACACACATATTTTATTAGCTTTATAGATGACTATTCCAAATTTGGTTATGTGTACTTTATTCATGAGAAGTCGAAATCTTTAGACATGTTCAAAATTTTCAAAGTCGAAGTTTAACTTTAACTAGGTAAGAAAGTTAAAGCCATCCGATCCGACCGTGAAGGAGAATATCACGGTCGATATGATGGATCAGGTGAGTAATGTCTAGGACCTTTTGCGAACTACCTTGCTAAGGGTGAGATTGTGCCTCAATATTCCATGTCTAGTACACCCAGTCAGAATAGTGTAGCTGAGTATCATAATCGAACCCTAAAAGACATAGTGAGAAGTATGATGGTTTTCACTTTTCTACCGGAGTCTTTGTGGGGTGAGGCACTCAAGACTGCAATTTATCTACTCAATAGAGTACTTAGTAAGACAGTAGCTAAAACTCATTCAAGATGTGAATGGGTAGAAAGCCTAGTATTAGGCATTTACATGTCGTCTAAGGTTGTCCAGCTGAGGCTAGGCCTTAAAAGCCTAATGAAAGGAAAATAGACTAAAAAACAATTAGCTGCAATTTTATAGGTTACCCTGAGAAATCAAGGGGTATAAATTTTATGATCCCTCTAATAGATCCTTCTTTTAACGGGAAACGCCAAATTCATTGAGAATAGTGGGAGTGATAAAATTAGAGAAGTGTTTTTTGAGAAAAGCGTTGGCGATCCTCCTATGGTCACTACTAGTGCGATCAGTAGTGGTATGATTATTGCACATCCAATGAGCATAGTGAACTAAGAGATTTCAATGCAATTGGAGGAGCCTACCACTGAAATTTAGGTATTGCTCATATTGAGCAAGTATCTCAATCACTTCAAACACAAGTACCTTTAAGGCATCAACTAGGAAACGAAGAACCACGAATTCTTATGATTATGTTTATCTCCAAGAGCATGATTTTGACATAGGATTGGAAAGTGAACCTACATATTTCTTAGAAGTCAAACAATGTTCTAACCCTGAAAGGTGGTTTAACGTCATACAAGAAGAGTCGAAATCTATGGCAGACAATAACGTTTGGGAATTTGTCAAATTGCCTGAAGGTTCGAAACCCGTTGGTTGTAAATAGATATTTAAAATCAAGCGGGATTCAAGAGGTAGTATTGAAAAGTATAAGGTTCGTCTTGTTGCTAAGGGATTCACTCAGAAGGAAGACATTGATTACAAGGAGACTTTCTCACCTTTGTCAACGAAAGACTCTCTCAGGGTATCATAACACTTATAGCTCATTTTGATTTGGAGCTACACCAAATGGACATAAGACTGCTTTTTTCAATGGAGACATTGAGAAGTCTATATATATAGTGCAATTAGAAAACTTTGAGTCCTCAGACTCCAAGCACCTAGTATGTAGATTAAAGAAATTCATTTATGTTTTAAAACAGATATCCCGTCAATGGTATCGAAAATTTGATTAAGTGGTTATGTCATTTAGATTTTAAAAAAACCCTCATTGATCAATACATATATGTCAAGTTCAGTGGGAACAAGTTTGCTATACTTGTTCTATATGTGGACGATATATTGCTTGGTAGCAATAATAAGAGTCTGCTGCATGAAACCAATGAAAGATCTTGGTGAAACATCTTTTGTTTTAGGTATACAAATCTGTCGTGATCGTTCAAGAAGCATTCTTGGACTTTCACAACAGACCTATATTGAAAAGGTACTTATAAGGTATGGTATATAGAATTGTACACTTGGTGGCATACCTGTGTCAAGAGGTGATAAGTTTAGCTTGTAGTAGTGCCAACAACTTAAATTTGAAATAAAGAAGATGGAACAATTCCTATATGTGCCAGCAGTGAGAAGTCTCATGTATGCACAAGTTTGTACTCAACCAAATATAGCATTTTAGTGGGGATGTTAGGAAAATATGTCGGTAACCAAGGACCGTCGCACTGGAAAATGGTTAAAAGAGTGATGTGGTATTTGCAAAGAACTAAAGAACACATGTTCACGTATCAAAGATCAGATCACCTGAAGGTAATTGGTTATTCAGACTCTGATTTTCCTAGATGCTTGGATAGCAGGAGATCCACTTCGGACTATATTTTCATGCTTGCTAGAGGGGCTATATCTTGGAAGAGCATCAAGAAAACGCTAGTAGCCACTTCTACTATGAAGACAGAGTTGGTAGCATGCTATGAAGCATCCAATCACGGGATTTGGCTGTGGAACTTTATCATAGTATTGCAGATCGTTGATGACATTAATAGGCCACTGAGGATCTATTATGATAATAAAATCGTAGAACTTTATGGCAAGAACAACCGCAGTTCATTGAAGTCCAAACACATCGACATCAAGTTTCTGGTAGTTAAAGAAAGAGTTCAGAGCCTTTTTATGTAGCGGCCCCGCCTCTATGGTCCCCGCAGGCAACCCTCTAGGCCGGCGACCCTACGGTCTTCCCACCCCTGGCAGTGGGTTTTTGCCTTCCCCAGGATTCGAACTCTAGACCTCCAGGCTAAGTACTAAAGTTCCTGAATCCTGGTACCAATTGAGCTATAACTCACTTGGTACCAGGATTCAGGAACTTTAGTACTTAGCCTGGAGGTCTAGAGTTCGAAAGTAACGACCGGCCAAGAGGTCGCCAAAGGGGCCGTCAAATGGGATTTAGCCGCCCAAGGGGCCGAGGGCCGCCAGTTGGGCCGCCCAAGGGGCCAAGGGGTCGTGTAGCTCACTTGGTACCAGGATTCAGGAGCTTTAGTACTTAGCCTGGAAGTCTAGAGTTCGAATCCTGGGGAAGCCAAAAACCCACTGCCAGGGGTGGAAGACCGTAGGGTCGCCGGCCTAGAGGGTTGCCTGCGGGGACCATAGAGGCGGGGCCGCTACAATAAAAAGGCGCCTTTTTATGTAGCGGCCCCGCTCTATGGTCCCCGCAGGCAACCCTTTAGGCGGCGACCCTACGGTCTTCCCACCCCTGGCAGTGGGTTTTTTGCCTTCCCCAGGATTCGAACTCTAGACCTCCAGGCTAAGTACTAAAGTTCCTGAATCCTGTACCAAGTGAGCCCGCCAGGGGCTCACTTGGGGTACCCAGGATTCAGGAACTTTAGTACTTAGCCTGGAGGTCTAGAGTTCGAATCCTGGGGAAGGCAAAAACCCACTACCAGGGGTGGGAAGACCGTAGGGTCGCCGGCCTAGAGGGTTGCCTGCGGGGACCATAGAGGCGGGGCCGCTACATCGAATCCTGGGGAAGGCAAAAACCTACTGCCAGGGGTGGGAAGACCTTAGGGTCGCCGGCCTAGAGGGTTGCCTGCAGGGACCATAGAGGCAGGGCCGCTACAGTCAGATCATGGTAGAGTACATCAGCACAAATTTCATGTTAGCCGATCTACTCACCAAAGGTTTGATGCCTAAGGTGTTTCATGCGCATGTTGTGGATATGAGAGTTCTTTTTATAAAAGAAGAAGTCATCTAGTGGGAGTCTGTATTTATTTTATTGCATTATATTTGATAATAAAGACATATTTTTTGTTTTGATTATTGTACGTACTTAAAGTTCAAAACATGAATGAAAATTTATATGTTTGTTTGACATTCTGAATATAGTATCATGATTCACTGCTACTGTTTAGCATTTGGTGTTTGTAAATATGATACATACTTCTTTTTTGGAATCATAAGGTTTGGATCATGATTTGTTATTGCAATTTAGCATAAGGTATTTACAAATATGATTAGAATTTTTTTTGGTCATTTTGGACTAGTTGGAAATTAACATTTCCAGATCACATTTCATGTAATTTCCACTCTACACATCCACATCTTGATCTATGTCATTAATGATATTGGTATTGTGATTACTATTGGGACTTATTACAATCATATACAGTAACTATGACCTCTTTAGTTATATACCAATGAAGTTAATGGATCAGATTGTTTACAGGAGTATTCTGTACCCACAAAATTTGATATCAACTAAAATTTTATTTGTAGTTCATATACCACTCACAAGTAGCCAAAGTGAGAGATTGTTGATTATTATCTCTAATTGGTGAGCTTAATTGTAAGTTATACATATGAATATAAACTAAACCCATATAAAGTGATCTAACTTAAGATTATTAGGTATCGTATTATTGGATGTGGACCTCATATGTAGAATGTTGGGTTGCAATGGTTGCAAACAAAGTCCCACATTGAAAACACATGGAAAGGATTATGAATTTATAAGGGAAAAAATATCTCCATTGGTATAAGACCTTTTGGGTAAAACCCAAAAATAAAACCATGAGGGCTTAAACCTAAAGTGGACAATAATATGTCATTGTGGAGATATATAAATTCCTTCAGTCCTAACAATTGATATCAGAGTCCGGACTATCAGAAGGACTAACCGCCGACTGTGCACAAGAGTCATTGTCCAATCGAACCATGTTAGTGGAATATTGATAAAAAATGAAGGAAGTGGGGGCTCCCATGTCTAGATTAAGACGACCATACACCGAACAGAGAAGTCCTAGTTGTGGCTAAGCAAGAAAGTCCTAGTAGGTCGATTGGATCGAGGGGCAGGAAAGTCCTGCTGAGGATCAGATGACATCAAGCGGATAGGCTTGAGCGGATGGTCCTTCGTTTGAGCAATGGTTACAAACAAAGTCCCACGTTGAAAATACATAGAAGGATCATGGATTTATAAAGAAAAAAAATATCTCCATTGGTATGAGACATTCTAGGTAAAGCCCAAAAACAAAACCATGAGAGCTTAGACCCAAAGTAAATAATATTATGTCATTATGGAGATATAAATTCCTTCGGTCCTAACATAGAACCCATTATCCGCATCCATTATCATCTATGAGCTGATAATGGATGTGCACTATATATAGGGTTGGTCCCCAAGGGGTTAGGGGATCTTGACCTAATTTCTTGTTCCCATCAACAAGAAATTGTGTGGTACCGTCACCCCTTAATTCCCTTGGAAGATCATCCTCTTGCTTCCGCTTCTCCTTCTTCCTCCGGATCTTTCAGACGACGCTAAAGGGCAAGGACAAAGGCTCTTTAATCAGGTTCCTTGTCGTATTTTGTTTATGTTTTATGTTATTATGCCATGTTTTCGACATAATTAGATCCATG
>JAGFNQ010000567.1:62756-83534 GCA_024364735.1 Boesenbergia rotunda | reverse complement strand
TGTGCTCAACTTTTATGGATGATGCACATACTTAAGGACTTCCAGCTCAACTACACCCAACCCCAAGTATTTATTGATAATATAAGTTCAATTAATTTAACTAAGAACCCAATTCAACACTCCAGAACTAAACATATAGAAGTCAAACATCATTTTGTAAGAGACCATGTAACCAGGGGTGAAATAGTACTTAAGTATATTGACTCTAAATCCAACCTAGCTGATATCTTCACAAAACCCTTACCTGAATCTGAGTTTAGCTCATTAAGAAGGCAGTTAGGATTGTGCTCTGTAGAATAGATTTTTTTTTTGATTTAATTTTTTTTTTTAAAAAATAGAATTTGAAAAACTGTTTTACTTAATTTCAAAATTAGTTTTCATTTTTCGAAGTAGTCTTATTTCAAAACTATCCCCTTTCAAAACTAGGTGTTTTTCGAAAATGGATTTAGCCTAGGCTCTAACCCTAGAACTGCATGCACCTATAGACTTAGAAGCTAGCATCTCACAAGCACCTTAGGGTACTTTTGATTGATAACCTAGAAAGGGTTGAGATGCTTAGGTCTTTGCCTTAATTCAAGATGCTTTAAGTCAGTGCATCTGCAGCAATTGGGGCACTAAATACAACTTAAACAGTAATCTAGTTAAGTGTCAAGTTTAGAAAATCTAACTTGAACAGAAACACTTAACTTCACTAACCCTAGCAAAAACTACTATTTATAACAGTTAGTAAGTAGCTAATTGGGTTAGACACGTCCCTACAAGAGAAAATTGACTGATTTAATTTAAGTCTAATTATGAATTGGTTCAGTACAGCAAAATCTTATTTATTTCCTTTATGCAATCATATTTCTGCTATATTTATCTTATTTTGATATATGGCAAAGGGGGAGAGATAGAAAAGAAAAATTAATCTTACTTTTTCAAAAAGGGTTCAAAAAGTTTTCCTTTATTCAAAAAGGTTTGAAACATTTTTTATCCTTTATTCAAAAGCTTAAACTTTTTGAAAATTTACTAAAGTACTTAAGTTCTTAAAAGCTTTCAAAATTTTGCCTAAGTACTCTAGTTTCAAAAGTTGCCTAAGTACTCTAGTTTCAAAGTTTTGCCTAAGTACTCTAGTTTCAAAAGTTCTTAAAGCTTTCAAAATTTTGCCTAAGTACTCTAGTCTCAAAGGTTCTTATTTAAGCTTGTCAAAATTTTTTTTAAGTACTCTAAAGCTTAAGTTTTTTCAAAACTGTATTAAAACTGAAATTCTTACTTAAGCTAACATTCTCAAAAAGTTTTCAAGTACAAGTAAAGTTTTTTTAACCCCACGAATTGTTGAAAAATCTAGGGGGAGATTCCTTCCAGGGGGAGGGAACAAAAGTTAAAACTTTTTCATGTTTTGCTTAAACTTAACTTTTTGAACTAGGGTTGCCATAAATCAAAAAGGGGGAGATTGTTGGTGCAGAATGCACCTAAGTCAAACCTGTGTTTTGATAATGGCAACATAGGTCAAAAGTTAAGCCTTTCTTGTTTTCTAACAAGTTAATCTAGTGTGCAGGAAAAGCCCTAGTGAAGGACTGCTAGGCACTGGCAAAGGAATGCCAGGAAAGAAAGCCCTAGCGAAGGATTGCTAGGTAGCTGGCGAAGGACTGCCAGTATCAAGCCCTAGCGAAGGACTGCTAGTAGGGATGGAAATAGGCCAGGCGGCCTGTCAGGGGCCTGTGGCCTGGCCTGCATTTGGCCTGGCCTGGCCTGGGCCTGTTAAAAATAAAATAACAATCAGGCCTTTTTAAAAGCCTGTTTTTCTTATCAGGCCAGGCCCAGGCTCAATATAAAGCCTATGAGGCCTGACAGGCCGGCCTGGGCCTGTTAAAATTACATGATACAAATTATCAAAATAGAGTTTTGATCCTTAGACCTCTGCGAGCAAACTCTTATCTACACCCTACTAGCCAACACACCACAAATCTATTTTCGTTATATCATACATATTTTATATATTTACTTTGGAAGGAACATATATATTTATGGTATTTTTAACTAATTTGTTAAATTAGTATTTTGGATAATCGAATATTCGAATTGAATTGTTATATTTTATATATTAGAAGTATTTTGGATAATCGAATTAAATTATAGGCTTTGTAAACAGGCCACAGGCCAGGCCAGACTATTGAACAGGCCAGGCTCAGGCCTAGAATAAAGCCTGTAACAGGCCACAGGCCAGACTCAGGCCTGTTTGCTATTATACAGGCCTGGCCTGTTAAGGTGAAAGCCTGGCCTGGCCTGGCCTGTTTCCATCCCTAACTGCTAGGCTCCAGGCAAAGGATAGCCTGGGACTGAAGCCCTAGCGAAGGACTGCTAGGCAACTGGCGAAGGACTGCCAGTTTACAAGACCTGACAAAGGACCGTCAGGCAAAAGTCCAACCAAAGGAGCGGTTGGCATCAGGTAATTTCTCCCGAGAGGAGTAGGTGAGGACGCGTTCCCCGTCGAGGGAACAGTAGGCGTCGGTTCGACCTAGGGCTCCATTTTGGAGACCAAAGTCAGAACCAAGACAGCTAAGGCTGTATAAATAAATATTCTATTGTTGCATTGTGTTTTGGACTAACCCTGGATGCAGGACCGAAGGAACGTGTGTCTGCAGCTCAGAAAGCCTCAAAGGAGAGAGGCAAAGGCTGAGTAGGGCGCCCGGAGTGTCCCGGGCACCCCCAAGGTACATACAAAACATGTCAAAGGAAAAAGGGTTCGAATAGCTGCTGGGCGGGGCGCCCCCGTGCTTCCGAGCGCCCGCGCTGCTCCCGGGCGCCCCCAACGTCCCGGGCGCCCCCATGCGCATACCTCGAACCAAAAGCCTTCGAAGCCAGAAGATAAAGTTTGACCCGGTCAATCCGGGCGCCCCGAGCGCTCCGGGCACCCCGGTCAAAGCGGATCCAGAGGATCAGACGTGACCGAGACTTTGGCGGATCAAAGGCCATGTGGGGGGCGCCCCCGACATCCCGGGCGCCCCCAGGCCCTATATAAAGGGCCTTCGACCAAGGCTTCAGGACAACAACTCTCTCAAAGCCTCAAAGCTCTTCTATGCTCGTGCCTTGCTCCGGACACTCTCCAACTCGAGCCGACAACGTCCCGCTGCTCCGAAAAAGTTGATCTACTCCGGACGTTGGTAAAGAAGAGCGTTCTTATTATTTACTGCACTTATCTTTGTAATTAAATTCTGTAAACCTTTTTGCGCCTATATAGAATTGCCCAAAGTAAACGGTCAACGACCGTGGGCCTTGGAGTAGGAGTCGACACAGGCTCCGAACCAAGTAAATCGACTGTGTCTCTGTGTCTTGTTTTTTAATTTCCGCTGCGTACCTACTCTTACTCAAATCCGAAAGTTTTCCGATATTCAACCCCCCTCTATCGGTTTTCTCGATCCAACATTACATAATTAGGGTTCTCTGAAATTTTTTAAACTTAGGATAAATTAATGCTTAAATTTGACCTAGAGGGTGATATCTTACCATATCAGGCCCTAGGAGGGACTGAAATCAAATTATAGGAGGACCTGAAATAAAAGAACTTCAGGCCCTAGGAGGTCCTGAATAAAACGATGTCAGGCCCTACGAGGGTCTGAAATTAAAGGATTTCAGGCCCTGGGAGTGCATGAAATCAAAAGATTCAGGCCCTAGGAAGGCCTGAAATTGTTTGAATTCAGGCCTTGGGAGGGCCTGAAATAAAAGGAATTCAGGCCCTAGGAGGGCCTGAAATAATATGATTTCAGGCCCTCCCAGGGCCTGAATTCATAAGATTTAAGGCCCTGCCAGGGCCTGAAATCAAAATATTTCAGGTGCTCCGAGGGCCTAAAATCAAAATATTTTAGGCCCTTGATTATGATTTTTAAAGTTTGCTAAATGTAATTGTAATTTATTTTTCAGGGATGACAATGTTGTTGACGAAATTCTCTCTGAGATATGGAATACTCTTGATGATAATGTTGTCATGGGGAATGGAGCAGAAATAGCCAGTAATAATATTCCATTATCTTCTCAATATGGTGATAATAGAATTACAAGGAATTTGACATTTAATCTAAATAAAGAAGCAACTAATCTAGAAGATGAGGGTCTGAATTCTTCTACAAGAGTTGTTGAATTCTTTGAGCCAACCTGGAGTGGGGAGGAAGAAATTGAAATCCGAAATGCAGATGAATTACAACCCAGTACAAGTGTACTAGAATTTCTAGCTGATAATATGCAGATTGAGCAATATGAATTCCCCTCAGATCAGTACAGTGACTTAGAGGAGGAGTTTCCATTAGCCGAAGATCCTTATATTTTGAATTCTCGATTGCTTGCTGGGCCAATTAGAGAGGTAGAGGCAAGAGATGAGCATGAATTTTTTGTGGGGCAGATATTTCCATCTAGAGAAGAATTCAAGAATGCACTTGTCAAATATGCCATGGTTAAGCATATGAGATATAACCTAGTTGACACTAGAAAAAATAGAGTTAAAGCAGTGTGCTTCAACTAACCATGTACATGGAGAGTAGTAGCAAGGGGGGAAGTAGAGTTTATTGTTTCAAAATATGTAAAGGAACACCAATGTGGAACTGTTAGGGAAAGGCTGATCATCATGCATGCTCTTCATCATTTGTTGCTTCTTTTGTTGAAGAGCAATTTCTTCATAATGAACAATACAAACCAAGTGTGATTATATCAGATATTAAAGCTAGATTTAGAGTGACCATATCATACAGAAAAGCATACATAGCTAGGGAGAAAGCATTGAAAAATGTCGTCGGAGATTATGATGAGGCATATAGAGATCTTCCACAATATCTGCGTGAGTTAAGAGCTAGAGATCCTGAAACTTATGTGACACTATGCAGGAATGGTGACAATCAGTTCCAGTGGTGTTTTTGGGGTTTTGGTGCTTGTCAAAGGGTGTTCAGGTCTTATTTGCGTAGACTTATCGGAATTGATGCCACACACCTAAGAGGAAAGTATCCGGGTGTATTGTTGATTGCTACGGCGATTGATGGTAATGTCAATGTTCTCCCAGTTGCCTTTGCAATAGCTGAAGTTGAATGTGGGTCTGCATGGGAGTGATTTTTGGAGCATACAAAGAGGTACTTTACTGTCGATGATCACTCAATCACCATAGTATCAGATAGACATCGGGGCATTATATCAGCAGTTAGAAAAATCTACATAAACGCACATCATGCTTTTTGTTGCCACCACATGTCTTGTAATATGGTAATTGATACTGGAAGTAGGGCTGCTTTAGGTTTGTTTTGGGCAGCAGCACGAGCCAACACAACACTCCAATATGATATGATAATGCAGATAATGCTTGAAAAATATCCAGATGCCCATAAGTGGCTTTAGAACATTGACCCTAAAAGGTGGGCAAATGCACACTTTACTGGGAGAAGGTATAGAATGCTTACCACGAATTGTGTGGAGAGTTTAAATGCTTTGTTCAAGTCCACACGTGAGCTTCCCATAAACAGGTTAATTGATACTACCAGAAGAAAAGTAGCTCAATGGTTCTTTAACCGTAGGGAGGAAGTCTCCAAATGACATGTTGCTTTGACACCTCATGCTACAAAAGAAATGGATTCAAGGAGAGAGAAAGCAAGAGCTTATAAGGTTCACCCTTACTCTCAATCAGAAATGGAAGTAGAAACATGGGGCACTTCATACATTGTTGATTTGGAAATTTCAGGACTCTCTTGCTCACATGCTCACATGTTTCAAATTTCAGGACTCCCTTGCTCACATGCTATTGCCGTAATCATTCACAGGAACATGGATACACTGCCATATTATGAGCATTATCTTTATTCAGAAACTTGGAAGTGAGTTTACATGGATCGTATTTTCCCTTGTAGAAGCAAGCAGATTTGGCCTATGGGCGTAAACGACATTATAGTTCTCAATCCCTATAGCCTTGTGTGGCCTGGTAGACGAAAGAAGGCACGGATTGAGTCCAGACACAATGGCAAGGTGAAATTAAAATGCAGCCGATGCAAAACAACTTGGCCATAATAGAAGGACATGTAGAATGCCGCCAACACCAAGGTCTTGAGTTAATTGGTATATGTATTGCAGGCATATTCTGATTGAAGTGTATATTTTGTAAGGAGGAGAAATTAATATATATATTTTGTATATTATACAACCATAGTATTGTCAAAATACTAGTTGTTGTTAATGTTGTGACTTGAAGAAGTATTTCAATATTATGATACATATCAATGCCTTGTGTAATTCAATGTAAGCAGAAAAGATCAGTCCTCTGATTTCTGAACCCACAAGATTGTTATTTCAGGACTTGAAGTCCTGAAGTCCTCTATTTTCTGAATATCTGTCATTTGAGCCCCTCTGATTTCTGATTTGTTGATTCATTGTTCTGTGCCAACTGATACTGTATCAACACGTAATTGATAGTCATTATGACTACGTTTGGAAACCAAAAATATCATCTTCTAGCTAAACTCTAACTACTGATAATGAGTTTTGAAAAATTCAAATATCCTAGGTCCATCAAAAAAGTCTCCTTGTGTGCCAAATTCTCAAAATATGAGCTCAAGATGTGCATGGAATCCAATTGTGGTATGCAATGCCTTGTATTTAGGTACTCTCGAGTTGCAACCTTCTTGTTTCATTATTAAAATGTTGTCAGAACATGTACAATTATATAAAAGATTGCTGTATAAGTATTTAATCATACTTGTAAGTAGGTTTTATTAAATTTTTTACAATATGATTTCAGACCCACGTTGGGCCTGAACCAGAGGCTTTCAAGCCCAATGTGGGCCTGAAATGAGATTATTTCAGGCCTACGCTGGGCCTGAAATGAGTTTATTTCAGGCCCACGCTGGGCCTGAAATGAGATTATTTCAAGCCCAGCATGGGCCTGAATCAGTTTGTTTCAGGCCCTGAGGGGGCCTGAAATTAGATTGTTTTAGGCCCACCGTGGGCCTGAATTCAAATGATTACATCAAAAGCAAGGTTCAATATTACTGATGGTATCGACAACAATTACAGATTATAGCTTATATATTACACAAAAACAAGGATCGAAAGCAATATTTCATTGATTTGAAAAGGATTACCTACATTGTACAAATATACAATGTTTGTCATGACACTTACATATGCATTGTATGAACAAAACCAATATTTACAGATTTACCTTCCAGAACTTGTCTCTCATTATTTTATATCCCACCTGAAATCGATAATGTTTCATTTGCTTTTGGCTAAACTCTGTAGATCTTTAAAAGACCAGACTTTCAGCATACCGCATAATGAAAAAAGCATAATCCAACCTGAAAAAATCAATATTGTCATTGTTCTCATCTTATAAATCCAACCATGAAATCAATTATTATTTTTAACCAAACAAAACATCATCTTACGATCTGCTTTGGGTGGGTCCTTGTACTATAATTTTATTAAAGTCTGTCCTCAATATGGAAGACAATCCTTTATTCCATATCTTGTAATATGACCAGTTCAAATTTTTGAAAAACGCCACTTACACATATATTACCTTAGTAACAATTATATTGCATTGAAACTTTTTGTAGAGGTATATATATGAAATAGAAAACTTACAATTTTTTCAAATTTGGCAGTGTACCCTTCTGTGGTGCCGAGAGAATTATAATGATGGATACTACCTTCTTCGAGGTCAATAATCATTAGATGCCAATGATCATCTGCATTATTTAGAGGATAAATGATATATCTAATTGACTTATCTGTATCAGTAGCAATTGTTTGTTCAAATGCTGCAGCGTGAATCACCTCAAACAGTTCCTATGTTTATTAAAAAGGAAGTGTTAGTCGACTAAATCCTAGAAAAAAATAACAAAACAACTTGCTAATTGACTTACATCTAACCCCACCCCACAAAATATGGAGGGGTGGTATGGTGAGTTACAGGATTTTACTTCATTTACAAGAATTATTCAGTATGTATTTATGTAATCCCTGGTGGTGTAGTCATCCCAATCAAATATTGTCAAAAATGATTGCATATCTAATGAAAAGGTCCCATTGGACCATACTGGATTATTCTGATACCTACATGAACATAATATATGCAACTTAATAAGAAGGTGAACAAATAAATTTTATTAATGAATGAGAATAATCATAATTGTTTTATAAATTTATGCAATCGCAATAACAACTAACTCTAATTTACTAAGCTTTAATAAGGTTTCAGCAATCTCTGCATCTTTATTCTTCTTAAAAAATGCCTTGACATTCTTCAAGATTTTCCTTTTTACCTTTTGAATTTTTTTTTGCTTTAGCTGCCTGTTGTTCAGATATGTTTGTTTGGGTTGAGGTGGAAGATGTTGTTGTCTGCATTGTAGTTTGTGACATTGATGGGGCAGGAGCCTCGCCATCTTGATCTTCATCCTCATCCTCATCCTAATCCTCATCTTGAACAACTTCTTTGTCCTTGCCTTTAGCCTTGTAGGCTGGTCTGAGCTGAGTTATTTTCCTTTTTTTGGGAAGTGGCTCAGCTTCATTTGACCCTTTGCTTTCCAATTGTTTATGCAGCTTCATGATTCTCTGGTTAGCCTGAAGTATGATCGTATCTCTTACAGCTGCCATTTTTTTTGTTGTGATCATCTTGTTCTTTAAGCTGGGAATCTTTGTCACTAATTATTGTATCCTTTTCAGCAATGATTTCATCTTTTTGTTTAAGCTGGGACTCCTTATCCGCAATAATTGTTTCATTCTGAGTAATAATTTGATCCTTGTCACTGATGGCTGTTGCCCTGTCAATTTTACATCCTCTAAACTTTTAAGTGTTATAGTTAATTGTTGTTGTAAGGTATCAATTTGTTCTTGCTTTTCTATACATAGATTGCATGCTTCCATTTCTAAGGCCTGTAGCCTTCCTTCTGCTGCCTGCTGTAATACCTCACTGTGTACCTCAAGTGGTTGAGTTGGAGGAGAGTAGTGAGGTACCAAATCAAGCTCTGATTTAGCCGGAATCAAATCAACAATAATTAAATTTGTGGCCACACGGTCTATCATCCTCTTGATACTCTCAACATGGGCTTTAGGCCAAGTCCAACGAAGTATTCTTGACAATCTATGAGGATGTTCTGGAGCAGCAATACTAATATGTTCACTCGCCCATACCTGCAACATGATTATATTCAATAATTAATATCCATCATAACATATATGAGCAGGTATATGTACTCTAACTTACAGCCAAAATATTTGGAAATCCCTTAAACAAGGGAGTCTTGCCCATTTGGGTTGAATCACCTACATGTGGTCTATGCCTCAGTGTAACCTCTTTTTCAATGGAATCCAACTGAGGAGCCATGAAATTGTGGACGACATTGCACCAATTATACGTTGGTAGGTTGTCAAAATCATCTACACAATCAATTAGTGACAGGGCAAGAATGTCAAGTATGCTGCTAGTACCACAAAATAGAACTGTAGAAAAAAATAGAGTATATACAATTGACAGTAGAGCTTGTCATTGGATGTAGACTTCATTATCAGTTTCTCCAAATGCTTGGCAGAACAACTTGACTCTTTAAAATACTACTTATACAGTGGGTTGGAGGCCTCGTTCAAATCAAGTTGGACTATCTCTCCATTGTCAGGGAGCCCTAGAATAAGTGATATATCAACCTTTGTGAATTTCAGTTTTTTCCCATGGAATATAAAGCTCTATTCTTCTTCATCCCAATTATCAAACATATTCTGAACCTGGGGTCTTACACATGAACTATTAGGGAGGTTGAGGACCCAAGAAAAGGGTGAATCTTGAAGCAACTGTTATTGTGCTGGTGTGGGTGGAATTGAACCAATAAAATTTTGGAAATGGCAAAGGCTGCTTTTCTAGTTCATTCATTTAGTTCGACCTCTGTTGACAAAACTTGTATAGTCGGTACACAATTTCCTTTTTCCTTGTATAAACTATTTTTTTTACTTCCACCAGGGCCTTGCTGTTTCTTCAATTTTTTGAAAGCTGGTTGCTTTGAAGATGATCTTTTTGGAGCCATCCCGAACTTAGCAACCATCAAAGAAAAATTATTTGACACAAACAAATATAGCACTTAGATTTCGTTCATAAAGAGCCTCCTCATATTCGGTCAGTGAGTTAAGACTATCGCTAACCCTAGGTGAAAAGCAAAAATTAAAATGAAAAACTAAATGTGAGGGTACGTACATTTCCACTAGTCTGATGAGGAGGACGTCGCCCACACGACTCCAATTGACAAAAGCATGCTAGAACTTCAAATGCCAAGAAAATAGGAGCTACAAGACGATTGCTTACGACTAGGATCCCGAGCACGCTTTAAACCTCGATTACTGCTGGTCCTGATATAATAGGATTTCAGGCCCAACGCGGACCTTATTTTGTATATGTATTATTTATTAATTTGAGTTATATTTATTTGTATTTGAAAGATATAACATCTATATAACATTTATTTTTATAACTCAACGATATAACATCTGAATTATTCCTTGGTCATACATTACTCTGATTTATTTATAATTTTTTTGATTTTGTATTTATATGTATTTTTGATGTTTGTGAAATAAACATATTTAAGAACTACCCTGGGCCTGAAATCAGAGATATTCAGACCCACCGTGGGCTTGTATTTCTCTGATTTCAGGCCCACCATGGGCCTGAAATATGAGATATTCAGGCCCAACGTCGACTGAAATTTGTTTTCCAGTTTAAAAATTAAATTCATTATTTTTTTCCTTGATTTTTAAAATTTTATATTTGTAGGGGTAATCTTTTAAATAATTGTACAAGTTTAAATAATCTTTTAATACTCTAATGGTTATACATTATGTTGCAAAAGGATTCTGAAAACTCTATAACAATAGTTCGAGTAGAGCTAGGAGATGATATTTTTGGTGTCCAAACCTCTAATTTTACTACATTATGTTGCAAAAGGATACTCTGTAGGTCTATCAGTGGGTTTCCACCCAAACCCACTGATGGACCTAGGATTTTTAGATTTCTGAAAACCCTATAGCAATAGTTAGAGTAGAGTTAGGAGATGGTATATTTGGTGTCCAAACCTCTAATTTTACTACATTATGTTGCAAAAGGATACTCAGTAGGTCTATCAGTGGGTTTCCACCCAACCCCACTGATGGACCTAGGATCTTTGGATTTCTGAAAACCCTATACCAATAGTTAGAGTAGAGTTAGGAGATAGTATTTTTGGTGTCTAAACCTCTAATTTTACTACATTATGTTGCAAAAGAATACTCTGTAGGTCTATCAGTGGGTTTCCACCCAAACCCACTGATGGACCTAGAATCTTTGGATTATTGAAAACCCTATAGCAATAGTTAGAGTAGAGCTAGGAGATGGAATTTTTAGTGTCCAAACATCTAATTTTACTACATTATGTTACAAAAGGATACTCTGTAGGTCAATCAGTGGGGTTCCAGCCAAACTCACTGATGGACCTAGGATTTTTGGATAACTGAAAACCCTATAGCAATAGTTAGAGTAGAGCTAGGAGATGATATTTTTGGTGTTCAAACCACTAATTTTACTACATTATGTTGCAAAAGGATACTCTGTAGGTCTATCAGTGGGTTTCCACCCAAACCCACTGATGGACCTAGGATCTTTGGATTACTGAAAACCCTATACCAATAGTTAGAGTAGAACTAGAAGATGATATTTTTAGTGTCCAAACCTCTAATTTTACCACATTATGTTACAAAAGGATACTCTGTAGGTCTATCAGTGGGTTTCCACCCAAACCCACTGATGGACCTAGGATCTTTGGATTTCTGAAAACCCTATACCAATAGTTAGAGTAGAGCTAGGAGTTGGTATTTTTGGTGTCCAAACCTCTAATTTTACTATATTATGTTGCAAAAGGATACTCTGTAGGCCTATCAGTGGGTTTCCACCCAAATCCACTGATGGACCTAGGATCTTTGGATTATTGAAAACCATATAGCAATAGTTAGAGTAGAGCTAGGAGATTGTATTTTTGGTGTCCAAACCTCTAATTTTACTACATTATGTTGCAAATGGATACTCTGTAGGTCTATCAGTGGGTTTCCACCCAAACCCATTGATGGACCTAAGATCTTTGAATTACTGAAAACCCTATACCAATAGTTAGAGTAGAGCTAGGAGATGGTATTTTTGGTATCCAAACCTCTAATTTTACTACATTATGTTGCAAAAGGATACTCTATAGGTCTATCAGTGGGTTTCCACCCAAATCCACTGATGGACCTAGGATATTTGAATTTTTGAAAACCTTATACCAATAGTTATAGTAGAGCTAGGAGATGATATTTTTGGTGTCCAAACCTCTAATTTTACTACATTATGTTGCAAAAGGATACTCTGTAGGTCTATCAGTGGGTTTCCACCCAAACTCACTAATGGACCTAGGATCTTTGGATTTCTGAAAACCCTATACCAATAGTTAGATTAGAGCTAGGAGATGGTATTTTTGGTGTCCAAACCTCTAATTTTACTACATTATGTTGCAAAAGGATACTCTGTAAGTCTATCAGTGGGTTTCCACCCAAACCCACTGATGGACCTAGGATCTTTGGATTATTGAAAACCCTATACCAATAGTTAGAGTAGAGCTAGGAGATGATATTTGTAGGATTGATTGTGTCCGCTAGAGGGGGGGTGAATAGCATTTCTTCGGATTTTCTTCTTCCTACGTTGTTAGTTGTACAGCGGAAATAATAATAAACAAAATAAACAACGCTAACAAGAAGATTTACTTAGTATCCACCCCGGACGGGTGACTAATCCAAGAATCCGTCTGTGAATCAATCCCCGGATAACCTCTGGCTAGCCCTCGTCGCTCCTTGTGTGTGGAGAAACCTCGCCACAACACCAAGCAAAGCTCTGAGCACAAAGACTACTATCTTGCCTTTAATCAAGACAAGATTCGTCAAGAATCTCAGCCACCACGAAGTCCTTTTTAAATAAGACTTTGGCTGAAACCCTCGCCACCAGTCGATTGCTCCCAGGGCAGTCGACTAGTGCCACTGGAATTCGACCGTTGCATCCCAACGTTCGAATTCTCAGCCAACTCACAACCACCTACCAGTCGACTGCTCCCAGAGCAGTCGACTGGTCCCCAGCTGAAACCCTTCCCCAGTACAATCACACAGCACTCGTACCCTCATGACTCGACTGACTCCTCATCCGCTGCCTCGACTATTGCCTTCGCACCCTCTTCATCTTCGGCTCCCGTCCCTCGGATGCACGCAAGCCTCTAGCTTACCTTCATGCCATCCTTCACGCATCCCTCGAAGTCCGCGCCCATCAGCTCATCGGCCCTGCTCTCCAAGGTCTCTCGGATGCGCACGCAAGCCTCCATCTTGCCTCCTTGCCATCCTTCACCGTACCGAGGCCGTCCAGTCAAGTCCATATGTGTAACATGTACATCCTGCATACTCAACATACACATATGAGAACACAAGGGAAACCTAACTTAAACCCTTTGCCCAAACATCAAAACACTTGGTCACTTCGGACCACAGATTGCCTCAACAATCTCCCCCTTTTTGATGTTTGGCAATACGTTTAAGTTAGGGAAAGCAAAATAATAGTTAATAGCAAAAACAATGCATATGCAATACATGGATCCTATCCCAAGGCATCCCATACACCTAACCATCCAAGTTAGGAATTTTCACACCTAACCCTCCAAGTTATGAATTTTCACACCTAACCCTCCAAGTTAGGACTTTCTCACACCTAGCCCTCCAAGCTAGGACTTTCTCACACCTAGCCCTCCAAGCTAGGACTTTCTCACACCTAACTCTCCAAGCTAGGACTTTTACACACTAACTCTCCAAGTTAGGACTTTTACACACCTAACTCTTCAAGTTAGGACTTTTCACCAAAACGGGCTTTTTAAAGCTTTTCCCAAGCTCCCTCTATATTGGACTTACAAAGGCTTTTTAAGAACCTCTTCAAGGTTCCCCTTACGCCAAGAATGGAGCAATCATGCTCTCCCTTAATCTCAACTCCCCCTAAACCTAGGGTTTCTTGCAAAGGTAAGTTTGGTTTCCCAATTAAACCCAAACTTCTCCCCCTTTGCCTAACATCAAAAAGACCCCAATAATATCCCAATTATTGGTTCTTTCAATCCCCAATGATCATAAACACAGTGTATTAAACCCTTATACACTTGTTTCCTATCATTTGGACACCAAACCAGCTGCTGATATCCAAATCAGCCCTAGGCATTCGACTGCCCCTGTTGGCAGTCGACTGATACTCTAAATATCAGTTTTTCAGGCAACATTCAGAAATACGCCAGAAATTTCATAAATCTCTAAAAATTCTCAAATTTCGTAGAGAACTTTGTAGTACCCATACCTACTTGGGAAAAATACATTCCACAATGTATCTATCACCATTCCCAAGTTTGACACAAAATCCAAAAATTTTTCTATGAAAATCAAGGCAAACAAGGAGACAACCTCCCCCTTAACCTATGCTTTCTCCCAATTTTTAATTTTCCTAGGTGAAATTCTACCCAACTTAACACCATAGACTCAAATTTGGTTCTACCCAACCTAACACCATGTTCTTCTTCCTTGGACACCATTAAAGGATTACCCCCAAGCAACCTTATCCCTAGTGCCAACAAGAACTCAACACAACCTTAAACACTCTAACGGTTTGCAAGCACATTTGCTAGGATATACCCTATCCTAGAAAAATATGTTTTTATGAAATGTATCAAATGTGCTTGACTTTGGTACAATCTCTAATTTCCTTAGACATGACCATTTTGTATCAACTTTGAAATCTAACCATAATGCCATGTGTTTGCCAATTCCATTCATTGTCATTTCACACACATAATTATCCTCAATACATCCCTTTTCATCTCCTAATCCTAAACATATGTGGGAAACTTTCATATTTTGTTCATTCATCAAGAGTTAATTATCCAATATCATCCAATATTAGTCTATGAATCTTCAAATAATATAATATCAATCCATAAAATCTCTCAAGATACCATGATACTTTCCTATGTTTCCAATTTTGCAATTTCCTATCACCTAATAGGCCTTTTTTTGCAAACTCTCACTGATCAGTCGACTGCCCATATGGCAGTCGACTGCCAAAACTCACAGAGAGTTTCTGGGCTGAGATCAGTCGACTGCCCCCAGGGCAGTGGACTGATACCTAATTTTCAGGTTTTTCAGTCCAATTTCAGTAATGCCTAAATAATTCTACAAATCTCCAAAAATTATGAAATTTCGTGGAGAGATTTGTGGGGCTAATGTCTACTTGGGAAAAATACGTTTCCAAACAAATGTACTCCGGATCCCAAGATTGGCACGAAACTCAACTTTCTCTAAAATGTATCATTTAAACTCATCCCAAAAGTTCTAATTTCGACTTCTCCTTAATGTATCTTCCAATGCTTGATCACAATTCATTTCTATCATGGAATTATGTGGTATTCACACATTGAAACCTAAATTTACCCAATATAACTATATTTTCACATTTTCTCCCTAAATTCTCTTTTTAATGTGCCAGAACCTAGGATTAAGACTTACCCAAGTCTTCCAACCATTTTTAGCACATTTCACCTAATTTCCTAGGAGAGAAACTCTTTGAGATCCATTTACCATGGACCCCAAAGGCTCCTAGAGCTCCCCCTTGAGCTCTTAGCCCTAGCCACCTCCCTAGGTGACTTAAACCACACTAGACCACACCGGTGTGCCACCGGTGATTCTTGGCCTACGAAATGGACCTTCTTAACCTTGGACACCTTGTCCTTGGTTAAGTCATCCTTTTTTCCTTTGGATGTCACCCCCTAGCCATCCTTAGACCTCTCCTTCTTGTCATGATCATATGCCTTCCCAGCATATTTCTTTTTGTTGACCTTGGAGACTCTAGACCGGTAACCCAAACCCGATCTATCATAGTTGGGTTTTAAGCTACCCAACACCATGTCTAAGCCCTTAGATCCAACTGTGAATCTTTCTAGGGCCTTTTCTAATATGTCAAGCCTTTCCCTCAAGGCTTGATTTTCCCTCTCTAGACCTTTAACTTTGGAGTCCATATGTCCACTTTGGGCATTCCTAGAGCTACCCATTTTCCTAGGCACATTCCTTCCCTTTTTGGGATCAGTGCCATGATCCTTAGGTCTAGAGGTCTTGGGTCGATCATGATGCATGTCCTTCCTAGGGTGTTGATCTACCTTGTTAACCCTAGTCCTATCATTATATCTAAATCCAAAGTTATGCACCATTAAGCATTTTTCATTAAAACTAGCATTCATGGATGGATAATTAACATGATTTTTAAAATGCAAGGAGGAACTTGAAATTGAATTACATTTTGGCTTAAGGTTAGGAGTTACCTTCCTTACCTTTGGAGTTCCTCCTTGACGTGGGCTTCTTCTCTTCTTCCTTTCTTCTTTCTCCCATCTCCTCAAGTGTCCCATTTTCTTGAGCTCTTTCTTCCTTAGACACTTGGTGTGGTAGTGCCCTAGCTCACCACACGTGAAGCATCGAATCCTCCTCTTCTTCTCTTGGGTTTCTCCAGTCCTACACTTTATGTTAGAATTTAATTTAATTGAAATAGGTTTAGAGTGTACCTCCTTTTTACCTTTCGGGCACTTGTCCTTATAGTGCACCTTTTCGTTGCAACCAAAGCATGTGATGTGCTCTTTTGATTTAGCTTTGGTGGAAGTGGAGGCTAGGTTGACTTCCTCTTCAATCTTGGATGAAAAAGATGCTTCCTCTTGTTCTTGTGTAGATGAGGGTCTCTCCTCCCTCTCAATCCTTGAGGTGGTGACCTCTTCCTCTTCTTCTCTTGAGGAGGTTGATGATCTTTCGCTTAATTCTCCTCTTTGTCTTCTTGCACTATTGACCTTACTTCTTCAGGCTCTTCAAATCTTTGAATTGATGTAGGGTTCTCATGATATCTTTTCAACTTATCCTATAATTCATATGCGTTTTGGTATTCCCCTACATCACTCAAAATTTTATTAGGCACCACATTTTTCAAAATATTAATTACCTTCTCATTGGCCCGAAATTATTCTTGTTGCTCTTTGTCCCAATATCTAGGACGAAGCCTCTTTCCGTGCTTGTCCTTTGGAACTTCGAACGGCTCTTCAATGGCTATCCTACACGCCCAATCCATGCTAAGCCAAGTCTCCATCCTTGCCCTCCAAAAATTGAAGTCTTCATGATCGTAGGACGGTGGAGTGTAGATATCTTCCCAAAATTTATCTTCCATGGTTCTTTTTCCTCTAGCGTGTGCTCCCTCGGCTGTTAGTCCGATCAAGAGCGGTCCTCGCTCTGATACCAATTGTAGGATCGATCGTGTCCACTAGAGGGGGGTGAATAGTGTTTCTTCGGATCTTCTTCTTCCTACGTTGTTAGTTGCACAGCGGAAATAATAATAAACAAAATAAACAACGCTAACAAGAAGATTTACTTGGTATCCACCCTGGACGGGTGACTAATCCAAGAATCCGTCGGTGGATCAATCCCCGGATAACCTCCGGCTAGCCCTCATCGCTCCTTGTGGGTGGAGAAACCTCGCCACAACACCAAGCAAAGCTCTGAGCACAAAAACTACTATCTTGCCTTTAACCAAGACAAGATTCGTCAAGAATCTCAGCCACAACGAAGTCCTCTTTAAATAGGACTTTGCCTGAAACCCTCGCCACCAGTCGACTGCTCCCAGGGCAGTCGACTAGTGCCACTGGAATTCGACTGTTGAACCCCAACGTTCAAATTCTCAGCCAACTCACCAGCCACCTACCAGTCGACTACTCCTAGAGCAGTCGACTGGTCGACAGTTGAAACCCTTCCCGAGTACAATCACACAGCACTCGTACCCTCATGACTCGACTACTCCTCATCCGCAACCTCGACTATTGCCTTCGCGCCCTCTTCATCTTCGGCTCCCGTCCCTCGGATGGACGCAAGCCTCGAGCTTGCCTCCATGTCATCCTTCACGCATGCCTTGAAGTCCGCGCCTATCAGCTCATCATCCCTGCTCTCCAAGGTCCCTCGGATGCGCACGCAAGCCTCCATCTTGCCTCCATTCCATTCTTCACCGTACCGAGGCCGTCCAGTCAAGTCCATATGTGTAACCTGTACATCCTGCATACTCAACATACACATATGAGAACACAAGGGAAACCTAACTTAAACCCTTTGCTAAAACATCAAAACACTTAGTCACTCCGGACCACAGATTGCCTCAATAGTATTTTTGGTGTCCAAACCTCTAATTTTACTACATTATGTTGCATAAGGATACTCTGTAGGTCTATCAGTGGGTTTCCACCCAAACCCACTAATGGACCTAGAATCTTTGAATTTCTGAAAACCCTATATCAATAGTCAGAGTAGAGCAAGGAGATGATATTTTTGGTGTCCAATCCTCTAATTTTACTATATTATGTTGCAAAAGGATACTCTGTAGGTCTATCAGTGGGTTTCCACCCAAACCCACTGATGGACTTAGGATCTTTGGATTACTGAAAACCCTATACCAATAGTTAGAATAGAGCTAGGAGATGGTATTTTTGGTGTCCAAATCTCTAATTTTACTACATTATGTTGCACAAGGATACTCTGTAGGTCTATGAGTGGGTTTCCACCCAATCCCACTGATGGACCTAAGATCTTTGGATTTCTGAAAACCCTATACCAATAGTTATGTTGCAAAAGGATATTGAGCGTGAATTAATATTATTTGTCAAAGAATATTGGACCTGATATTAGAGGGGTTTTATGATTATCAGAGGGTGTTTCATACCTGTTCAGGCCCAAAGTGGGCCTGATAACAAGTTATTTCAGGTCCTAGTTGGGCCTGAAATAAAGATATTTCAGGACCACGGTGGGCCTGAAATCAAGTGATATCAGGCTCATGGTGGGCCTGAAATCAAGTTATTTCAGGCCCTTCATGGGCCTAAAATCATGTGATATCAGGCCCACTGTAGGCCTGAAATCACTTGAATTCAGGCCCACCGTGGGCCTGAAATCAAGTGATATCAGGCCCACAGTGGGTCTGAATTCAAGTGATTTCAGCCCCTACTTGGATTCCAGATTTTATCCCTATTTTAAAATAATTTTATAATTAAATATTATATTGATTTATAGAATAAAATTCAATATATATCTACAAGATGAGACCAAATCCTCTCATTTTATTTAATTTTTCATTTTTAGCAACACAGTCTTACAGTTTATTAAACATCAAACAAGTTTATTGAATGTATTGTAGACAAAATCTGGAAACTACCTAAATACAAAATGCATTGAAATTTCGATTTCTTGCACATCATGAAGTCATATTTTCAGTTTTTGTTGCAGTACGAGTGTTGTAACTCCATACTCGATATCACTAGTTAGAGTTAACCAAAGAGATGTTATTTCTGGTGTCCAACCTTAGTTCCAATCATTATCAGTTATGTTATCTTACCGTATCAGTTGACACACAACATTGCAGCAACTGGAGGTGAATCAACATCACACAATTATTTTGTTTTTCTTGACAATCAATTATATTCATATGACAACATCTACATAATCAGAATTTTCCATACAAATGGAGCTCAATCAACAGCAAAGGATTTTTTGACAAGAATACATCGATATTTACTCTCATGTTTTACAAATCATGTCTCTCAGAATATTAACTATCAGATCAAATCTCATTTTCCTCATGTCTCCTTGTTTGAAATCCATCTTCTTATTATATAGGAGACATCGAACGTATTGCATCGCAAACAAGGCACAGTCCACGCTGAAAATAACAATAGAGTATTTTTTAATTCAATAAGTGGGTATATAAAATACTTTCATATTTTTAAACTCATCCCCATTTACTTACCTATGTTTTTGTTGGGGATATTTTTGACTGACGGAGGGCCAATTGTCCAAGGGATGATGACTTTGTAGATATGGATGAAGAGCCGTAAGTTCCTCGCGACTATATTGTTTAAGTTCTTTTACCTGTAAAATATATCATGATTTTAATAATCACCATGAATGATGTTTTAGACAAAAAATTAACATATATATGAATAAAGGTTGATCACCGCTGAGTCAAATTCATTCTTATATTTACGGCCACTAGCAAGAGAATTTAAATGGTTGAAAGTCATGACTTCTGTATCCACCGCCAACAAGTGAAAGTGTGTATTATCATTGCACAAAGGTATTAAAATATATCTAAACCCTTGTTCTATCATATCAGTCTTCATCACTTATTGCAGGGAAAATTTTCTTGACAATCTTATTGATGCCTATTAAAATGCATACAGAAAATTATTAATAGCCAAATCATAATATTAGGTTTTCAACAATCTATCTTGTAAATTCATTTACATCACTTACTGTGAAGAAGGTTGAACAATATATTGACTTGTTATATGACCTACCACATGCGGATGCTCCCCTAAATAGAATTTTACAAAAGGCATCAATTACCTAGACTTTTGTAAAAACCTCTCCATTGAGGATTTGTAAGAATGAATGCAAATTCAAAGCAAAGGGTGCATCCTCCCAAATAAATTCAAATGCCAACTTGCCAAGTAAATTGATAAGATTATATATTAAAGAATAAGATATATTAACTAAACTATGTTTCGTAACTTACTTTAGGTTCTCTAATTTATTTATCAGGTAGGCCACTTCTTTATTGTAACGCCCGCCCTTATATCTACTCTCGGGGCGGGGTTACGTACAATCAATCATAAAATTTTAACATAAAATAAAAGCAAA
>JAGFNQ010000567.1:0-62455 GCA_024364735.1 Boesenbergia rotunda | reverse complement strand
GATCCTTCAACATTGTATGGTTTTGAATTGGTACATGCACCAAAAACCATGCCTACACCAAGTTTTCCAGCTAAATACATTAATGAAAGCAAAATATTATAAAATTTAACAAGAAAATTCTACTCACTGCCAAAAGCCCAGCAAATCCCTTTAGGTAAGGGAGGTTGGTGCTGGTCTGGTATCCCTGAGTTGATGAAAATAAGTGCCCAATCATAGGTAATTGTAGATACAAAAATTGATGGATAGCTTCCACCCAGTTGAATCTAACAAGATTCTCATAATCATCTACTATATCTACAAGACCTAGAGGGACCTTATATGTACTAGACGAAAATAAAACACAAACAAATATATACAAAATATAGAATTTACACACTAATAAAATATCATCCTCTGATTCAATACATTTTGAATAATATTTATGTAACTCCTCAATTCTTGTTCTGGTAGGTTATTAGGTTATTTTTCTTTTGAGAAGTAAGTAAGATAGAGGTCACCCAATGCTTTAGTTGAATTAATAGGGACCGAAACATCACGGTCCACTATACCCAGTAACAAAGCAACATCTCATCAGGTGAACGCAACCGGTACACCTGAAACATTTAAAATATTTAGTTATCATCAAGAATATAGGCTTCAAATGATTTCACTTTGGGCCTGAAATGATTTTATTTCAGGCCCAACGTGGGCCTGAAATAACTTCATTTCATGCCCACGTTGGGCCTGAAGTGATTTCACTTCAGGCCCTCGGTAGGCCTGAAATGATTTTACTTCAGGCCTACCGAGGGCCTAAAGTGAAATCACTTCAGGCCCTCGGTAGGCCTGAAATGATTTCACTTCAGGCCCTCGGTAGGCCTGAAATGATTTCACTTCAGGCCGTCGGTAGGCCTGAAATGAAATGTGTGAAATGCCAAGAAATTAAATCATGTAAGGTCATCTTTATCCCTGTTTTATCTTAATTACTATAGATATTGTTTACAATTCATAACTAAAACTATTACCTGAGAATTTAAAAACTTGCGAGGTTGAATCCCAACTTTCAAATATATTCACCAAAATTCCACGGATATGCTACAATTCTTGTATGTCTAAGAAAACACTTAAGGGCGACTCTTTGATCCTCGTAATGTGTCGATCATTTAAAATTTAAAATGCTTCAAAAAAATATTTAAAGTGGCCTAAAACACTGCACCAATATAATTTTTGTTAAAAGTCATTTAAAACCTACAGTTTTTATACATTACAAATTTATTCAGCAAAAATAAGTTTAAACATGTGCACAAACTCTGCTGTTTTGACCTAAAACTATCGCTAACATACCTTGGTGGATAATGTCAAGGAAGAAGACGCTGAAACAGCCACAGAACTTTTTCCTGCCATTACCAAAAAAATAAACCTTGCAGAAACCCTAACCACTACTTTGGATAGTTCCGAGCAGTCTAGACTTCAACGTTAACACTTACAGCCGCCTCTGAGACACACACAAACACTTTGGAGACTTCCCTAGCTTTTTGTTTGGGGGGATGGATTCGGGGGATAAGCTCGCGACTATAGCACAATGTCCGCCACCTTCGACAATACAATTTACGTTGTTGCGCTGAGAGAGAAAGGAGAAAAATTCGACTTCATGGTCATCCGAACCACAAAATATTATTTTACTAATAAAGTGGTTCGGATGTCTCGAAATTGTGAATTGAGAAAGTCATTTCTTAGCGGGAGGGGAATAATAGGAAGTTGACTAAAAGGGATGTGTGCCCTTTGGTAAAAAAAGAAGTCATGGTATGCCTTTTGATAATTACCAATTCTTGAATACGCTCTTTGGTAAAAAGCCGTTAAGTATATTGGACTGGAATCTCATCGTGAATCCACCTCAACTCATATAATTGAGTATTGCCAAAATTACCAAATCAATGTTTTTGAAATCTAATCCGCCAAGAGTCTAGCATGAGATTATCAAATTGTTTTCCTTTCATAAAATCTAAGCATTGATGTATCTGTATATAAAGAGAGAAAACAGGTAGTCAGTCAGTGTCTGGCCATAAATGCACTGTCGCCCGTTTCAGTTTAATTAGGTAACGGACATTGACCCAATCCCATCCCACCGTCCAAAAGATGAAGACTAAATACGCAAATAAGGGTTGGTGAGTCATGGATGACAATTTGACTGACTAACCGACCATAAAGCGTCAGACGGTCCATGGCCAGCGAAACTAAGACAGGACAGGAAGCTTCATTCATGACCCTGGTGGCCTGGTCCCGCGACGATGCCATCCATCACTCACCGACCTCCCCCTTCTTTAAGGGCTTTTTTCTTCTTCTACAATTAATTAAACTCGATCTGTTTGAAAGAAAAAGAAAAGCGTACGTCTAGTGTCTTAAATGCACGTCCTCGATCATGAACCTAATTCTAATCAGCATGCAATTGCACATGTGAAAAGTGTTAACGATAATGTTTCAAAATAAATATTAATTAGTGGATTAATTATGTGGAAAATAATAGATAGAGATAGAGTTTGATTGGGATAAAATTTTTTAAAAGTGTCTAGATTCAATGTATGTGGACTTGGTGTCTATCCACTAAGCCTATAAATATGTAACCTCTTCTATTGAATGATCAAGTTGTTTAGTTTGCTTTCTGCATTTCTCCTCTGTCACAAGTGTGTCTCTCCTCTCCCCTATTCTCTTCCTCCAACAGAGTGGTATCAGAGCCAAGTTGGGTTGAAGTGTCCTAGTTTGCTTGCAATGGCATTCAACGGAATTTCTCAACCCCTCATCCCCATTTTCAAAGGAGAGTGCTATGAATTTTGGAGTATCAAAATGAAGACTCTATTTAGATCTCAAGATCTTTGGGATTTAGTAGAGAGCAGCTTTGACGACAAGGATGCTGATGAAGGTCGATTAAAGGAGAACAGAAAGAAAGATTCAAAGACACTGTTCATCCTTCAGCAAGCAGTACATGAGACAATTTTCTCAAGAATTGCAACTGCCTCATTTTCCAAAGAAGCATGGGAAATACTGCAAAAAGAATTCCAAGGTTCCTCCAGAGTGATAGCCGTGAAACTCCAAACCCTCAAAAGTGAGTTCGAGACCTTGCTTATGAAGGGTAATGAAACTTTACAAGATTTTTTATCTAGAGTAATTTCTATTGTCAGTCAAATGAGATCTTATGGAGAAAAGATCACTGATGCAATTATCGTTTCGAAAGTTTTGCGAAGTTTGACTCCCAAATATGATTATATAGTAACTGCAATCGAGGAATCTAAAGATCTTTCAACTTTCTCTTTTGATGAACTAATGGGTTCTTTGCAAGCTCATGAGGCAAGGCGAAATAGATCCACTGAGAAGAATGAAGAAAAGGCATTTCAAGCTTCTCAAGTGAAGGGGGAGACAGAAAAAAGGGAAGACTTCGCTGGCAGAGGTCGAGGAAGAGGAGGTTTTCGTGGTAGAGGACGTGGCAGAGGAAGAAGTAATTTTAATGGACAAGAGAGACAATTCAAAGGAGATCAAAATTGGAATAAAAATTCCATTCAGTGTTATGGTTGCGGAAAATTTGGGCATATAAAGGCAAATTGCAGAAATAGTTCACAAGCAAACTATGTTAAAGAAGAAAATGAGGAAAGTAAGTTATTTATGGTTCATTCTCATTCTAATGAAGTTCAAAACGATATTTGGTTTTTGGATAGTGGATGTTCAAATCACATGACAGGCAATAAGTCGTTATTTAAAGAGCTTGATGAGTCACAGAAGATGCTAGTAAGACTTGGAGATAATAATCAGATACAAGTCGAAGGCAAAGGTATTATTGCTGTGGAGACTAGTGACGGTAAAGTTAAATTACTTTACAATGTCTATTTTGTTCCTAACTTGGCACATAATCTGTTAAGTGTTGGACAATTAATGATAAGCGGCTATGCAATTTTATTTGATAATGAAGTCTGTGTTATTTCTGACAAAGATAATGGATAGTCTATTGTTAAAGTGCAAATGACAGAAAATAAGATGTTTCCGCTGAAGATCTCTAATGTGAGAAACCAAGCATTTATTGCTAATGAAGAAAATGCATCAAAGATGTGGCACTTGAGATATGGGCATCTCAACATCAAAGGAATGCAGCTTTTAAATCAGAAAGGTATGGTTCGTGGATTACCCCAAATTAATTCTCTTGGTTTTTGTGAAGGATGTGTACTTGGAAAACAAACAAGGAAACCTTTTCCAAGTGGACAATTATGGAGAGCGTCAGAATGTCTTGAGCTAATTCACGCTGATTTATGTGGTCCTATGAGAACTACATCGTTTGGGGGTAGTAAATATTTCTTAATGTTTACTGATGATTTTAGTCGAATGAGTTGGGTATATTTTTTAACAGATAAGTCAGAGACTTTTGAAAATTTTAGAAAATTCAAGGCACTTGTGGAGAATCAGAATGGTACCTTAATAAAGACTCTTCGTACAGATCGAGGAGGTGAATTTTTATCTAAAGAATTTAATAAATTTTGTGATGAGCATGGTATCCACAGGGAATTGACCGCACCTTATACACCGGAGCAAAATGGTGTAGCCGAACGAAAAAATCGAACGGTTGTAGAGATGGCTAGAAGTTTGCTGAATATCAAAGGACTTCCAAATACATTTTGGGCTGAAGCAGTGGCAACATCAGTTTACCTGCTGAATATTTCTCCAACAAAGGCGGTTATGAATCAAACACCATTTGAAGCATGGCGAGGGAGAAAACCATCGGTAAACCACTTGAGAATTTTTGGTTGTATTGCATATGCTTTGATTAATCCTCAATTTCGTCATAAACTTGAGAAAAAATCTGAAAAATGCATATTTGTTGGATATTGCAATCAATCAAAAGCATATCGGTTGTATAATCCTCTTACTGGCAAATTGATTATAAGAAGAGATGTAGATTTTGATGAAGATTCAAGTTGGAATTGGAATCCACAAGAAGAAAAGACTCAAGTTCCTATTTTAGTGGAGAACAGAACCCCAGCAACTGAAGGTGTTGAATCATCTCCTTTGATGTCACCAGCTTCTTCACCATTAAATTCAAGGAGCAGCCCATCCTCCTTACAAGAGTCTTCTGATGAATCACCTCCAGCAAAGGTCAGATCTTTGAGAGAAATTTATGCATCATGTCAATTTGCTCTCTTTGTTTCAGATCCTACAACTTTTGAAGAAGCAGTCACAAAGGAAGAATGGCGAAATGCAATGAATGAAGAGCTATTGGCAATCCATAAAAATGAAACATGGGAAATGGTGGATCTACCTGAAGGCAAGAATGTGATTGGACTCAAGTGGGTGTTTAAAACAAAATACCATGCTGATGGAACCATCCAAAAATATAAGGCTCGACTGGTTGCAAAAGGGTATTCGCAACAACAAGGTATTGATTTCAAAGAAATTTTCTCTCCAGTTGCTAGATTTGAAACTGTGAGAATTATTCTAGCATTAGCTGCACAATTACAGTGGTCTGTTTATCAATTTGATATTAAATCTGCATTTTTGAATGGTGATTTGCAAGAAGAGGTGTATGTAGTTCAACCAGAAGGTTTTATAATTGAAGGCAAAGAAACAAAAGTGTACAAGTTGAGAAAAGCACTTTATGGGTTAAAACAAGCCCCACGTGCATGGTATAGCAAAATTGATGGTTATTTTCGACAACATGGTTTCACAAGAAGTGAAAACGAACCTACTCTTTATGTGAAGAAACAAGGTAGAAATGATTATCTTATTGTCTGCCTTTATGTCGATGATATAATATATATGAGCTCTTCTGATATTCTGCTGGCTGATTTTAAATCTAACATGATGAACAAATTTGAGATGTCAGATATGGGAATTTTGTATTATTTTCTTAGTCTTGAAGTGAAGCAAGGAGTTGATGGGATTTTTATCTCACAAAGAAAGTATGCGACAGATTTTCTTAAAAGATTCAGTTTGCTCAATTGCAATTCAGCTTCTACGCCCATGAATGTAAATGAGAAGTTACAACAGGAAGATGGTTCAGAGAAAGCTAATGAAAAAAATTTCAGAAGTTTGGTTGGAGGTTTAATTTATTTAACACATACTAGACCTGATATTGCTTTTTCTGTTGGTGTAGTTTCCAGATTTATGCAAAATCCTACGAAGCATCATCTTGGAGCAGCTAAAAGGATTTTGCGCTATATTGCTGGAACGATGGATTATGGAATTTGGTACACTAAAGTTTCAAAATTCGATCTTTGCGGTTTCACTGATAGTGATTGGGCAAGTTCAGTGGTTGATCGAAAGAGCACCTCCGCTAGTGTTTTTAATCTTGGATCAGGAGCAATTTCATGGAGTTCAAAGAAGCAAGCTACTACTGCCTTATCCTCTTCAGAAGCAGAATATGTAGCAGTAACTTCAGCAGCATGTCAAGCAGTTTGGGTTAGAAGATTACTTGCAGATCTTCACCAGGAACAAAAAGATGCGACTATTATTTTTTGTGATAACAAGGCGACAATTGCAATGACAAAGAATCCAGCTTTTCATGCGAGGACTAAGCATATTGATATTCGACTACACTTTATTCGAGACTTAGTCACAAATAATGAAATTATATTGGAGCATTGTAGCACGCATGAACAAATGGCGGATATCTTGACAAAGTCACTTCCTAGAGATAAGTTTGTTTATTTTAGATCATGTCTTGGTGTTTGTAATTTTGAAACAAGGGGGAGTGTTAACGATAATGTTTCAAAATAAATATTAATTAGTGGATTAATTATGTGGAAAATAATAGATAGAGATAGAGTTTGATTGGGATAAAATTTTTTAAAAGTGTCTAGATTCAATGTATGTGGACTTGGTGTCTATCCACTAAGCCTATAAATATGTAACCTCTTCTATTGAATGATCAAGTTGTTTAGTTTGCTTTCTGCATTTCTCCTCTGTCACAAGTGTGTCTCTCCTCTCCCCTATTCTCTTCCTCCAACAAAAAGAATTAAAAGGAAGGAATATTAGAGGCAATGGTGTTTTTAGATATTTAAGGATTAAATTTCAGATTTAATGAATAAGAATAATTGGTTGATAGGTCGTTCATTATGAGTATTTTTTAATTTAATTTGGTGAACGTTAAATCAATCAATCCTAAATTAATGGAAATAAATTGAAATATTTCATATCAACTAAGAAAAATAATATTAAACTATAAACCTCATGAGATTTGTTACGGCTGCGGATGTTTAGTTCAGTGGACCATTGTGGGCGGTGGCCCAGCCACCACTACAAAAGTGGTTGAGTTGGCAACGTCTCTCGCCAGTGTCTTCACCTTTTAGATAGCCAACAAACGGGTAAATTTTCCAATTGAAGTAGCTAATTTTTTTTTATTCAGTTAGAATTTAGAACTTTGAAGATGAAGAAATCTATTCATTTACCAAAAGCACTATAGAACCTAAATCTTGTGCAGCTTCACTGACCTATGCCAGCTTAGAATTAATCAAACATGTGAATGTCATGTTATGACATAACATCTTGGTACATTATTATGGTTGAGAGAGGAATCACATTTTGCCATCATTATTATGGTCGAGAGACCTAGGCACAATTGCCCAAAAAAAATATCTATTACTAAACTTGTGACCTTAAAATATAAATGTCAATAATACATGAACCTATGATGTGCCTAAGATTTGAATTTTTGTTGGATGCTGATGCTAAAACTTCTTTCAATAATATGGATGGCGTGGATTGATATGCAACGAAGATGTCTAAAAAAACTATAGAGCAATAAAGAGACAACAATGTCAAAGGGAAAATTTCTCAGCTATCATGCGTGATTTTCCTCCTTTTTTTTTTTTTGTGACTGCTTCCTTGAGCTTGATGAGCTAAAAGGATCGATATTATTATCCAAAGTATCAACCTGTTTACAGTAATAACAATATCATGAAATCATTATCTTATCAGTTATATAGATCCTCTATATGTCATTAGACTATATTTTTTATCTCACTTTCTTTCTGGTAATGTGCATGTTTTATCATTGTTTAATTTTGGGCAGAGGAGAAGGCCGGCTTGGTTAGGAACCGAGTTTGAATGCTTCCATGTGAGTCGTGGCCGGGGGCGCCACGCATATTTATTCATCAAGGAATCTATAAGACTATAACCGATCTCAGTTGATCGCCAACTTGCCTTCACTGCGTAACCCGCCAAAACGCCCTGAAAGTTTGTCTCTTTACAGCTGAGCACGAGGGTTGATAGGGGATATCTCTTATTTAATCCTACTCTGAGAATTCTGACTCGATGCAGTTTAATAAAAGTAAATAAAAAGAGGAAGAAGAGAATGAAGACAAGGTTGAGATTGGTGGGCATCTGCAGTTTCTAGTTTTTTCTGGTGGATGTGGCCAAGTTGCATGATACGGAATCCCTATCATTTGAGAGTTAATAAGCCAACGTGACGACGCTGTCCTAACGAGATGGGGGAATTAAGTTATTGCCCGTGGGCCCCAAGAAAAGCAAACCATATGAAGGATCTGCAACTGCCGCCCTGATACTATATTAATTTCCACCGTGATCAAGGAACATGTATGGGTTCAACTAATCATATGTCTCTAAAGGCTCAATGATGAGAAAGAAGAGCAATCTGCATTTGTTTAAATTACACACATAAGATTTTGCATTTTGAATAATGGATTCGCCAAATCAAGCTTACCTCGAGACCTCTGCCGGCATGTGCCGGCATGTGTCGCGTAAGCCGTTCCGCCGGGGAATGCCATCCGAATTACTGTAATTTTATAACCAATCTTAAACTATGATTCTGCAGTTGATTAATGATGATGGCAGGTGGACATGCGGCGGTTTACAGTTGATTTTAATTTTTAACTGAACTAACTAACATAAGACATGGGATTTTGAGCAAGTAACGACCTTCACTAGCTGAGACCCATATATGCCAGAATTCTGGTTGTTCAAGTGAGCTAGTAATGACCTTCACTAGTTGAGACCCATGCCAGAATTTTGGTTGTCCAAGTTTGTAGGTGCAAGAGCAAATTGGATTGTTCTCTCAGTGGGGCAGGATCACAAGCATGAGACACATTAGGTTAGTGGTGGCCATGCGATGCATGGCCCCAGGACCCCATGTGCCCAACTGCCTAGGGGCCGGTCTGTTCGCCGGTAGTCATCCACAACAATGGTAACTGGCTCACATCATGTGGGCTCAATTGATGCAAAAAGGTGAAATTGTCATCTTAATGTTCTCTTGGTCTCAGTTCTACAAGTATTTAGAGGGGATAAATCATAATTTTATTAGTGGGATAAGGTGCCTGGGGCCGAGAGGATTTAAGCTAGCAGACCAGATTTTTACCCCGTATGCGACTGGCGATTCTCGAACCTGAGACCTCCGATGCAAGCAACCAGACGTCTTACCAACCGAGCCAGCCCATGAGGGCCATGTGGGCTCAATTGAACTAGTGTTGAGATTTGAGCAGATGAATCAAAGTTACAATCAAAGTTGTCTTTTATTATCCCTAAATAATTATTCAAATACTTAACGGTAACAGATTTACTACAATTGAATATGTATTAATTTTCGGCATATGTATATTTTCGGGGAAAAAAATCTCTTACCCATTAATTATTTGACAGTCGACTATAAATTAATCCGTAATTTATCTTTCTTTACCTAATTTAAATACGGACTAGGATCTACTACAATTGCTACAATGCAATTAAAATAAACATTCTTATAATTAAGTAGATCATTGTAAGTCCACCTCAGGTTAAAATGTTCTGATGTTGACCAATCTAAAGGACCTAATTCAGAACAGAAAAAAAAAAGTCGAAGGAGGATCATATGTATACGAGACTCTCTTCTCCATCATTAAATATCTAATGAAGGAGACTTGCATATTATGACACCTATAAACTATGTTCGACAATTTACCAAAGGACGTATTTAACAATTCGTAATTATCGAAAAAAGTACCATAGTTTCTATTATACCAAAGGGTGCATCTCATATAGTGAAGTTACTTTTATACCCCTCCCGCCAATGAATGACTTTATCAAATACATTTTCGAGACAACCGAACCACATTATCAATAAAATAATAATTTGTGGTTCGGATGGGTAGCAGTCGAATTTTTCTCCATTCTCTGTCAGCGCAACAACGTAAATGGAAGGTTTGAAGGTGGAGGACATTGTGCGTGCCCTAGCTGTGATATAGTCACGAGCTAATCTCCCGAATCCCTGCGGACAACCAAAACCTAGGCATTTCTCGAAAGCGTTTCTGTGTGATCCTGAGGCAAGTGTTAGTGTTAACGTTGAAGTCCAGAGTGATCGGCATTATCGACCAAAGGGTTAGGGTTTCTGCATGGGTGATTTATTTGATAATGTCAGGAAAAAGGGGTGGTTCAGCGTCTTCTTCCTTGGCATTATCCACCAAGGTATGTTAGCGATATACTTAGGTCAAACCAGCATAGTTTGTCAACATGTTTAAAATTATTTTGCTGAATAAATTTGTAATGTATATAAACTGTAGGATTCAGATGAATTTGGACAAAAATTACGTTGGTGCAGTGTTTTAGGCCACTTTAAACAATTTTTTGAAGCATTTGAAATTTTAAATGATCGACACATTGCGAAGATCAAAGGGTCGCCTTTCAGTTTTTTCTTGGACATACAAGAATTGCAGCATATCCGTGGAATTTTGGTTAATATATTTGAAAGTTGGGATTCAACCTCGCAAGTTTTTAAATTCTCAGGTAATAGTTTTAGTTATGAATTGTAGACAATATCTATAGTAAGATAAAACAGTATTATAGATAGCCTGAAAGGATTAGTTTTTGATAAATTTTAATCATTTCATTTCAGGGCTATTGAGGGCCTGAAGTGAAATTGACTTCTGGCCCTCGGTAGGCCTGAAATAAAATCATTTCAGGCCTACCGAGGGCCTGAAGTTATTTTAGTTCAGGCCCTCGTTAGGCCTGAAATGAATACATTCAGGGCCACGTCGGGCCTGAAATGAATTCAATTCAGGCCCGACGGGGGCCTGAAATGAATACATTTCAGGCCCACGTGGGGCCTGAATTGAATTCATTTCAGGCCCAACGTGAAATAATTTCAAGCCTATATTCTTGATGATAACTAAATATTATAATTGTTTCAGGTGTACCGGTTGCGTTCTCCAGACGAGATGTTGCTTTGATACTGGGTATGGTGGATTGTGGTGTTTCGGTCCCTATTAATTCAACTAAAGCATCGGGTGACCTCTATCGTACTTACTTCTCAAAAGAAAAACAACCTACCAGAATAAGACTTGAGGAGTTACTTAAATATTTTTCTAAAAGTGTTGAATTAGAGGATGATGTGTTATTAGTGTGTAAATTTTATATTTTGTATATATTTTGTTTGTGTTTTATTTTCGTCTAGTACATATAAGGTTCCTCTAGGTCTTATAGATATAGTAGATGATTATGACAATCTAGGTAGATTCAACTGGGTAGAAGCTATCCATCAATTTTTGTCTCCACAATTACCTAAGATTGGGGACTTATTTTCATCAACTCAGGGAAACCAGAGCACCACCAATCTCCCTTTCCTAAAGGGATTTGCAGGGCTTTCGGCAGTGAGTAGAATTATCTTGTTAAATTTTATAATATTTTGATGTCAATAATGTAATTGGCTGGAAAACTTTGTGTAGGCATGGTTTTTGGAGCATGTACCAATTAAAAAACCATTCAATGTTGAAGGACCCCGAATAAATAAGTGGAGGAATATTCCTTCGCATATTAGTAGGGTGAGGGGCCTTGTCGACCGACTCTCGTCCGAAGAGGTAATTATTCTTAAATGTGATCTATCTTAGTTTGATATAGAGGTAGTAACATTTGTGTACTTCGTAATTGACAAGTTATTGTTGAATTAATTCCTAACCTACATGAAAACACATTGTTTGAGAACCTTGATATCGGTGATGAGATACCACGGCCAATGAAGACATCAGAAGGAGATGTTAGGCTATGTGGTGAATACATTCTTAAAGACAACCGAATCAAGGAGCTAACAGAGGAGAATATATGTTTGAATGAAAGGGTTAAGAAATTACTTTCAATTATTGAAAAAAAAGGCATGGAGGGTCAAGAAAGCTATCCTGTAGTCGATCCTCTTTCTGATCCTGTATCTTGTACACCTAGGAGAGGACGTGACCGAACTCGGTATGATTACAGGGATACTCCAATTGACAGTCCAGTATGGCACCAGCTTTTACCTAAGGGGAAGCGGGACAAGAAACAAATATCAAATGTCATGGACAAGGGAAAAAGGAAACTTAGTGAGGAGGATATGGATGAAGCAAGAGAAAACATTAATGTAATGGAAGTCATGTCTGAAGAAGACATAGAGGAGGAAACAAGAAGAACCTTCGAACTATACAAAATGAGGCAACAAGGCATTGATGTAAGTGTGTTAATTTCATTTAAAATACGTCAATTGTATTGAATTTGGTCAATAATTAGTTTGGTCTAAATAAATTTTATCGATGTAGTTTGTGAAGAAACATTTTATGAATACAAAGAAAAAAAATCAAGATAAAGAAGTGACCTACCTGATAAATAGATTGGAGAACCTAAAGTAAGTTACAAAATATAGTTTAGTTTAGTTAATATATCTTCTTATGTAATATATAATCTTATCAATTTACATGGCAGGTTGGCAAATGAATTTATCTAGGAGGATGGACCCTTTGCTTTGAATTTGCATTCATTCTTACAAATCCTCAATGGAGAGGTTTTTACAAAAGGCGAGGTCATTGATGTCTTTTGTAAAATTTTATTTAGGGGAGCATCCGCAAGTGGTAGGCCATACAACAAGTCAATATATTGTTCAACCTTCTTCACAGTAAGTGATGTATATTAATTAAACAGATAGATTGTAGAAGAACTAATATTATGACTAGTCGTATTATTAATTTTGTGAATGCATATTTGTAGGCATCAATCAGATCGTCAAGAATGATTTCCCTGCAGCAAGTGATGAAGACTGATATGCTAGAACAAGAGTTTAGATTTATTTTAATCCCATTGTGCAGTGATAATACACACTTTCACTTGTTGGCGGTGGATACAGAATTCATGACTTTCAATCATTTTAATTCTCTTACTAGTGGCCGTAAATATAAGCATGAATTTGACACAGCGGTGAGCAACCTTCCTTTATTCTTATATATGGTCATCATTTTGTCTAAAATGTCATTGATGGTGATTAATAAATTCATGATATATTTGACAGGTAAAAGAACATAAACAATATACTCGCGAGGAACTTACGGATATTCATCCATATCTACAAAGTCATCATCCCTTGGACAAATGGCCCTCCGTCAGACAAAAATGTCCCCAACAAGAACATAGGTAACTAAATGAGGAAGAGGTTAAAAATTTTTAAAAATAAGAAAGTATTTTATAAACTGACTTATTGAAATCTAAAAACGTGTTTGTTAATTTCAGCGTGGACTGTGCCTTCTTTGTCATGCAATATGTTCGATGTCTCTTATACGATGAGAAGATGGATTTCAAACAAGGAGATATGAGTAGAATCAGATTTGAGCTGACAGTTAATATTATGAGGGACATATTTTGTAAAACTTAAGATAATCTGAATGTTGTATTAGTGATGTAAAAATCCATTACTGTCGATTGACCTCCATTTGTATGGAAAAATCTCATTATGCGGATGTTGTTATGATTATATAGATGTTGTTATTCTATATAATATATTGTCAACAAAAACAAAACAATTGGGTGATGTTTATTCAAATCCAGTTGCTACACTGTTATGTGCCAAGTGATACGGTCAGATATAATAACTGATAATTCATTGTTGTGTGCCAGTTGCTGCACTGTTGTGTGTCAAATGATCTATTCTGTCAAGATGTAAATATAGAATATTATTCTAAAAATCATTATATAATATAATCAACAATATAAATTATATAAATCAGATATAGGAGGTCCATCAGTGGGTTTTGAGCAAAACCCACTGATGGAACTAAACTAGACCTATAGCTTTGGACAAAATTATAATTTGAGATTTCGGACACCTAAAATACTTTCTCCAACCTCAACCCTAACTACTGATAATGGTTTTTCAGAAATCCTGATATGGGAGGTCCATCAGTGGGTTTTGGCAAAACCCACTGATGGAACTAAAGTACACCTATAGCTTTGGACAAAATTATAATTTGAGGTTTAGGACAGCTAACATACTTTCTCCAACCTCATCCCTAACTGTTGATAATGGTTTTTCAGAAATCTAGATATGGGAGGTCCATCAGTGGGTTTTGCTCAAAACCCAGTGATGAAACTAAATTAGACATATAGCTTTGGGAAAAATTATAATTTGAGGTTTATGACACCTAAAATACTTTCTCCAACCTCAACCCTAACTACTGATAATGGTTTTTCAGAAATCCAGATATGGGAGGTCCATCAGTGGGTTTTGAGCAAAACCCACTGATAGAACTAAACTAGACCTATAGCTTTGGAAATATTTATAATTTGAGGTTTCGGACACATAAAATACTTTCTCCAACCTCATCAGTGGATTTTAGGTGTCCCAAATCTCAAATTATAATTTCATGCCCACGTTGGGCCTGAAATAACTATAATTCAGGCCCAAGGTGGGCCTGAAATAAAGATATTTCAGGCCCAACGTGGGCCTGAATAAATTTTATTTCAGGCCCACGTTGGGCCTGAATGAAGACAATTCAGGCCCACCGTGGGCCTGAATTAAAATTATTTCAGGACAACCCTTAACCATATAATCTTTTGACTTCATCCCCCAAGTTCGATTATAGATTTTATCCCTAAACTCTAAAATACTTTCTCCAACCTCAACCATCAGTGGTTGATAATGGTTTTTCAGAAATCCAGATATGGGAGGTCCATCAGTGGGTTTTGAGCAAAACCCACTGATGGAACTAAACTACACCTATAGCTTTGGAAAAAATTATAATTTGAGGTTTAGGACACCTAATATACTTTCTCCAACCTCATCCCTAACTATTGATAATGGTTTTTTAGAAATCCAGATATGGGAGGTCCATCAGTGGATTTTGAGCAAAACCCACTGATGGAACTAAACTAGACCTATAGCTTTGGGAAAAATTATAATTTGAGGTTTAGGAGGCCTAAAATACTTTCTCCAACCTCATCCCTAACTGTTGATAATGGTTTTTTAGAAATCCAGATATAGGAGGTCCATTAGTGGGTTTTGAGCAAAACCCACTGATGGAACTAAACTAGACCTATAGCTTTGGGAAAAATTATAATTTGAGGTTTAGGAGGCCTAAAATACTTTCTCCAACCTCATCCCTAACTGTTGATAATGGTTTTTCAGAAATCTAGATATGGGAGGTCCATCAGTGGATTTTGAGCAAAACCCACTGATGGAACTAAACTAGACCTATAGCTTTGGGAAAAATTATAATTTGAGGTTTAGGAGGCCTAAAATACTTTCTCCAACCTCATCCCTAACTGTTGATAATGGTTTTTCAGAAATCCAGATATGGGAGGTCCATCAGTGGGTTTTGAGCAAAACCCACTGATGGAACTAAACTAGACCTATAGATTTGGAAAAAATTATAATTTGAGGTTTAGGACACCTAAAATACTTTCTCCAACCTCTACCCCAACTGTTAATAATGGTTTTTCAGAAATCCAGATATGGGAGGTCCATAAGTGGGTTTTGAGAAAAACCCACTGATGGAACTAAACTAGACCTATAGCTTGGGAAAAAATTATAATTTGAGGTTTAGGACACCTAAAATACTTTCTCCAACCTCTACCCTAACTATTGATAATGGTTTTTCAGAGGTCCAGATATGGGAGGTCCATAAGTGGGTTTTGCTCAAAATTCACTGATGGAACTAATCTACACCTATAACTTTGGAAAAAATTATAATTTGAGGTTTAGGACACCTAAAATACTTTCTCCAACCTCAACCCTAACTACTGATAATGGTTTTTCAGAAATCCAGATATGGGAGGTCCATCAGTGGGTTTTGAGCAAAACCCACTAATGGAGCTAAACTAGACCTATAGCTTTGGAAAAATTTATAATTTGAGGTTTCGGACACCTAAAATACTTTCTCCAACCTCATCAGTGTGTCTATCAGTGGATTTTAGATATCCCAAACCTCAAATTATAATTTCAGGCCCACGTTGGGCCTGAAATAAATATATTCAGGCCCACGTTGGGCCTGAAATAACTATAATTCAGGCCCAAGGTGGGCCTGAAATAAAAGATATTTCAGGCCCAACGTGGGCATGAATAAATTTTATTTCAGGCCCACGTTGGGCCTGAATGAAGACAATTCAGGCCCACCGGGGGCCGTAATTATAATTATTTCAGGACCACCCTTGACCATATAATCTTTACACTTCATCCCCCAAGTTCGATTACAGATTTTATCCCTAATCCCTAAAATACTTTCTCCAACCTCAACCATCAGTGGTTGATAATGGTTTTTCAGAAATCCAGATATGGGAGGTCCATCAGTGGGTTTTGAGCAAAACCCACTGATGGAACTAAACTAGACCTATAGCTTTGGGAAAAATTATAATTTGAGGTTTAGGAGGCCTAAAATACTTTCTCTAACCTCATCCCTAACTGTTGATAATGGTTTTTCAAAAATCCAGATATGGGAGGTCCATCAGTGGGTTTTGAGCAAAACTCACTGATATAACAAAATATATCCTATAGCATTGGTTAGAAAGCTTGTATAGAGGTTTGGACACCCAAAATCTCATCTCCTAGCTCAACCCTATCTACTGAAATAGGTTTTTCAGAATTCTAGATAAGGGAGGTCCATCAGTAAGTTATGCTCACAAATCACTGATATACCAAAATCTGTCCTATATTATTGGTTAGTCATCAAGATTAGAGCATGATTTGTCACGCCCCGAGACCCAGGAGCCGCTGATCCAATAGAAAATCGGACAGCGCCTCCCCTGTCCGGCGGACAATTTACACATACACACAACCTGTATACAATATATATAGCACAACCACGCAGTTTAAAGGGCCTCAGGCCTCCAATCCACACATATATAACTGCATAAATGACTATACGTCGTAAAACCCAAAATCCGAACTCACCTGAGCTGCCGGGGGCAGGAACAAAACCAAAACAAAGCGAAGTCCAACATAGGACTCAAAAGTACAATACCATCGAATAAAACATGAATACATATCCAAAACATAGCAACGGAAGCATTGAAAATATTACAGGGTCCATAAGCAAAACAACACAAAAATCAAAACCAAATAAAGCTCCTCTGGAGCTGGGGACTGGCGGCTAAGGATCTCCTGGCAGGCATCACCCTGAAATAAAAATATATAGCAACGGGGTGAGTCCATAACTCAGCGAATACCCAACAGATATGCATAGAAAGTTATACTAACAACAAGAGTTCCGCCAATACAGTCTCATATCAACAATAGAGAAAGACAAGTACTGAAGATACTGAGTAGATACATACCTGAATCCATCTAACCTGGAAAGAGGGTAATAAATACCAAATGGAACAACAATAGACATATAAGCAGGATAACAATTCTCCAGTATATGCAATGTCAAACAAGTGCAAGAATCAAGTGCAGCAAACAATGCACGATGCAAAGTATGCACATGGTGCAATGACATGTGTCACCCCCTAGTCCCAGTCAGGATATCGTCCACGACGTCCGCATGGGTAGAGTTGTGACAAACTGTACGCACCCTGCCATCACTGCTCCTAAGTGACCGGGTGGACAGGATGCTGGCAGGGGACCACCCCCCTACCCCAAGCAATGGGGGAACTCCGCTCTCATCTCCTCGTGGCTCAGTACGAGAAGGGACCCCTGGCTGCTACCACGCCCGCGCTCACCCTCCTCATAGTGGCCGAACGGAGCAATACAGGGCAAATGCACACATCTACGGTATCCACTAACCCATGAGTGGCCGTGCGTGCATATCATGTACCGGAAGACGATTAGGCTCAACCACAAGGGAGTCGCTGATCGCCGGCATGCAACAGTGCAAGGATGGTGTATGTAGATACACATACCTCCCTCCCCAAGTCCTCAGTATACTAGGTCTCAGTCTGAAATCGTACAACAGGAAATACAGGTAACCTACAAGGTATATTGGCCTGAAACTACAGATCTCTCAAGGTGAAGTGCAAGAGGTACATCCCGATATCTAAGCATACATACAGATATGACAATACCTGAGACCGAAGGGAACCAACAACATGATAACTCAGGGATAAACAACAAGTATCCAGAACAAGAATAAGAAGCAAGGATAGCGTAAAATCTTACTGCTATCTATAACAGTCTATGCATAACAATATGACAATATCATAAAAGATAAGTCAAAGGGTACCCACCTCAATCGTAAGATGCTCGTATCTGAAAGAACCTCCCGTCTGATAATCAATGATAAATTCAATCAATGCCCTGTATCAAAGGCATATTGTTTAGCTACATTAATATAAAATCTATAGCTAAACGAGCTCTCTTAATTAATTAGGATTGTCCTAATTATCCCGTTTCATTTAATTTCCTAATTAAATGATTAGATTCCTAATTACCTCGCATAATTAGGATTACATTCATTTTAGGTTTACTTTGAACTCAAATTTATCACGGCTAAGTTATTAGGTTTAAATCTCTTATTAAACCTAATCTCAATCCAAATCCAATTTCTGAAATCAATCAGATAAATATTTATTGTTCCAAATGAACAAAAATAGCCACAACTAGCTAATCCCATATCTGTTGGGACCGGGTGCATGTCGACGAGGATACGAGTTCGTAAAATTTTAAATTTTTACGTGCAGCGGAAGAATTTGCATAAAATAATTTCCTAAATTATTTTAACTTCGTATCTAGCATGCAACCTTATAGTGTATCGACATAATCATAAAATAAAAGTTTGCGAAAAAGTAAACTAATTTACTTTTATACCTTGCGTAACTCGAAGAAAGGGACGAGATCCAACCGTAGCGTCCCTTGGAAGCTTCGCCTCTATTCGCGTCCACGACGAGTTCTCTTCGGGATGACTTCGCAAAGTCACGAGTTTTGTGCCGACGAGAACTACTAGATTCTCGGAAGGCACAACTAGAAGGTTAAGAGAAAAATTAGGAAAACTAACCAACGAAGTAACGGAATCAAATTCCGGGAAGAGAGGAGTCGCTATCCGCTTCTTCTTCTTCGTGTTCGGGTTCTCCTTCTTCTTCAAAGCTCACGGCTAGCAACCACCACCTTGGATAGAGTTTGTGCCGGCCCTAAGCCACCAAGTGGGCGTCGGCCCTAGGACTCCAAGAATGGGTGGGCGCCGGCCCTAAGGGAAGAGAGGAAGAAGGAGGAGAGGAGAGATTAAGAGAGAGGGAGAGAATAATTAATCTCTTGATTGGGAATAAGGGCTAGCCTTTGGTTCCTTTATATAGTAGCAACTCCTTTGCTAAGTCTCCCTCTAAACCGAATTAACGGAATTAACGGAATTAGTTATAAGAAATTTATCTTATAAATTTTCTTATTGCTTATTCCATTTAAGCCTAGTCTTATTATAACTAATTTATAATAAAACAAATTAATTATCATAAGAAATTTATCCTATAAATTCTCTTATGAATTTTATTATAACTAACTTTATAATAAAACTAATTAATTATCATAAGAAATTTATCCTATAAATTCTTATGAATTATTCCGTTTAAACCAAGTTTTATTATAACTAATTTATAATAAAACAAATTCTTCTTCTCTTTAAATTATAGAATAAATTTTATAAGAAATTTATAAACTTTCTTATTATGGAAAAATTAATTCATAATTGATTTTATAAAATTAAAATAAACCAATTCATGGATTATTTTAATCTTCAATAAAAGAATAAATTTCTATAAATTTATTTATATAAATTTCTTTATACACATTTATTTATCCATAATTTATAAAATAAATCGCGCTGGATTTATCTTATAATTAAACCAAAATTAATTGGTTTTCTCCTCTTATTGTGGCAGGCCACCAAAGGGGGTTTTGGCACCCTCTTTGGCCGGCCAAACCAACCCGAACCGCCGTGAATTAAACTCATTTAATTCGCCCAAAAAGTCTTCAAAAGACTTAGCCATTTTTAGCTTCCATCGTGCCTCTGACTAACTCAGATTCGACTTATTTCTCTTGATCGGAAAATCCAATTTTCAACTCGTTTTAAATCCCTCGGATTACTCGTAGTGCGTGTGACTAAATAGGCTTTCGATTTATGTTGGTCGTCTATAATTAACTAATTATAGAACGATCATGAGTGACACCTAGTAGTACATCATGATCCCCAATTAATCGAAAGATCAACGGTTTGACCTCAGAAGAAATTATTCTGAAATCCTTCAGCAGCTCTAATGAATCGTGCCCCATTCCCTTCACCACCTTATACCCACTTGGTTCAGGACACGGTCAATGGTGTCAGTCCCCACTAGGCTGACTACGTCACACCTAGCCCAAGTAATGCCTTACTCGTCCTTTGGATTTCTAATTACTCTCATGTATTTTAGAGACTCTCACTCTAAACATGATATGCTCTGGCCAGAGGCTTTGAGTAACAATCCGACGATAGGCCTGGGTATACATCTCCTCGCAAGGAGTGGTGAATCCTTTGTAGGCTGTTCAAACATCTTCGGGCACTTCGGCTTATACCCAATCATCCTGGGTCCACACCTCCTTGGAGATGCTTGCTTAAGATGTCAAAGTATAAGTCTCCATGACCAAGATGACTTAAACACCGCAAGTCAAAGGAACATCGCACTTAAGCCGCAGTAAGATCTTCATTGACATATCTACATGTAGATTCCCATATGAAGTTTTACAGCTAGTCACTCCAATGAACTAGTTCCCTTAACTAGCATCCATGTTTATCTCCGGACATCCCAATGTCACCAGCCAGTGAGAATCAGCTAAATAGAGAATAACCCATGCTAGTCTCAACAGAATTGATAATGTCCGTATTTATCAATTCATCGACTAGGGATATTTCCAACACTTCACTTTTGCACATTTAGAGATAATCACTAGTTGTGGTCCCATCACAAATTCTCTTATGCTGTGAACTGTATGGCGGGCATTCAGTAGATGAGTTTAAGATCCCAATCAAATACACAAACATGTATACTCAAATAGTGAATTATCATTTATTGAAATAAATGTTTACAATCATAAGGCGATTGCCTTAGGACACTTCTCTCATATCACTAACAATATCAACATCAATGCCACAGCTAACTTCCAAAAGAACAACAGGGCAGCTAAGAAGCAACTCCCTTTCACAGAACAATGAACAGAAGTAGCAGATAGAGGAAACATCTCTTACCTCCAATTACTTCTTTCTCAGCTGCGTGGAATCAGAACAGGGGTTACACTCCGACCTATACCAACAAGACAACCCTACACATTCAATTCGAGGTATCCCCCCCATCACAACACAACCAATTCAACATTACCTGCCCTGGCACAGCTTCACGGCAACTATTTCCAATAAACCCAGTGAATGGGCACAGGCCTCACTCACCTGTCGATAACTACCAAGAGGAGAGGGTTGCTGCAAAAATTCCAATCAAGCTCCAATTACATTAAAGCATCACATGGAACGTGAAAACACAAAGAACCACATCCGATCCAGGGCAAAACCGAAAGCAAGCCCAATCAAACACAAAACCTAGCATCCAAGCTGATCAATCTCGTTCAGAATCGAAACTGATACTTACCTTGGTGCGGTAGTCCTTGTTTGTTTCGGAATCAACTCTAAATTCGATCTGCCAAGCCTCCGCTCTGATTCCCCGTCGGCCTAACTCACCAGGTGGTCCTCAGCTGGAGAGCATAGCTCGATTCAGTAGGGGGAAAACCTAATCTGATTACCTCAACTCAAAGAACCCAGGCTGACAACCGTAGCTTACCTTCGGTGGTGCTCCGACAGCGTGAAGGAATCGCCGGCCGATTGTCTATTGCCGCCCTCAAATCGCCCACAATAAAATCCCTAGCTTCTACTCACAATCTAGGCTAGGTATCTTGGAAATGGGAACTCCGTCTCCGACCGGTGCTGAGAGTGTGGTTTGCCGGAGAGAAGAGAACCGAGGGGGCTTCTCTTGTGGCTAGGTCACGCGAGAGGGGAAGGAGAAGAAGGGGGTTCGGCGCCTGCGGCTTCGCGAGGGGAGGAAGACACAAGCACGAGCCCGAGCCCTAATCAACCTCTTATACTCGCCCTTTTTCATTTTAGCCCAACCCAGTTTCGTCTAATTACAAAATCACCCCTAGGGTTCAAACTTGATTACAAATTAGTCCTTATAATTGTTGGTTTAATTACATTTTGGTCCCTAAGTTTGTCTCCAGGGACCCTGAAACGTCAGCATTTTTCTCGGTAATCCTTCAGAAATTACCGGGACCTAGTCAAAAGTGTCGGATTTAATATGATTTAAGACCCTAAATCCCATCTCCTACCTTAAACCTCTGTCCTGATATATGCCACCCAAAACCCCATCTCCTACCTCAACCCTCTCTACTGATTTGAGGACCAAGATGAGACTGAATTAAATTTGGATTCAGGCCCATGGTGGGCCTGAATTAATTTGTATTCAGGCCCACTGTGGGCCTGAAATAAAATGTATTCAGGCCCAAGCTGGGCCTGAATTAAATTTTATTCAGGCCCAGGGTGGGCCTGAAATAAAATTTATTCAGGCCCACCTTGGGCCTGAAATAATGTGATTTCAGTCCCAATTTGGGACTGAAATAATTTTATTTCAGGCCCTACATCTTAGAGTATTGAAACATAAATATAAATACATAATCACTATAATGCAATGATAACTACAGAAATATATATGATATATATCATTTTGATATATTTAAAATATAATTTAGATAAAACCTAAATTATATTTATAATAAATATAAAGAAAAAAGGCCCGCCTAGGGCCTGAAATCCTTTTATATCAGGCCCAGCAGTCACTCAGCTTGATAGCGTCCCTTCGAGGCTACTGCTAAGCAATCGTCTTCTAGCTACAGATTTGTTGCGATTTCAAGTTTATCTTGTGCTTGTCTTCATTGGGGTAGTTGTCGGTGACATCCTCGACATCACACTAGTCGAATTGTACGTACCCTAATTTGTCGTTTATGATTTCAGTTCTAGCTTATCACCTAGGGTTAGCGATAGTTATCAGTAATAGACTATAGATTTGAGAAGGGCCCTTTATGAACGAACTCTAAGTGTCATTTTTGTTTGTGTGAAATAATTTTTTGTTTGATGGTTGCTAAGTTCGGGATGGGTAAAAAAAGATCATCTACAAAGAAAGCTCCTCCCACCAAATCTAAGAAACAGTAAGTCCCGGGACGACCAAGTCATGGGAAAAAATAGCTACCACACAAAAAAATCAAATTGCCTACTGAGTATACAAGTTTTGCTAACAGAGGTCGAAGTAAACGAATGAACTGGAAAAGTAGCCTTTACCATTTCAAAAATTTTATTCAATCTGTTCCGCCCACACCAGCACAAGAAGAGTTGCTTCGAGGAACACCCTTTTCTTGGGTCCTCGACCTTCCTACTAGTTGTTGTGTAAGACCCCAGGTTCAAAACATGTTTGATAATTGGGATGAAGAAGAACAGAGTTTTGTATTCCATGGGAAAAAACTAAATTTCACAAAGGTTGATATATCACTTATTCTAGAACTACCTGACCATGGAGAGATAATCCAACTTGATTTGAATGAGGCCTCCAACCCACTGTTCAAGGAGTATTTTGAAGTTTCCAGTTGTTCTGCACGCAATTTGGAGAAACTGCTAATCAAGTCTATATCCAATGACAAGCTGTACTGTCAGTTGTATATACTCTATTTTTTTTGTACAGTGCTATTTTGTGGTACTAGCAGCATACTTGCCATTCCGGCACTCTCACTTATTGATTGCGTAGATGATTTTGATAATCTACGAAACTATAATTGGTGCAATGTCGTGTACAATTTCATGGCTCCTCAGTTGGGAGCCATTGGAAAGGAGGTGACATTGAAGCATAGACCAGATGTAGGTGATTCAACCCAACGGGCCAGGGCTCCCTTGCTCAAGGGATTTTCAAATATTTTGGCTGTAAGTTAGAGTACATATACCTGCTCATATAATTTGTTGATGGATATTAGTTAATGATTATAATGATGTTGCAGGTATGGGTTACTGAACATATTAGTATTGCTGCTCCTGAACATCCTCATAGATTGCCAAGAATACTTCGCTGGACTTGTCCTAAGGCACATGTTGAGAGTATCAAGCGGATTATAGACCGAGTGGCCACACATTTAATTATTGTTGATTTAATTCCCTTTGATATAGAGCAAGATTTGGTACCTGACTACTCTCCTCCAACTCAACCACTTGCGGTACACTGTGAGGTATTCCAGCAGACCTCTGAAGGAAGCCAAGCAGCACAAGGAAGGCTACAGGACTTACAAATGGAAGCCTGCAATACATGTATAGAAAAACAAGAACAAATAGACACCTTACAGCAACAATTAAATCTAGCACTTAAAAGTTTGGAGGAAGCCAAAAGTGAGACGGCAACATCCATCAGTGCCAAGGATCAAATTATTGCTCAGAAAGATACAATAATTGCATATATAGAGTCCCAGCTTAAACAAAAAGATGACATGATTGTTGAAAAGGATAAAATCATTGGTGACAAAGAGTCGCAGATTAAAGTACAAGAGGAGCATAATGAAAAAAGGCTAGCTGCAAGAGAGAAGATTATACTTCAGTCTAACAAAAAAATCAAAGAGTTGTATCAACAATTGCAAAGCAAAGGGTCAGATGAAGGTGAGCCACTTGCCAAAAAAAAGAAAATAACTCAGGTCAGCCAAGACTACCAGCCCAAAGGCAAGCGCAAACAAGTTCTTCTGGATGAGGATGAAGATGAAGATGAAGATGAAGATGAGGATGAAGTTAACAAGGCTCCTGCCCTATCAATGTCAGATACTACAACGCAAACAACTCAACCAGCGACCTCCACCCAAACAAACTTATCTGAACACCACAAAGCTAAAGCAAAAGAATTTTAGAAGGTGAAAAGCAAAATCTTGAAGAATTCAAAGGCATTTTTTAAGAAGAATAAAGATGCAGAGATTGCAGAAACATTATTAAAGCTTAGTAAATTAAAGTGAGTCAGTTGCTATTGCCTTTGGAAAAATAATATAAAATAATGATGATTATTGACATTCATTAATAAAATTTATTCATTCACATTGTTATTAAGTTGCTTATCTTATTTGCATGTAGGTATGAGTTGAATCCAGTATGGTCCAATGGGACCTTTACATTAGATATGCAATTTTTTTTGACAATATTTGATTAGAATGACTACACCATCGGGGATTGCATCAATACATACTGGACTATTCTTGCAAATGAAGCAAAAGCGTGTAACTCACCATACCACCCCTCCATATTCTGTGGGGTGGGGTTTGATGTATGTCAATTAGCTACTTGTTTTGTTTTTTTTTGTATGATTTAGTCCACTGATACTAGGTTTTTAATAAAAATAGGCACTTTTTGAGGCGATTCACGCTCAGGCTTTTGAACAAACTATGGCTACTAATACGGAAAAGCCAATTAGATATATCATCTGTCCTATAAATAATGCAGATGATCATTGGCATCTAATGATTATTGACCTCATGGAAGGCAGTATCCATCATTATAATTCTCTCGGCGCCACAGAAGGGTACACTGCCCAATTTGAAAAAACTTTAAGTTTTATATTTCATAGATATGACTCAACAAACAGTTTCAGACCAATATAATTGTTACTAATGTCATATCTGTGTAGGTGGCGTTTTTCAAAAATTTGAACTGGTCATATTACAAGATTTGGAATAAAGGATTGCCTTCCATAGCTGGGACAGAGTTTAATAAAATTGTAGTCGAAGGACCCACCCAAACAAGATCATAAGAGGATGTTTATTTTTGTTAAAAATAATAATTGATTTGGTTGGATTTATTAGATCACAACAATGTCAATATTGGTTTTTTAGGTTGGATTGTGCATTTTTCATGATGCGGTATGCTGATAGTCTGGTTTTCCAGAGATCTACTGATTTTAGCCAAAAGCAAATGAAAAATTATCGATTTCATGTGGGATATAAAATAATGAGAGACAAGTGGTGGAAGCTAAATCTATAAATAGTATATCAGTCATACTATGCAAATGTAAATTGTGATACTATGCAAATGTAATTGTGATCACAAACATTGTATATTTGTAATTATACAATCTATGTAGTCCTTTTCAAATCAATGAAACTTTGCGGCCCAATATTGTTTTTGTCTCATATATGATCTGTAATCTGTAATTGTTGTCGAACCCATCATTAAAGATATACCTTGCTTTTGCTAGAATCATTTTAATTCATGACCACGGTCGGCCTGAAACTAAAGCATTTTAAGAACCCCACCCAGTGCCTGAAAAAAATTTATTCAATTGTATATTGTAACTTTGATGACAAATAATATATGTTCATAGTTATAATGTATGTTCAATCCTTGTTAATGAACCTTACTTTTTCTCTACCCTTTTTTTAAATCACAGCCCACGTTGGGCCTGAAATGAGATTATTTCAGGCCCAACGTGGGCCTGAAATGATATTATTTCAGGCCCAACGTGGGCCTGAAAACTTTCATTTCAGGCCCAAGCTGGGCCTGAAATGGAATTATTTCAGGCCCAGCGTGGGCCTGAAATATTCCCATTCAGGCCCAGCGTGGGCCTGAAATATTTCAGGCCCAACGTGGGCCTGAAATGATATTATTTCAGGCCCAGCTGGGCCTGAAATATTCATTTCAGGCCCAAGCTGGGCCTGAAATATATTATTTCAGGCCCAGCGTGGGCCTGAAATATTCATTCAGGCCCAACGCAGGGCCTGAAACAATAATCTCATTTCAGATTTCAATTAAATCAATAATTTAATATTTAAATATTTTATATAAATATGCATGTTGTGAAATTATTTTTAATATTAAACCTAGAAGGAGAGTACCTACATACACTTTNTCAGGCCCAGCTGGGCCTGAAATTATTATTTTAGGCCCAGCGTGGGCCTGAAATATCCCATTCAGGCCCAGCTGGGCCTGAATAATATTATTTCAGGCCCACGATGGGCCTAAATAATTCCATTTCAGGCCCAAGCTGGGCCTGAAATAATCATCATTTCAGGCCCAGGGCCTGACACAAATAATCTCATTTCAGATTTCAAATAATTCAATAATTAGAATGATTAAATATTTTATATAAATATACATGTTGTGAAATTATTTTTAATATTAAACTAAAGGAGAGTACCTACATACACTTTGCATACCACAATTTAATTCCATCCACATCATTACCTCATATTTTCAGAATTTGGCACAGAGGAGGTTTGTTTCATGGACCTATGAAATTTTGATTTCTGAAAACTCATTACCAATAGTTAGAGTTTAGATAGCTAGGAGATGGTATTTTTGATCTCCAACCATAGTCCTAATGATTAACAATTACGTGTTAATACAATATTAGTTGGCACAGAACAATGAATCAACAAAGCAAACAAACAGAGTGTCTCAAATGATAGATATTCACAAACCATAGGACTTCAGGACTTCAAGACCTGAAATAACATTATTGTGGGTTTCCAAATCTGAGACCTTCCCAACTGATCATTTCTGCTTACATAAATTTACACAAGAAGAAATGTATCATAATATTGAAATACTTCTTCAAGTGACAACATTAACAACTACTAATTTTTTTACAATACTATAGCTGTGCACTATACAAAATATATACATTCAGTTCTCCTACATACAAATTATACACTTCAATCAGAATATTGGCTCACTACATATACCAATTAACTCAAGACCTTGGGGCTGGCGGCATTCTACATGTCCTTTTATTATGACCATGTTGTTTGCACCGGCTGCATTTTAGTTTCACCTTGCCATTGTGTCTGGACTCAATCCGTGCCTTCTTTCGTCTACCAGGCTGCACAAGGCTACGGGGACATAGAACTGTAATGTCGTTTACTCCAGTAGGCCAAAACTCCTTGCTTCTACAAGGGAAAATACGATCCATGTAAACCCACTTCCAAGTTTCAGAATAAAAATAATACTCACAATATGGGAGTGTATCCATGTTCCTGTGAATGGTTACGACAATAGCATGTAAGCAAGGAAGTCCTGAAATTTGAAACTCCCCACAATGATAAAACTTTTTTTCTAAATCAACAATGTATGAAGTGCCCCATGTTTCTACTTCTATTTCTGATTGAGAGTAAGGGTGAACCTTATAAGCTCTTACTTTCTCTCTCCTTGAATCCATTTCTTTTGTAGCATTAGGTGTCAAAGCAACATGCCATTTGGAAACTTCCTCTCTACGGTTATAAAACCATTGAGCAACTTTTCTTCTTGTATTATCAATTAACCTGTTTATGGGAAGCTCACGTGTAGACTTGAACAAAGCATTTAAGCTCTCCACACAATTCATGGTAAGCATTCTGTACCTTCTCCCTGTAAAGTGTGCATTTGCCCACCTTTTAGGGTCAATGTTCAGAAGCCACTTATGCACAACTGGATGTTTTTCAAGCATTGTCTGCATTATCATATCATATTGGAGTGTTGTGTTGGCTCGTGCTGCTGCCCAAAACAAACCTACAACAGCTCTACTTCCAGTATCAGTTACCATATTACAACACATGTGGTGGCAACAAAAGGCATGATGCACGTTTGTGTAGACTTTTCTAACTGCTGATATAATGCCCCGATGTCTATCTGATACTATGGTGATTGAGTGGTCATCGACAATAAAGAAGCTCTTTGTATGCTCCAAAAACCACTCCCATGCAGACCCACATTCAACTTCAGCTATTGCAAAGGCAACTGGGAGAACATTGTCATTACCATCAATCGTCGTTGCAATCAACATTACTCCCGGATACTTTCCTCTTAGGTGTGTGACATCAATTCCGATAAGTCTACGCAAATAAGACCTGAACACCCTTCGGCAAGCACCAAAAGCCCAAAAACACCGCTGGAACTGATTGTCACTATTCCTGCATAGTGCCACATACGTTTCAGGATCTCTAGCTCTTAACTCACGCAGATATTGTGGAAGATCTCTGTAAGCCTCATCATAATCTCCAACAACCTTTTTCAATTCTTTCTCCCTAGCTATGTATGCTTTTCTGTATGATATGGTCACTCCAAATCTAGCTTTAATATCTGATATAATCATACTTGGTTTGTATTATTCATTATGAAGAAATTGCTCTTCAACAAAAGAAACAACAAATGATGAAGAGCATGTATGATGATCAGCACTTTCCCTAACAGTACCACATTGGTGTTCCTTTATATATTTTATAACAGTGAACTCTACTTCCCCTCTTGCTACTACTCTCTATGCACATGGTTGGTTGAAGCAAACTGCTTTAACTCTATTTTTTCGGGTGTCAACAGGGTTATATCTCATATGCTTAACCATGACATGTTTGACAAGTGCATTCTTGAATTCTTCTCTAGATGGAAATATCTGCCCCACAAAAAATTCATGCCCGTCCCTTGCCTCTACCTTTACAATTGGCCCAGCAAGCAATCGAGAATTTAAAATATAAGGATCTTCAGCTAATGGAAACTCTTCCTCTAAGTCACTGTACTAATCTGGGAGGAATTCATATTGCTCAATCTGCATATCATCAGCTTGGAATTCTAGTACACTTGTAATGGGTTCTAATTCATCTGCATTCTGAATTTTAATTCCTTCCTCCCCACTCCCGTTTGGCTCAAAAAATTGAACAACTCTTGTAGAAGAATTCAAACCCTCACCTTGTAGATTACTTGCTTCTTCATTTAGATAAATTGTCAAATTCCTTGTAATTTCTGATCCATTCCCCGTGACAGCATTATCATCAAGAGTATTCCATATCTCGAATAGAATTTCGTCAACAACATTATCATCCCTGAAAAATAAATTACAATTACATTTTGTAAACTTTGAATATCATAATCAAGGACCTAGCAAGTCCTGAGGCCTGAAATCAAAAAATTTCAGGCCCTGTGAGGGCCTGAAATCAAAATATTTCAGGCCCTCACAGGGCCTGAAATATATTTATTTGAGGCCCTGTGAGGGCCTGAAATATTTTGATTCAGGCCCTCAGAGGCCTTGCTATTTTTCCACTGTATTTCAGGCCCTGTGAGGGCCTGAAATATATTGAATTCAGGCCCTGTGAGGGCCTGAAATATTTTGATTCAGGCCCTCAGAGGCCTTGATATTTTTCCACTATATTTCAGGCCCTGTGAGGGCCTGAAATTTAATGTATTCAGGCCCTCAGAGGACCTAAAATTTACATATATCAGGCCCTGTGAGGGCCTCAAATATTTTGATTTCAGGCCCTCACAGGGCCTGAAATCAGTATATTTCAGGCCCTTCGAAGGCCTGAAATATTTTGATTTCTGACCCTCATAGGGCCTCAAATCACTATATTTAAGGACCTTGGAGAGCCTGAAATCTAATGATATCCTGCACTCCCATGGATTGAAATCCTTTAGTTTCAGGCCCTCCTAGGGCCTCATATGGTAAGATAATTTCCCTAGGTCGAATTCAAGCATTTATTTATCTTAAGTTTAACAAATTTTCAGAAAATCCTTATTATGTAAAGCATATCACCCTTAGTCTCCTCTAAACATCAAATTTGAAGCAAGAGTTGATAAGTATAAAACTAGGTCTGATACCATATCAAAGATGACAATCATACGTACATTACTATTTGTATTTGGTACCAATCTGTTGCTTGCTTTTTCTCCTTCACCACCTATCTTCCTCCCTGGCTTGGTGATGAATTGATGTTGTGCAAGGTCAAAAATATATACGTACCCTCGTATTGATTCGACTTGGGCGAGGTAGTAAATTATTTATAGCTTGAGAAAATTTCCATTGCCTGCCCATCTGAACCATAAATTATTATTTTACACTCAAAAGTGGTTCGAATGCATCGAAATGTGAAGCGAAAAAGGTATGCTATGGCGGGAGGGGTATAATAGGCAGTTCACTTAAGGTGGTACGCCGTTTGGTAAATAATAAACCATGGGACGCCCTTTGGTAATTTCTAATTGTTACGTATGCCCTTTGGTAAATTACCGATAATCCAATGGAAGCATGCTTACACAGCTACTGTTTCTGATGTGAAACAATAGGTCGATTAAATATATATAAAAATAGAGTTGTCTGCCAAAAGTAGAATTTTCCGCCAAAAAACAGACCAAATAATCTGATAAAAACATGCTCACACAGCTTTACATGTTTGATTCTTAAAACTAAATATATTATTAATACTATCTTTTCAAATTCCTGTCAACAAAGTGAATATTTATTTGTGACTTCAATTATGATGTTCAATTTAATGACATCTTTTCAAATTCTTGTCAACAAAGTGAATATTTATTTGTGACTTCAATTACAAGATTCAATTTAATTAACATTGACTTAATCAATACAATCATCAATTTAAACTTCTCAAATTCCTCTTCAAATTTCAATTTTAAATCGATCAATAGCTTGAAATATAATTTGCATTCAAAGATTTGGCTCGCTTCCATCACATGATTTAATACCAATGAGGGTGGGAGTTCTCTGTGCTATATATAGTGTTGGTGCAATAGGTTCAAGTTTGATTGATACGATAATAAATTTTGATGTGTATCAATAACATTAAGTTAGGATTTCATATTGATTTGATGTGTGTTTAAGTCATAAAAGACTTGGTGGAATATACATGTAGGAGATCTCATCCTGGTGCTCGGGTCCTTGAGTCAGTGAAGAATGGTGTATCTGAGGGACCGCTGGACAAGGAACAACGAAGTGGAGCTAAGGGAAGCAAATTTCAACGCATACATGAAGGATGACATGGGGATGAGCAGCAGGCTCATATGCATACGAGGGATGAGAGCCAAAGGAAGAGAGTTTCAAAGGACGACTCCGGAGAGGATGAGTATGAGTGCGTACTAAGACTAGTCGACTGGTAGGGATACCAATTGACTGATCTTTCAATGGATTTTGAAACAACTGGATCAGTCGACTGGCTTAGATGGCAGTTGACTGCTATTTGAAATATAACAGTTGGCTAAACATTGGCTGAGCACTAGTTGATTGGGGTTAGTAGCACTTGACTGGTGTCGGGGCTGAGCTGTTTTATTAACAGTTCTCTCCTCTATTAAAGGGGAAGTTTTAGGGTATGAAGAGGTTACGAAATTGTGATTGAAAACCTCCTAGTTCGTGCTCAAAGCTTCCAAAGCTAAATCTCTTCCTTCTAACCCTAATTCTTAATCTTGTAAAGGGGAAGAGTGTCTTATGAGAGGTCGTTCGCCACTGAGAAGGAGAAAGCTCTAGTCGAAAATTATCGGGGACTAATCCACCAACGGATTGAGGGATCGTCCACCTCAAGGACACGCCGTAGAGTAGGAGTAAAGAATATCCGAACCGCGTAAACGATAAGTGTTAGCGTTTATATTCTTGATTTCATTATTTTATTTTGTTTTCGCTTGCGCAAAACTAATTCTTCTAGAAAGAATCAACGAAAATTTGACAACGAGCTATTCACCCCCCTCCTTTAGCCATCCGATCGATCCCAACATATAGTACCACATTCTTAAAAAAAAAGAAGTATGCATTATCTTAAAATGATTACATTAGGCAGAATAAAAAAATGACTCCTTTGTTTAATATCATCTGAGAGGTTAACCCTTTACTTGATTGAATCTGTCACGCCCTCAGAGACCCATGCTTACTTGAAAATTCGGACAATATCTCTTCTGTGCAGTGGACAATCTAAGACTTATACACATACATCTCCACACATATAAATCGCACAACCACACTCAGCTAGTTTCTACACAATCACAACCATGTAATTAAATAATTTGCATAATAAATGATAAACATAGTAAATAAATCTCCATAAACTAAATGTAGCAAATCAAAATCCAGCGAAAGTAAATAAATACACGTCCATAGAGAAATCAAATAATATCCATAATGAAAATAAAACTAGAACGACACCAATACGATAAGGTTACTACTAAAGTATGAAAATGGAAAGAAACTACTCAAGTGGGGAACTAGCAGCTGGTTCTTCTTCTGGCAGCACGAGATGTGACTATCAACTACCTGAAATCAAAATGAAGAACGAGGGGTGGTAAGTCCGGGCGGACTCTTCAGGTATAAGAATAGATAAATACATGGTATATAAAAGGTTAAAACAAGCATATAGAATCAAGGGTATGTGGGATCGTTGTGATCAATAGACGGGGGGGGGGGGGTGAATATTGATAACGTATTTTTCAAAAATTTATCGAGAGTAAACACAACGGAAAAGAGATTTGCAAGATAAAACACTGCTAACACAGTTTGTTTTATTTAGTTCGGAGTCTATGACGACTCCTTCTCCAAGGTCCACGGTCCTTGACCATTTTCGTTGGACAATTCTATAATTCAAAAAATGATGTACAAGTATAATAATTTAAGTACAGAACTGAATCAAAATCATTATACCAACGACAATAAAGAAGAAATGTAGGACTTGTTGGAGCAGCGTGTCGTCGATCTTGAACGTTGTTGGCGCAAAAAACTCAAGCACGGAAGCTTGTCGCAGTGTTTTCGAGTGCTTGAGTTGATATTGGAAGCAAAGGGGGTGAAACCCCTTTTATACTAGATCTCGGGCGCCTGATAAGCTATAGGTATAGGGTCGCCCTACATGTCACCCAAATCAGCCGCGCCCTTATCCGCAGACTCGGCTAACTTTTATCCTGTTCATGGGTGTCTGGGATCGATCGATCACTAGGGTGCCTGGGAGCAATGACGCGCCTGGGAGCTGACGTGGCGAGATTGCCAACTCATCTTTGCCACCTTCTGAGAAAACCCCTTCTGGGGCGCTTGAGTCCTCTCAGGCGCTTGGGTTCTCGAGCGCCTGAGCCATCTCAGGCGCCACTGATCGCAGCAGTTGGTCACTTTTGCCTGCAACCAAAGTTAGTCAAAGAACACAGTATATTAACATAAATGTATGCATGAATGACAGCCAGAGCTATTTGGTTTTGACTTTGGATTTTAAATAAAATCCTAGGTCGAATTGACGCCTACTGTTCCCTCTTCCGGGGAATGCGTCCTCACCTACTCTACTCTGGAGAAGTTACCTTTTGCCAACCGGCTTCTCCAGTTGGTCTTTTACTCAACCTCCGAGACTCTTGGATCTCGACCAGGTCTTCGATGCCCATTCCTCGACTAGGTCTTCTTGCCTAATTCCTCGAACCAAGTCTTCGTGGCCAACCTTCGGTTGTGTCTGCGGTGCCTAGCTCTCGACTAGGATTTCGTGCTCAGTCCTCAACTAGGGCTTCGTGCTCAACCCTGCAGGTCTAGACTTCATGCCTAGGTAAACTAGGACTTTCCTGCACACTTAGTAGATTCGTTAGATCATCACATAAACATAACTTTGAACAAAAGTTAAGTTAAGTTAAAAAATATATAAATAAAAGATAAGCCAGAGTTAAGTAATGGAATAAAGACATGACAAAATTTTAAAATAGCTTTTTACTCTCCCCTTTAATTAGTAATCTCCCCCTTATTTTTAGAACATTTGTAATTTTTGAGAAAATCCTTGCAAAATTAAAATATTGAATAAAAACTCCCCCTTGATTTGAAATTCTCCCCTTGAAGCTTTTTGAAAAAAAATATGCAATTTTCAGTTTGAAGGATTTTCTAATTTTTGAAAAAAATTCTATGTATGAAAACGTTCATTACATTGATTTTGAAAAAGTATTTGAAAAACCTTCTGAGTATCAAAAAAAAACTCTAAGTTAAAATGAAATACTTTTTGAAAAAAATAGAGTTTTTACTTAAAAAAAATATTCTTTCGAAAGCAAAGTTTATTTGACAAAGAAAAAATTTTGATTTTTAACTTTACTTTTTTTACACTCCCACTTTACCATATATAAAAAAAAAATTATAGTAGATATTATTTTTGAAAATATATTTTGAAAGAAAACTTTGATTAAGGAGAAATAAATAAAATATTAAGTATCAGATCCTATGAGTTTAAAAAAAATAAAATTTTGAATTAACAGATGAAGAGTAGATCTAGAAAAATTGGATTTGATAAAAATAATTTTCTATCGAAATTAAAAATTAAAAATCAAATTTCAATAAAAAATTCATAGAAAATCGAAAACATGTTAGAAAAATCTGATTTTTTTATAAGTGGAAAATAGAGTTTTGAGTTTTTAAAAACATTTTCAACTTTAAAAATATTATTTTAGTCTAAATTAAATCAAATACCGGCAGAGAAGAATTTTTAAAGAATAAATATTTAAAATTCAAAAATACTTCGAAATTTTTTTTTCTTTTTGATATGCATTGCTAAGCCTCTGTTGGAGTGTGCAGGTGATAGCAGGTGATTCAAACACTCAAGGAGGGTCAATGGGAGGCTTTCCTTGGAGCAGGTTTGGATCTATTGTGTTTTCAGGTCTCAACGGCGTCTGGCGCAACTGGCAACTGACGAAGGCGCGGCTGGCAACTGACGGAGGCTCAGCTGGAGGAGTGTCCAGTGGACTGAGTGCTCAGAGAGGTCAGTGGGTCAGGGTGTGAGTCAGTGGTGCTGATGAAGTTGGTGACGTTGAGCAGGAGCTTAAGAGACAATGCTGGATGCAGAGGAGAGGTGAACAAGACAAAAACTTGGGAAGTTTGGCTGGGCTGTGTTCGTGCTCTCTGTTGCTTTGTGCTTGAGCGATCTTGTTGCATTCCTGTGAGATCTTTGTGAGCTTGTCTTCTCGAGTGTCTCTGTGCTTAACTTGTATCTTCTTGAGATCACTTGTGGAGAGGTTTCTCCACCGAGAAGGAGTCTGCTACTATCCGGAGGTCACCGGGTCTTGATCTGCCGACGATCAAGAGATCGCCCACCTTACTGGCATGCCAAGGAGTAGGGGCAAGTTATCCCCGAACCTTGTAAACGATCCTTGTTAGCGATCCTTGGTTTGTATTCTTTGTTTTTGCATTTCTGTTAAGGTTGTTTCTCTGCATATGCTTTGTTTCCGCTGCTGCTAACTTAAGTGCAGAGAAAGATTTCAAAGAGCAAGTTTTGTGTCTGACTAGATTCACCCCCCTCTCTAGCCATCCGAGTTCCAACAAGTGGTATCAGAGCTTGGGGCTCTGTTCACGGCTTACCATCTGAGAGCTTACAGCAAGATGGCTGGAAGAGAAGGAATGAGCACAAACTGACCTCCACTCTTCGACGGCACAGATTTTCAATATTGGAAATCGAAGATGGAGTTTTATTTGAAGACAAACATGAGCATATGGTTCTCGGTCAAAGAAGGTTTCATCCCTCCAAGAGATGTTGAAGGAAAAGATCTCAATTTCTCAAGTTGGTCGGCTGAGCAAATTAGAAAGAGTGAAGCAAATGCCAAAGCGGTGGTCACTTTGCAATGCGGGTTGACCAAGGAGGAGTTGATCAAGGTGGATCCTTTTACAAGTGCTAAAGATCTTTGGAACAAAATCATTGAGCTCCACAAAGGAACTCAAGACACCCGAATAGCAAAGAAAGACCTCCTTCACAGTCAACTCCAAAATCTGTCCATGGAGGAAAATGAAAAGGTAAGTGAACTCCATGGAAGATTCAAAGAGATCCTCAATGGTCTCCACTCCATTAATGAGAAGGTAGAGAACCGAGATCTTATAAGGTATGTCCTCAAAGCTTTTCCTAGGAACGCCTTGTGGTCATCCATGGTGGATGCTTACAAGGTGTCTAAGGATTTATCTTTTGTCAAGTTAGAAGATCTATTTTGTGAAATGGAACTACATGAGATCTCTAACAAAAGTTCAAAAGAGAAAGGTATTGCTTTAGTGGCAGGTGATAACAAGAAGAAGAAGAAGGGGAAGAAGAAAGAAGTCTCTTCATCTTCATCCTCATCCGAGTCCGAGGAGGAGGGCAGTTGGTCTTCTTCCTCCGAGATGGCCAACTTTGTTAGAAGAATGATGAGGAAGAGCCGACGCTTCAAGGGTAAAGGTAACCCGAGTGAAGTTAAATTTGATAAGTCTAATGTTACTTGTTATGAGTATAGCAAGAAAGGGCATTACAAGGATGAATGCCCGAAATTAAAGAAGAAGAAGGATAAATCAAAGAAGAAAAGGAAGGCCTTGAGGGCTACATGGGATGAATCGTCCTCTAGTTCATCCGAAGAAGAAGAAGAGGAGGAGTACACTCATCACCGTGCCCTCATGGCCATAGAGGATTCAAATGAAGAGGAGAGTGGAGACGAATCAAGCTCCTCAACCGCGCCTTCATCATCTTCGGATGATGAAGAGGTAATCTCTCCCGAGCTAGATAAGTGTTATAGAACCATTGCATGTCTAGCTAGGTTGCTTAAAAAATTCAAGAACAAAGTTAAATTGTTGAAATTGGAAGTAGAAGAATTGAAACCCTCTAGGGTGGAGGATATTAATGATTTTCATGAGAAATCCTCTAAGGATAAGAATCTTGATAATTTGCATGTTAAAAATCTAGAGGATGAAAATAAGGGCTTGAAGGGTGAAATTGAAAACCTCAAGAATATTCTTGAGAAATTTTCAACAAGTTCCAAAACCCTAGATATGATCTTAAACTCACAAAAGGCGGCTTACAACAAGGTTAGTTTGGGTTACCAACCTAAAGAACCTAGTGTCATATCCTTAATGTCAAGAACCCAATTTAGAGCACAAAATAATTCTAGGGTTCAAAAGGTTAGAAAGAAAGTGACTAAGGTATGGGTGCCTAAGTCCTTCATTATTGATACATTAGGTCCCAAAATTTGGGTACCTAAAACCTCCATATTTCGAATTGTGTAGCTTTGATTGAGGGGGAGCATCTATCAACATGGGTGGTTGATATTGGGTGCTCCAAACCCATGAATTGAGATGAATTGTTATTCACCACAACAAGAGGTCTAAAATTAGGTTTTTCTTTGGGATTACCTTGTTTTGATATTGACAAAGGATTCAAAGTTAAGTACTAGTTGTGATCTAACGATGTTACTCAAGTGTGCAGGAAAAGTCCTAGGAACACTAGGCACGAAGCACTAGGCATGAAGTCCTGGTTCTAAGAATTGGGCAATAAGTCCTTGCCGCGGGCTGGACAACTAAGTCCTGACATAAGGTTGGGCAATAAGTCTTGGTCGTGGACTGGGCACTAAGACTTGGCCGAGGGCTGGGCACCGAAGACCTTGTTCGAGGAATTGGGCACTGAAGACCTGGTTTGAGGAATTGGGCACTAAGACCTGGCTGAGAGCTGGGCATCGAAGACCTAGTGAGTAAAGCTGGGCACTAAGACCTGGTCGCGGATTGGGCACGAAGACCTGGTGAGTAAAGCTGGGCAAAAATCCAACCGGAGGAGCTGGTTGGCAAAAAGGTAAATTCTCCTGAGAGGAGTAGGTGAGGACGCGTTCCCCGTCGAGGGAACAGTAGGCGTCGGTTTGACCTAGGGTTCCATTTGGGAGACCCGAAGTTAGAACTAAGACAGCTACGACTGTAATTAATGACTAACACTTTTGCTTTGTCTATGTTGGAACTAACCTTGATTGTAGGGACCGAATGACTGTGTTTCTGTAGCTTAGAACGCCCCAAAGGAAGGGGGCAGAAATTGGGCTAGGCGCCTAGGAGGTCCCGGGCGCCCAAGGTCAAAGCCAAAACAGCAAGGAAGCAAGAACACTTCGAAACCACACTGGGCTAGGAGCCCCGGAGGTCCCGGGCGCCCAAGGTCAAAGCCAAAGAGATAATCGAAGCAAATAAGCCATGAAGCCAGCGAACCAAGTCAAGCTAGGCGCCTAGGAGGTCCCGGGCACCCCAGTCAGCTCCAGGGGCCAATTCAGAGGGGATAAGTGCTGACCGAGCTGCGGATGAAGGTTCTCTGATCTGAAGGCACGTGTCAGGCGCCCCCAGCGAATCAGGCGCCCCTAGAAACACTATAAAAGGGGCTCGACCCCCAAGGCTTCACAACACAACTTTCTAACGCTCCAAAGCTTTTCGTTCAAGCGCTCTGCTCCGACAAACTCCGACTTTAAGATTCCAGCACCAACTACGACCCTCTGCTCCAAAGTACGATCCACACCGGGCGTCGGTAACGAAAAGTGTAGTTCTTTTCATTTCCAGCAATATTCCTGTACTAAATTTGTAAACCTGCTTTTGCGCGATTATAGTAATTGTCCAAAGTAAACGGTCAAGGACCGTGGGCCTTGGAGTAGGAGCCGACCGCGACTCCGAACCAAGTAAAACTACTTGTGTCCCTGTGTAATTGTTTTAATTCCGATGTGCATTTTCTCTTTTCTTAATCCGAAACGTTTTAACGATATTCACCCCCCCTCTATCGTGTTTCTCGATCCAACAACATGTTTCTTATTTATGGTATTTCTTAGGTGCATATGTTTCTGATTGATTGCATGATGATTGACCTGACTATGGTTACGCATGTTGGTATCATGCATTATATTGCACTGTGCATGCTAACAGTTATCAGCTTCCTTATGGTTAAGCCCGCCGTCAGTCATATAGTGGTCTGTCCACTCAACCATTAGGGGTAGTGGTAGTTGTCAGAGTACGAGCAGCCGTCCTGTCGTGCAACACCTAACCACTCATGGATAGTGGTAGTTGTTGGAGTCGTGGCCGGCGATGACACCCCGTCTGCTGTTTATGAGGGATAGGTAGAGCGGGTGTGCTTCCCTGTCGAGTACTAGAGTGGTTGTGCTACACTTAGTTCCTGGAGTTAGAAGTTATTTCTCCTTATTTTTGGATATTAGAGCGGTTGTGCTCCTCCTGGGTCTTTGATATAGAGCGGTTGTACTTCCCCTTTTCTTAGGGGTTAGGATTGAGATTGTTTTCCTGGCATCCTGTCCACTTGGCCACTCATAGGAGATGGATGTGAGAGTACGTACAGTTGTCACAACCCTTGCTCAGTCGAACTCGCAGATGTGTGACGGTTGTAGATTGGTGTGTAGGAGTGATACATATCATTGCATTATTTTCATACGATGCATTTTGCATTTGTTTGAGCTATGATTATTGCATTTGATGGACATGCATATATGAATCCGATTTGCATTTATTATTTGATTTGTATCTACTTAGTAGTTCGAGCAACTTATTGATTTGGTATGAAAATTTCTTATTATTTCCCCATAGGTTATATGGATTTTCAAGTATGTTTTTGCATTTGATTATGCTCTTATTTCGGAGACTGTATACCTTGTTTCTAAATATTTGATTTATTTTATTTACACCATGCATTTATCTATCCTCCATATCCGCAGTGTTCGAGCCCGGACTCACCACCCCTTGCTTCTATTTTTGTTTTAGGTAGTTGATAGCTGCGGCTCGTGCCGCTAGGAGAGGATCTATATGTCAGACCTCAGTCTTGAGTATTTTTGATTGTTTCATATTTCATATGTTCTTATTCATATTTTATATGTTTTGTAGTTTGTTGCATTGGACTTTCGTTTGGTTTTGCATTTATTTTATGAAGTTTAGTATGTCTTTATTAACTGTGATATTGTATTATTTTATTCTTTTATTTCTATAGCTATCAGCAGTGTTGGTTGTGTATATATATTGTGTTGAGATGATATAGACAATATTCAGATTATTCATCGTATAGGGGGATATTACCTCTTTTTCGAGCCAATATAGACCTTTGGGGAGGTGACAATTTATTCTATATTTTGTTGGATAGCAGAATTTGATATATAATGTATTACTGTTTTATCTAAAATAAGGCTACATTTATAATATTTTATATGGTACTTATAGTTTCTTGTTTTGTCTACTTATAGGTTAGGAATTTTAATTTGGGTTTATGTAAGGAGTGTAGGTGTAGATTCTTATGGAAATTGGTTATATTTATCATGTAAAATGTGTTTCAAGAAGGTTCCAAGAAGGTCATTGATTTTATAAAAGGTGGAATCGTCATCTTAGCGGCCTCCTGGTCTAGGCCTCATAGAAATCTAGAGAGAAATAAATCACGATTATCACTGAGATGGATGCTACATTTTATTGTTTTAGGTATGCTCATTTCGATGTGACCGGAAATGTGGTATAACAATGCACGGGAAAAACTCTATATTATAATTTCTTGAAATTATAATTTTGAGGAACAGTCTTAAGTTAATTATAACGATATCAATAAAAATAATTTAATGTCACCTTAAAATTAAAGCTGCCAAATGGGTCAATGGAACGGTCATTTTGCAAGATGACCCGATCAGCTATTTTGTCGGATTGAAAAATTCTCAATTCAACTCAATTTAACGTGGATTGTGAATTAGGCCAGTCAATCCATTGGCCAATTAAATAAATAAAATAAAATTTATATAAAAGAATTTAAAATTTTAAGTTTGTTATGGATTACTATAAAAAATAAAAAAATTTAAAATTTTAAGTTTGTTATGGATTACTATAAAAAATAAATGATAACACGATGTAAATTATGAACCCTACTATGCTATAGTAACACAAATATAAAATTAATAGAGGAATGAATGAGGAAGAATACAAAAGAGAATATTCCTACTTGAGCTATAATAAATTTTGATTAAATATCTTATTCCATTCCCAATATCAAACACCAATAAACTGAGAGATTCATGACTCAAGGGTACAAAGTTTTGAGGAATTTATTTTTCTTCAACCCGCAAGCCGACCACCATGGGTCCCAGGCCTAGACCAATCAGTCCATCTAGATCCATATCTTTAAATGGTTATTTAGTATGACGGGCTAATTGGATTAATCCAACCTAAATTGACTGCTTACCTGAAACTTTAAATTATTTAAGTTTATAATGCAAAACAGATCTATATTATTAAGTTTGTAAATTTTAAAGACTATATTTTTAGATTGAAAAGTCACTTTTGCTGTTAATCTTTGTTTAACAACAAAATTATACAATATACCAAAAAGGCTTACTCTCACTACAAAAATAACATGATATAGCGACAGACTTTTTTAATAGTCCGTCGCAAGTGACGACGGATATATAGTCTCCGTCGCCAAAGTTGCACGGCAAGTCAAAATCCTGTCAATAGCGACGAACATGGTCAAAGTTCGTCGCTATTGCGACGGATAATATAAATTATCCGTCGCTAGTTGTAAGCGACGGGTCAAACCGACTCAATATAGCGACGGGTTTGGTCAACGCCGCCGCTAATCTGCGACGGACAAGTTAATCCGTCGCAATATTAATTAAAAAAGGGCGACGCCCCCTTCCCCCGCGGCCACGCGAACCCTAGCGACCGAAGCGATTCTTCTCCGGCGATTGTCCGGCGATTCTCCTCCGGCGAACCCTCCTCCTATCCCAGGTACGCGAGTTAAGCTCCATTTGCCGTATATTATCGTTTGTTTGTGCTAACGTGGCGCCGTCGTCTTCTCCGGGCAGCCACGGCTATTGGCACGGCGGCGCGCGGCCTCCCGCGATCGCGCGTGGCCCCCGCGGCCGCGCGCGGCCCCCCGCGGCCGCGCGCGGCCCCCCGCGGCCGCGCGCGACCCCCCGCGGTCTCGCGCGGCCTGGCGCGGCCTTGCATTTGCAAGCGGCGCCTGCTGCTGCGGCCGCGCGGCGCCTGTGCGGTCGCGACCCTGTGCGGCTGGGCGCCGACTGCTGCGGCCGCGCGGCGCCTACTGCGGCCGGCCGGCGACCCCTGCTCCGGTTTAGCTAGGGTTTTAATTAGGTAGGGTTTAGCTAGGGTTTTAATTTGGTAATTGCATGAATTAATTTGATTAATTAATTCATTAATTAGAGTAATTAGTTCAATTAATTTGTTTAATTCAATAATTAATCAGTTAATTATTTATTGAAATTACCAATTAATTTTGTTAGATAATTTGTTAAACCATTAATTGTGTAATTAATTGATCAAATGTTTTATTTATTTTAGATAAATGTTTGATTAATTTGATTATTAAGGTGATTAATTGTTTGATTAAGGAGATTACTTGATCTATTAATTGGATCTTGTTTGATTAAATTTAGATTAATTGTTTGAATAAATAGATTAATTTGTTAATTAATTATATGATTAATTAGTATAATTGATTCAGAAATAATATCATGTTTGATTAATAAGATTTATTTTTTTAATATACCATGAATATCATATTGCCTATTCATTTTTATATGTATGGGTTGATTAAATTGTCTTATCTGAATTCAGATACAATGTATCCGAACAAGTCATGGATGTATAATAGGCTAGACAATGGATTTATCCATGACGAATTTTTTGCTGGAGTGGAAGAATTTATTAACTTTGCAAAATCTCATCTTGAGTGTTTGAGTGGCACAGAGTTGAAGTGTCCATGTAATCAACGCAAATGTAGAAATACAGCTTTCCGTGATGAAGATACAGTTAAAACTTATATCGGCAGGTATGGGTTTGTTCCAGATTATTACAACTGGTATTGTCATGGAGAGCCGTATGTATATGAATTTGGTGGACCTTCTGTTGCATCATCATCGAACTCAATTGGACCAGAGACATCATATAACCCTGCTGATGCAATGCAATCAATGGTTTACGATGCAATGAATGCTTTTAATCAATCAAATGTAGAACAAGTACCTACTTTTGATGTTCAGAAAATGTATGACATGTTAAAGGCTAGTGAAAGAGAATTATGGGAAGGTATTCCTTCTGGTCATTCTCAATTATCTGCTACTGCACGATTATTGAATATGAAGGCAGAACATCATTTCTCAGAACGATGTTATGATGACATATGTCAACTTATGTCAGAGTTGCTTCCAACTGATAACTGCATGACTGATAGTTTCTACAACACTAAAAAACTAATCAGAGACTTGGGTTTGCCAGTTGAGAAGATACATTGTTGTGTCAATAATTGCATGATCTTTTGGAACCAAGATAGTGAATTGATGGAATGCAAAATCTGCAACCATCCCCGTTACAAGCATGGTGATCGCATGGTAAATCAGAAGAAGAAAAAAAATATTTCTTACAAAGTCATGTATTATTTTCCTTTGACTGCTAGACTCCAACGTTTGTATGCATCAACATCAGCAGCAACAGCAAGTCATATGATCTGGCATCAAAACCATGGACATGATGGCGACATTATGTGTCATCCTTGTGATTCCCCTGCATGAAAACATTTAGATTCAACATTTTCTTCCTTTGCTATGGAACCACGTAATGTCAGACTTGGACTTTCTGCAGATGGATTTCAGCCATTTGGAAGTTATGGACAACAATTTTCATCGTTGCCTGTTATCTTAACACCATACAACTTACCACCATGGATGTGCATGAAAGATGAATTCATATTTCTTACTGTTTTAATTCCAGGTCCTCAAAATCCAAAAGTGCACATAGATGTTTTTTTACAACCTTTGATAGCTGAGCTGAATTATTTATGGAATATAGGTTCAGAGACGTATGACATTGCTACAAAGTCAAACTTTTTAATGCATGCAGCATTGTTATGGACTATTAGTGATTTTCCTGCTTACTCAATGTTATCAGGATGGAGCACAGCTGGAAAGTTAGCATGTCCACATTGTATGAGTCAGTCAAATGCATTTTCTTTGCCTTGCAGTGGCAAGATTTCTTGGTTTGATAATTATCGGAAATTTTTACCTATTGATCATCCGTTCAGAAGAAATAAGAAACATTTCAAAAGGAATGAAGTAGTTAGGAAGTTACCTCCATTTGGGATGTCAGGCGAAGATGTGTTAAATGAAATTGATAATTATGGATTTCTACCAATATATCAGGATGGATCAGATGATATCAACAAGTATATTGTTAGAGTCAACAAATGTGGTTGGAGGAAAAGAAGTATTTTTTGGGAGCTTCCATATTGGAAATATTTACTCATTCGTCATAATTTGGATGCGATGCATATCGAGAAAAATTTCTTTGATAACATCATTAATACTGTCTTAAATGTGCATGGGAAAACAAAAGATACAACAAAATCTCGTGAAGAATTGAAACAATTAGTTAGCAGGTCTGAGTTGCATCAGAATGAAACAACTGGTAAATATCCCAAGGCTTGTTATACATTGGACAAAGAAAGTAAGCAAGCATTATGTTCTTGGTTGAAAAACATAAAATTTCCAGATGGATATGCCTTTAATATGTCTCATTGTGTGGATACAAATAGATCTAAAATGGTTGGAATGAAGAGTCATGATTGTCATGTGTTCATGCAAAGATTAATTCCAACAGCTTTCCAAGAATTACTTCCTAATAATGTTTGGCAAGCACTTACAGAATTAAGCCTTTTTTTTTAAAAATCTGACCTCCAGAGTTGTATTAAGTTCCATCAGATTAGGATTCAAGCGATGAAAACTTGCATGTTAATTTAGTTCCATCAGATTAGGATGAGTTAGCTGTATTGAACATTAACTAATCAGAGTTTGTATTAAGATGAGTTGTTAATTTAGATCATGCTGCTTGTATTGAACAGGTTTATACGATGCTTGATTATCCATTTGCTAGCTTTATTTAGATCATTCTGCTTGTATCGAACATTCTTCATTAGTGCATGTTTCCATTTGTCTCTAATATGTCTCATTTGCATGTTTTACCTATTCTGCTTATCTGCCTAAACTTTGTGTCTAATCAGGTACCATGGCTGCACCCCGTGATCAGTGGATTATACTTACAGTCGTCGGTGACAGGTATACCTATTCTTCTTAATTATATATTTTCTTATAGAATTTGCTAATATATTTTATTTTTTCCTACAGTTTCATGCCAGATGGGCATCAGGTGTCATCTTATATATCTAAAAAATTTAAAGAAAGACTGTCACCTGCGACGACATGGAGCCACATTGAGAATGATTTGAAATCATTCTATTACGGGGAGTTTTTAGTAAGTATTTTACATGTATATTTAATTTGATATTATAACTTTTTTCATACTAACTATATTAATTTTTTTTACAGAAAAGGTACACCTAGGAGGAGGGTGTAGAGGAGCCATTTAAGAAGACGTGGAATGCCTACTGCTCTAAATTGTACAGGGACATGCTCTACAAATGGAGAAAGAAGGCTGATAGGCCTACAGAGGTCCCTGAGTCGATTTGGCCAGCATGGCGAGCTGTATGGGATGACCAGCACTGGCAAGAGAATGCTGCGATTGCTCGAGGCAAACGCAATTCAGAGGTTGCTGGGCCCACCACGGGATCGACGAAGCACACTGCTGGATCCCGTTCCATTGTCTAGCATGCCAGTGATTTGGTAAGTAATTTTTATTTTGGTTATTAAAGGCATTTAGTATGTTTTTTTGGATATATTTAAACACTATATTTTGTGTTTACAGGCTGTTGAGCTACAGAGACCTCCCACTAGTTGGGAGTTATTCATCAAGACCCATAAGAAAAAAGATAGGTCTTTTGTCGATCATCGCTCCCTATCTATCAATGTAAGTATATTAATTATATTTTACTTGTTTTAACATTTTATATAGACTAATTAAATTTTTATTTCACAGGAATCAATGACCACTAGAGTTGCTGAGGCACAGGCGTCTCAGCCTGCTACAGAGGGGGAGGATGCACAGCCTCTTTCGACTGACGATGTGAATCGGATTTATTTTGAGGTCGTCGATGGGAAGAGGAAGACCGCCTGCTACGGCCTGGGCTCTCAGGCAAAGGTTACATATGATCAGATGAGAGCTCTAGGGGTTAGGGGGCATCTAGCATCCTCCTCCTCTACCTCTAGTGAGGTTCGCCATTTGCGGGAGGAAAATGAAGCCCTGCGGACTCGACTCACGTCGATAGAGGAGACGTGTGCCGGGAGGGACGCAGAATGGGCTAAGACCAGCGCAGAGTGGGCTCAGAGGGACGCAGCGAGGGATGCTGAGTTAAAAGATTTGTGGGCTCTCCAGGCAAATACTGAGAATGTATTACGCCAGATGCAAGCTTTTGCAGCTACCCTATCGCCGATGACACAGATACCAGCCCTTCCCGCCCCTCGTTTTGACGCTCCGGATACACAGATGTCAGCCGCTCCCGCTCCTGCCCATCGTTTTGAGTCTCAGGAGACAGAGGATCCTGAGCATCCCACAGAGGAGTAGAGATATTATAGTGGTATGATCAATTTTTCCCCTAATTTTTTTCAGTAACAATGTATTAAGTTATTATATCTATAATAACTTGTTTTCTTATTACTTCATTTATGTTTACAGATTCTGCATTATCAGAGTTGAATTCAGATTTCTTCTCTTGCTTGAAAGGTATAAATATTCGATATTATTCCTTTATTGTTTCGTATTTGTTAGTTTTCATTTACATATTTAATATTATTAGAGTTATCTTCTATTTGTTATTTTTCTTCTATTAGAGTTATCTTCTATTACATATGCTTACTTCATTTGTTATTTTTTATTGTTATGAATTCAGATTTCTTTCTGTATTGGATTGCTTTCTTATTGTTTTATCTTATATTGTGCAGGAATATTTTTCCTTTCCATCCATTATTCACTTTGATATTCATGTACGTAATGATTCTCTACTAAACCCTGAATTTTTATGTATATAGTTTTTTTATTTACTATGACAAATGTTTACATCATATGGATACATATGTTTACTCAATCTGTTTTAGATCATATGGATACAAATGTTTACATCATATGGATACATATGTTTACTCTGCTACATTTGGATACATCATATGTTTACTCTTTTTTTGGATTGGATTAACCATTGGAAAGTTTAGATTGTATAAGTTTACTCTTGTTTCAAAGTTTCGATTGTAAAAATTTAGAAATTAAACTTTGGATTGAATAGTGGATTGAATGTATACATTTGGAAATGATTGTTTGTATTGTATTGGATTCGAAACAAAAATTTGGATTGTTGTGAATGTTTGGATTGTTATGAATGTTTGGATTGTAATTGTGAATGTTTGGATTGTTCTGAATGTCGATATTTGTATATGTTATTTATGTATCCAGGGAAAGTGGAAGAAACAGATACTGCTCGGCAAAATTTTCCAGGTTTAGCGATGGATATTTTTAAAAATCCGTCGCAAATAGCGACGGATATTTGACTTTTCCGTCGCTAAAACGATCTATTGGCGACGGAATTTGACTGTATCCGTCGCTATTACGATATATTAGCGACGGACTTTGACCGTATCCGTCGCTACCCCATAGAGATTGCGACGGATATTTGACCATCCGTCGCTACTATTTTCCCGGCCACGTCGACCCTTTTTTTTGGTGTTTGCGACGGGTTTAAATAGCCGTCGCTAATATAGCGACGGAGATTTAAATTCACCGTCGCTAACAAGCTGTGCGACGGGTTCTCAGCCGACGGCGACAATTCCGTCGCTAATCCGTCGCTATTAGTGTTTTGCGACGGAATAACGACGGATTACGACCGTCGCTATTTGATGTTATTTTTGTAGTGTCTGTGAACTAAATATTTTCGAATATGTGGTATTATGTGGTATTGGATTACATCTAGGAAAGAAAAAAAATCAATTAAATGATAATTTTGATAGTAGAATACTAATCTATGTCTTTGAACAATTAAAACACGATTCTAGATCTTCAATGTATTTGCTAGTGTTCAAATAGTTAACATTTAGATCTAAGAAGATAATAAGAAATAATAAATTCTAAGAAATTATTCAATTCAAAATTAAACTATTGCACAAATTAAATCTGACAAAAGCAATATCTTAAAATTCGAGGGAAAAATCATAATTAAAACTAAGATAAATGTTTCATATATAAATAAGCTTAATGTTGGTACAATCTATCTCAGATAAAGGTTGATCAACTTAATTAAGCTTCAGTTGAATCAAGTTTATGTTTCGATATTTAATCAATATGTGAAAAAGAAGTCAAGAAAGTCAATGTTGATCGGATACTGGATGATGGTCTATCGGAAAATTGATAAGAGAAAAATTCAAGTGGGTAACGGAGGATCGGACACTTAGCACGTACGAGAAATCTAAATGGATCACAAAGGACCGAACATTTAACACAAGAGAAAAGTCCAAGTGGCTTAAAGGTTACTGAACACTTGGTGTTCGGAAGTCCAACGAGAAGGTTCGTAAGAGGAAAGTCCAAATAGGTCATATGTTGATCGATTAGTTTGTGATCGGAAGTCCGACAGGAAGGTTGACAAGAGAAAAGTACAAGTGAGTCAAAGGTCGACCTGACATTTAGTGATCGGAAGTCTAATAAGAAGGTTGATAAGGGGAAAGTCCAGGTGGGTCAAAGGGTAATCGAACATTTGGTGAAAAAATACTAGCAAGTCAAGGCTGACTAGATGCTAGGTAACTGGAAGTCTCAACAGGTCATAGATGATTAGATGTTGAACAAAGGAAGTCTTGGTAGGTTGAAGCCAATCGAATACTAGGCAAAATGTGATTTTAGCCTCGAACCTGTGAATTTAGGATTGCCAATTTATTGGTGAGAGGCAGCAATCAATTAGAAAACTCTAAACCCGGATTCAAGATTTAGGTATGGGCAATCAATTAGTGTAATAAATTATCCCAAAGCAAATCGATTAAGACAATCGATTGAGAGCTTATTTCAGGAGTGTAGAGGGGATCAAAATCGATTGAGACAATCAATTAGACTTACAATAATCGATTGGGCCAATCAATTGGCTGTGTTTTCTCGAGCGAACATAAGGGTTCGGAGTCGATTGAGACAATCGATTAGTCTTACAATAATCAATTAGGCTAATGGATTGGTAGTGATTTCTGTATGAGCTTTGGAATCAATTAAGTTTAGGGATGACAATGAGTCAGGTTTGGATCAGATTCTATATCCTTCATGCCCATACCCATTGGATATCGGATATTTATCCTCATACCCATACTCATTAAAGGATCGAATATCTTCTATACTAATAAATTTTCTTATTTCTATTAAACTATTATCTTTCAAAAAAATAAATTAGAATTAATATCATATTATATATATATATATATATAATTTAAAAATAGATTAAATATCTATATAATATACTTTTAACAACAAAAAAATAATAATAAATTAGTATTAATATCATATTATATATATAATTAAAAAAATAGATTAAATATCTATATAATATACTTTTAACATCAACAAAAATAATTAATAGGTTTAGTAAAAGAAAATTATTATTAATATATATATATATATATATTATTTAATAGGATATTCGGGTTGGATATCGGGTATTGATAGTCTCTCCATACCCTCCTCCATTCGGGTTGGATGCCGGATCCTCCATTGGATTTGGAGAAAATTGCCATCCCTAATTAAGTTAATCGATTAGAAGCTGACAATTGATTGATGTTGTCGGGTAAAAAAGAGTTGTTCTCTATGTTTGAATAGTTGGATTTGATGTGACATTCTATTGGGGATATGACTGATCGATTGGGAGATATTTTTCAGCCTGAAAGTAACCCTAGAAATGTGGTTTCGTGGAGAATTTAAGCTGGCGGTTCTTGAGGGTTTGGGGATAAAGTGTGCTGCATTTTCTACCACCAAGAGGAAATTCAAAATAAGAAAAGAGCAAACAAAACAAGATTCCTTATTGTAAAGTCGTTTCAATTTTCTTTGTAATTTTGTTTGCTTTTCTTATTGCGTTCTTGCAAGAATAAGCTTGTAAGAGTCTTCTCAGCCTTTGGAAAGTTTCCGAGAATGAGAGTGTTCACCTTAAAGAGGTGGATTCCAAGTAAAATTTAAGTGTAGTTCATGTGAAGTCAAATTTGAATCAAGGTTTCCAATGTGCATTCAAATGATGACTACGACAAGATTGAGAGAAGCGATCAAAGCTATTCAACCCTCTTAGCTCATACGACTCAAGTGGTATCAGAGTGATGTTGATTTTCACCGGATTATCTCTAAAAGGAGCAAAGAGATAGAGGAAGAAGAAATTTGACTTTTGATCCCAAAATATCAACAAGTTAAAGGACTAATCATCAAAGGAGCTCAACTTCATAATGGAACCCTGGGATGGATTTGGATTTGATATTTGGGCACTTCCACCTTTCATATTGGGAGGATTCGACCAATGGAAGGCTAGGGTTGAAAGTTTTTTAATGATGAACATAGAGCAATGGCTGCTCTAATGGAAGGATTTGAACCCCCAATGAACATCAAAGGAAAGGAAAACTCCTCAAGAAAGAAGAAGTGAACCGAGGAGCAACTCTAAAATTCTAAGACAAATGATAAGGTAACTAAAATTTTGATTAATTTGATTCCTAATTATATATTATACATGATAGGTAATTACAAGGATACAAGTGAGTTATAGAGTAAGTCGGTCAAGCTCCATGAAGATTTAACCTCAATGCAAAGTAAAGAAACATTCAAAGAGGGAGACTCCTTGGATCAAGAACAAGAGGATTCAGAAGTCGAGAGGTACTGAACATTCGAAGATTAAATTAAAGAAGTATCCACTTCAAGGATTGAGAGGGAGAACTCATTGTCGTTAGAACGAGAAATCTCTACATCTGGAACCAATGAGGAAGAATCGTGTTCCACCTCTATAAGTCAAGAGAGTACAAATTATAAAGGTATAACTAACTCAATTCATAAAGATATATATCATATAATATACTTTGTGTGTAGGAAGAAAGGACACTATAAGAGCAAGTATCCCAAATTGATGAAGAATAAGATTCAAATGACACTCAAGGTGGAGGAGAAATCAAAGGAGGTCGGAACCTTGATATGAAAGGGCAAAGAACAATTATGTGCTTCTTGTGCTATCAAAAGGGAAAATTAATGTCCAAAGAGGAGATCTTCAAGTAAGAACAATGGAGGAAGTTCATGTTAGATCGATGTCGGTTTGTTAGAGGGGGGTGAATAGTAATTTCTCGGTTCGTTCTTCCTACAAGGTTAGTTGCGCAAGCGGAATATACTAAAATAAAACTAAACAATACTAACAAACCTATTTACGTGGTTCGGAGATGAAGACTCCTACTCCACGACAACCCGTTAGGTGGGCGATCCCTCGATCCTTCGGCGGATCACTCCTCAGATGCCCTCCGGCTAGCTCACGTAGTTCCTTGTGGGTGAAGAAACCTCGCCACAAATCCAAGTACACTTCTGAGCTCTAAAGACCACTAACAAGCCTTAACCAAGCTTGTTTCGTCTAGGGTGTCCAGCCAAACCCAAGCCTCCTTAAATAAAACTCAAGGCTGGAAAGTACCCTATGTTGGGACCGAGTGCATGTTGACATGGATGCGGGTTCGTAATTTTAAAATTAATTATGTGCAACGGAAGGTTTAGCATAAATAATTTCTCAAATTATTTAACCACACATCTAAGCATGCAACCTTATCTTGTGTAGACATGATCATATATTTTAAAATTTTACAGAAACGTAAACTAATTTACTTATTACCTCGCGTAACTCGAAGGAAGGGACGAGATCCAACCATAAGCGTCCCTCGGAAGCTCCGCCTCTATTCGCGTCCACGCCGAGTATTTTCGGCATGACTTCGTAAAGCTATGAGTTTTGTGTTCTCGAGAACTACTAGATTCTCCGAGAATGCGACAAGAAAAACCAAGAGAGAAGTAATCACATCGGAAAAACTAACCACCAAGGTTGGCCGGAATCACAATTCCGGCGAGAAGGAGGAAGATGACTTGCGCCCAATCCCAAGGTGATGATGGCCGGAGAGGAAGATCGTCCCAACGGAAGAACTTCGTCGCCTCGGTGCTTCTCCTTGTGCTCACGGCAAGAAGAAGGGAGGAGAGGGAGAGAGCCCAAGCAAGAATACTTTGATTGATTTCCAAGCCTTGCCTTGGGTCCTTTATATAGTGGTCTCTCAACCGCCAAGTCTCTTTTTTCTTATGGAATAAATTTTCATAAGAAATTTATCATATAAATTTTCTATGACTTATTCCATCATGCCAAGTTTTATCATATTTTAATTTATGATAAAAATCAACCAAGTCTCTTTTTTCTTATGGAAAGAAATTTCTTATCATGGTAAATCAAACCATGATTGATTTTATAAAATAAAATAAACCAATCCATGGTTCATTTTAATTTCCATGAAAAATAAATTAAACCAATCCATGATTCATTTTAATTCCCATGAAAAATAAATTTTTTATATAAATTTCTTTATCATGGTAAATCAATCCATGATTGATTTTATAAAATAAAATAAACCATTCCATGGTTCATTTTAATTCCCAAGAAAAATAAACCAAACCTTGGTTTATTATATAAAAAATTTATATCATCCATAATTTTATAAAACAAACCACACTTGGTTTATTTTATAAATTGAACCGAAACTTGGTTCTCTCCCTTTGTTGTGGCCGGCCAATTAAAGAGGGCGGGGACCCTCTTTGGCCGGCCTATCCAAGCCACACCCCAATGAATTAAACTCATTTAATTCATCTATTAAGTCTTCAAAAGACATAGCCATTTTACGCTTCCGATGCGTCTCTGAAAAATTCAGATTCGACTTATCGTTTGGTTCAACCAACCTAATCTCTCTTGATTGGAAAATCTATTTTTCAACTCGTTTTAAATCCCTCGGATTACTCGTAGTGCGTGTGACTAAATAGGCTTTCGATTTATGTTAGCCGTCTATAATCAACCAATTATAGAACGATCATGAGTGGCACCTAGTAGTACATCATGATCCCCAATTAATCGAAAGATCAACGGTTGACCTCAGAAACAATTATGAAACCCTTCAGCAGCTATAATGAATCGTGCCCCATTCCCTTCACCATCTTATACCCACTTGGTTCAGGACATGGTCTATGTGTGTCAGTCCCCACTAGGCTGACTACGTCACACCTAGCCAAGTAACATTTTCTCGTCCTACGAATTCTAATTACTCTCATGTATCTAAGAGATTCATACTCTGAACATGTCATGCTCTGGTCAGATGCTTCAAGTAACAATTCGACGGTAGGCCTTGGGTATACATCTCTTCGCAAGGAGTGGTGAATCCTTTGTAGGCTGCTCAAACATCTTCGGGCACTTCGACTTATACCCAATCATCCTGGGTCCACACCTCCTTGGAGATGCTTGCTTAAGATGTCAAAGTATAAGTCTCCATGACCAAGATTACTTGAACACCGCAAGTCAAAGGAAAATCGCACTTAAGCTACGGTAAGAACTTCACTGACATATCTATATGTAGACTACCATATGAAGTTTTATAGCCAGTCACTCCAATGAACTATTTCCCTTAACTAGCATTCATGTTTATCTCCGGACATCCCAATGTCACCAGCCAGTGAGAATCAGCTGATTAGAGAATAACCCATGCTAGTCTCAACAGAATTGATAGTGTCCGTATTTATCAATTCATCCACTAGGGTCAATTTCAATACTTCACAATTGCACATGTAGAGATAATCACTAGTTGTGAATTCATCACAAATGTTTTGATGCTGTGAATTGTATTGCGGACATTCAGTAAATGAGTTTAAGATCTCAATCAAATACATAAACATGTATACTCAAATAGTAAATATTCATTTATTAAAATAAATGATTACAATCATAAGGTGATTGCTTTAGGACACTTTTCTCATATCACTAATACCCTACCAGTCGACTGCTCCCAGGATAGTCGACTGCTCCCAGGGCAGTCAACTGCCCCCACTCAGATTCGACCGTTGCAGCTCAACGTTCGAATTCTGGCTACTTACCAGTCGACTGCTCCTGGGGCAATCGACTGCTCCAAGGTTAAAAACCTTCTGTGAGTTTCTGTTTGTGCTAGCAGTCGACTGTTATATTCCCAGTCGACTGCCCAGCTTACAAAGACACTCTTCTTCACTCCAACGACCCTCCTCCATGCGTGCCTTCAGGTACACTCCCTTGGTTTGCCCCTTGAAATCTTCTTCCACCGGCTATCGTCCCTCAGATGCGCACACAAGCCTTCCCTTGGCTTGCCTCCATGCCACCCTTCACGTGTGCCCTTTGAAGTCCACTTCCCGGCTTCCCTTTGGAGTCCTCCTCCCTCGGCTCTCGTCCCTTCATGACTTAGCTGACTCTTCACCAGCAGCATTGACTGTTGCCTTCGCACCCTCTTCATCTTCGGCTCCTGTCCCTCGGATGCACACAAGCCTGCAGCTTGTCTCCATGCTATCCTTCACGCATGCCTCGAAGTCCGCGCCCCTCAGCTTATCATCCTTGCTATCCATGGTCCCTCGGGCGCACACAAGCCTTCAGCTTGTCTCCATGCCACCCTTCACCGTATCGAAACCGTCTAGCTAAGTCAATATGTGTAACTTGCACATCCTGCACACTCACATACACATATTAAAACACAAGGGAAAACCTAACTTAAACCCTTTGCCGAAACATCAAAACACATGGTCACTCCGGACCATAGATTGCCCCAATTATCTCCCCCTTTTTGATGTTTGACAATACATTTAAGTTAGGGAAAATAAATACTAATAAATAGCAATAATAATGCTAAACAATCATTTGGACTTACGTTGTCAAGACTCCACCTTGGACTTACACTGCCCATGCATATGCAAATGTAAACATGGATCCTATTGATGGACCCAAAATAGGTTGTCACGAAATGTGTGGGTCCTCAATTTAAAATATTTATAATTGCTGGAAACCCTTTTTGCAATCAGAGTATGAAAACGTAGTAAAGGGGCCACAGGTCGTATTTTTCCTAGGGCTAGTTGATATCGTTTGATTCTAACTTGGTTTATGTGTCATTTGTGAATTTTGGGTATCAAATAAAACTTGGGTTTGGATTGCAATTGGAATTGAAAACGCAATGAAAAGCAAGGACTTAGCTGGACTAATGAAAACTAGGTAAAGGCAATTGATAAACTCAACCAAAAAGCAACTAAATCTAACCAATGCCAAGTTGCAAAATTCGGAAATCAAACTAATACCAAACGAAATATTGCACTACAACTTGTGTCCAACTTAGAAAATTACTACTCAAGCAAATTTATTGCGAAACAAATGCCAAAACAGCTTGGCAAGTAATATGAAATTCCTTGTGCCAAAGCTGTTTACTTTTGTGCCAAGGGTACTGTTAACGATTTAGAAGTAAAACTGAGCAATGCAGTTTGGAAAATAAAGATTTCAGGGAGGAAGTTGCAAAAGTGAATGAAGAATTTGAAACAAAAGCTACTCAAACAATCCTGCCCTATTGCAGAAATGACATGATGTAGAAATGCAGGGAATTAATGCAGAATTTCAGCAACTATGATCGGAATTGAAATGGAACGGCTAATTGGATACAAACTCAAACTAAGCAACTGAAAACAACTGCTCGAAACTAGCTTAAGGAGTAGTGAACCTAGAATTTCAGAAATAAGCTAACAATTCAGACACAAACTGAAGCAAGGTAAAGAAAGACAGAATCGAAACTGAAAATTCAGAACAAGCATGTGCAAAAATTCATCCACAAAGCAAATGCAAAATTAATTCAATCCGGAGGAAATTTGAGGCAATGATTCACCAAACAAGGTCTTTTTGATGTGCTAAAATCTAGAATGCAGAAACAAAACTAGAAGGCAGAAACAAATTAGATAATGCAGAAACAAACTTGGCACGCAACCTGAAATTGGTACGCAAGCAATTACAGTGAAAACTAACTGAAATTTAATCTGAAAGTTCGCTACACAAGCTCCTAAACTACTTAGCTTGAAGATTTAAAACCTAATGAAGCTAAATAATTCAGAAAACAAACTCAAACAGCTGATATAACTGAAAATTCAGAAACAGAGTTGCGGCAGAAATTGAAACTACAGCTAAAACTGAAAGTTAACTAAAGAAACTACTCCTCGATCCCTTCCATGCTCAAAATCTCCTTGTTCGTCACGCAAAGGCTGGCCTCGAACCCCTAAGCTCAGCAAATTAGTGAAAATCAGCTTCGCTTGATCAACTCTGCTCAAACTGCATCAGCTGGGGAAAACCAATCCGAATCCCTTCGATCTCAGTTAGACGGATTGCGATGATGATTCGAGGATCATCTGAGCTCACCTGAGAGCCCCTACAAGTGGCTCAGATGATCGAAAATGGATTGTGACTGAGATTCAAGTGCTCGGACCACAGAGCATGCCGAAACTCTCAAACACCTCTGTCCGGATGAAAATTGAGCTGAATTCTCCACCGAAGCTATCTCCAATGATCCAGATGATGATCCAAGGTCGAGATTGAGGTGGTCGCGTCTCGAATTGAAGAAAAACTGAAGAAAATGAAGAAGAACGAAGACGATGAACAGTTGCGGCGAAGCCGCGACGAGGAAGGAAGCTGCGCAGGTTTTTGAGTAAGCACTTAGCATCGGACAGTTCAGATTGATTTGAGGAAATCCAACGGCTGATCTTGCTCTGATTTAATCCAAACTTTGATGATGATGATCAGGGGTCAGGATCTGCCTCATGGTAGCTCGGATCCTCCAGATGTGCAACGGATGGTCCAGATCAATTTAATCTTTGAATGGACGATCTAGAACCCTCTGAGCTTGATCCAACGGTTAAATGAGCTCTGATTGGGATGAAACCTTCAGATCTTGATCAGAGTGCTTGATCAGCCCTAACCCTAGCTCGGATTGCTTCAGATGGTCCCGGATGGCTCAGATCTAGCCGCTTTTGAATCGGACGACCCAGATTAATCCGAAGTTTGATAACTCGATCCGGGTCCACTTTCGACTCAAGTTTGACCCAGTATGCCCTAGGTCCATGAACCTTTCATGCCTACAAAAATAGATCAAAAATTTAGTGACCAAATAATCCAAATTTGTAAAGATTTGCAATTAAGTCCAAAATAAAAGTAAGTTCTAAAACCTAGGATAAATTCACAATTAAGCAAGAAAAATATGGGTCAAACATGGATTTTGACATCTAAAATAATCAATAAAATGGTACTTATCAACTCCCCCACACTTAAACTTGAGCGTCTCGCGAAACTACTAAGTATGTATCCCCTAGATTTTCTTAAGAATAATTAGAAGCAAATGAAAAGAAATTACCTAAGGTTGTCAATTCTCAAAAATCTAAGCACTATGGATTAGTATCTCGTCCTTAAATCAACAACTTAGCCTTTTCATCCATCATGATTCATCGAGATGAATTTAACTCACTAGCATTTCAAGGAAAATTTTGGTGGCTCTTTCCTTAAGTTCTAAGTTGATGATGGAAGTGGAGCTCACTCAAGCACACATGCTTCTTGCACTATCATAGGCTTGCTTATTATCTACTCTCCACCATTATTCATGATTAGGATCAATATCTACAAAAACAAATGAAAACATGGAAAATGGTAAGAAATGGAATAGAAACCAAGAAAATAGAAAAATTGATAAAGTGGAAGACTTGAGTGCTCAAAAATGTTTCCAATGCACTTTGCTTTGCCCCTCTTGTCAGTCCTCTAGTGAAATCAAAAGTGTGGTGGAGTAAAACTTGCATAATGCCCTTTGAATTGGATGAAGAAACCTTCCTTGACTTCATTGTGCCATTTTCTTCAATTGCGTGCCATTTGGATCCCTTCTTTTTTTTTTTTGGTCAGCTGCTGAATTCTATTTTTGGTCTTCTTTTTTTTCCTGCTTAAGATTCCAGCAGCTACATCACATGGTAATGGGGAATTTGAGTGCTCCACTTAAATTTGCTAATCTGCCCTTGCTTCCCACTCTTGTAACTCAAGTTGGCACATGAATTTTGTTTCTCTCTTTTTTTTTTCATCATCAGATTTCGGCTCCACAACATCACTCTCATACCTTGCAATTCTCTGGTTGCCTTACATCAGTTAGCATCAACTATAAGTGGAAGATTTGATCCTAGCTGTTTCGAATTTCAGCCCACTGCATTTTTTTTTTCTGTTCTTGATCTGAAAAATCCAAACAACCACATTTTCTTTCTCCTTTGATCAGCAGTGGATATTCTTGATACAAATTTGATACATTCAGGAACTTAGTTCCCTAATTCATAGCCTAGAAAAAAAACTTCAGCTTCATCTTGATACAAACTGCACAAAAACTGCTTGTACTGCTTTTTTTCGTTTTCTATCCTAGCTGCATTTTCAACATGCATTCTCAACCTTACTGCATTTCATATTCTCTGATTTCTCAAACAATTAGTATCAATTAGGACTTGCATCTATTGATAGTAGAATTTGGCACTGAATTTTTCCTTCCTTCTTCGGTTCTCATTTCATCCTATTTCCTTCACTTTTGGCACAGATTTTCTGCCCTTGAATTCAGATCTGTCCAGCTGCAATTCAGCTCACATTCTCAACCTTTTAGCCTTCAATTCAAACTTTAACATGATGTTCCTGATCTGCATTTCTGTTTGATACAATCTGATACAGATTTCAGCTGCAATCAGCTGCAAATTCAAATTGTTTTTCAGCTGCAAATTCAGCTTGTTTCTGCTGAAATTCAGATTGTTTCATTTCAGAAGCTCAAAGTCGAAGTATCTCAACTGCAATTCATCCTTCCAGCAGTGTTTTCAGATTTTTTTTTCTTTTCTCTTGATCAGCTCAGAATTTCTGCTTAAGCTTCACTGCATTTTCCAGCTCACTTCAGATTTTCCACAGCTTCATTCGACTTTGGCTTGTATCATTTAGTAGCTCTCAGATTATTTTCAGCTTCCATTCGGATCCTTGCAAATTGTCACTGATCTTCCTAGCCAAGAACAGCTGCAGTCAATTCAATCCCTGATCAAAATATGCTTCACAAAAATTTTCTTGGTATTCTTGGCACAGATTTTTCAGATTCTCAGCTTATATTCCACTTCAATTCAGCTTGTCTTCAGATTCCAGCACTCGGCAGCAAACCTTGCATTAGTTTCAGTTTAGAACAGTTCTGTTGCATCATTTCAGCAGCTTCCAATCAATGTATCTCAGATTCCTAACTCTTGTTCCATTTAATGTGCTTAATACTCACTGTTTTTTTTCGTGTGGGTCTTCAAAGAATGATGAGAATTCTAAATGCCTCAATTGCTTCCATACTCAACCACTCCTTCTTGGAATTCAAACTCACTCAGATTGTAATTGTTTTCATCCTTCCATTGCAAAAATTTTTCTTTTTGAATCGAAATGCCTTCTTGATACAAAACTTTTCCAAAACACTAATCACTCCCCCACACTTAAATCTTTGTCTGTCTCGGGCAAAGTAGCATCAAGAAAACATCCCAAGCAAACAAACCCATAGAAAAATGGGGTTAAGAGTAGGAAAATAGAAAGGAAAATTGAAAAGAGTATGTATCAAGTATGATCATTGCTAAGAATAATATGGAAAAGGGAAACAAATTAATTAGCCTCCATAGATGTGATCCAATCATTAAAATATGGTTTTGAAAGAACCTAAGCAAGTTCTAGAGTGCAATAACATATGTGTGTTACAAAAGTAAGGCTAATTCTCACTAGGCAAAAATAATTCATCTCAAGTCCTCAATTAAGAATCTAAAGTAGTACTCAAGCATCCAAGATTTCATCCATTAGCTCAAACCTTAAGTTTTGACAACCAAATTTAATTTATTTTCAAAAGACTCTAAAATGCTATGGAGATAACCTAGTGGGATACATTTATTCCTAGTCATGCAAGAAAAAGTACTAAAAGAAAAGACATGGTATTTACAATGACTTTTATTCATGTTATGTTTCCTAAGAATTTATTATCAACTATTCACTTCAAAAAGAGAAAAACTTATTCCTAAAACCACGGAAATGATATGTACAATGAAATGATGTGTAGAGAAAGTGAACTCCCCTTAAGTTGGGTAGATAGCTTCGTTCATGTCCAACCCATCCACCTCTAGCTCCTTTAGTTCTTCAAAGTACCTTTTGAGCCGGTGGCCATTGACTTTCCAAATAAAACCATTAGATGGATCTTGAATTTCCACAACACCATAAGGAAAAATATTAGTTACAATAAATGGACCATCCCACCTTGACCTTAATTTACCTTTTATCAATTTGAGCCTTGATTTGTACAATAATACCTTGTCACCAATTTGGAAATCTTTCTTCACAATGTGCTTGTCATGGAAGTTCTTGGTCTTCTCCTTGTAGATCCTTGAATTTTCAAATGCTTCTAGCCGAATTTCTTCAAGTTCTTGGAGTTGTAATTTTCTCTCTTCTCCCACCTTGGTAGCATCAAAATTACAAGCTTTTGTTAGTGAGAGCCCTAGAGCCAATCATATGATGATTACTTTTTGGACTCATTGTATCATATTCTTGTATATATATTTCTTATATATAAAGGCACTTCTTATGGTTATTGTACTTATGTGTATTGGTGCCAAATAACTTAGTATAATAACGTCCTTGAGTAGAAGGTTCTTATCTATATCAATCGATTAGTTGAATCGATAGTGAGATGATATAGAGAACACTACTCTTAATTATTCCTAGTCAAGTATTAACATTCAAGGACAATGTTAATGCATAGAGACTAGCATGCAGGTCAACATGATGACTTGATCTCACAAGTCATGGATATGAGATATCAAGTTGACACATGGGTATACATTAGAGAATGTATACTGAATGGCCCGCCATGAGAAAATATCATGGATCGTTATATGAGTGTCATATACTTTCTCATGTGACTATTAGTATGACTATAGTCCTAGACCTGAAGTTACCATAGTTCCCTACATAAGGAGTTACATACTTTGGCTTCGTCAAACGTCACCCGTAACTGGGTGGACTATAAAGGCGATTACTGGGTTTGTAATAAATTATGCGGAGGGATGTGAGTAACGTAGATGAGATCTATCCCTCCTATATGACGGGAGTGATATCTTCGTTCTTGATAGAGTAAGACCACTAAGTGCATGGCCATGCCCAAATAAGGCAATATTAGATATTGAGCTTATTTGATTATAGTGAGTCTACTTGGAGATCAAGACATATAGATTGATTTGAGGATGACACGGTCTATGCCTCATGAAAGATCAATCTAGATATCGAGGATAGAAGGACGTTGTCACATATTGTGATGGTCACAATTATTAGTCACAATGGTGATGTTGGATCTCGACATTCTTGTAACTTGGGTAGCAATGATGTGTTGCTAGATACCTCTCATTGCTTATGTCCTTAAATAGGTTTAAGGGCATTGCCAACGTTACAAGAACCTATAGGGTCAGACACATAGAGCAATAGATGGAGAATAAGTCCATATGATGGACCGAGAGTAATGAAGTCAAAGTTTGACTTTGGCTAAATATGGAAAGTCCATAAAAGATAAGTTTGACTTGACTCAAATTAGACAACTTGAGTTGGACTCGAGTTTGATCCAAGTGTTGGATGAATCTAATCATGGGAGAATAATGAAGTCAAAGTTTGACTTTGGCTAAATATGGAAAGTCCATAAAAGGCAAGTTTGACTTGACTCAAATTAGACAACTTGAGTTGGACTCGAGTTTGATCCAAGTGTTG
>JAGFNQ010000566.1:952707-1076739 GCA_024364735.1 Boesenbergia rotunda | reverse complement strand
GATTAGGGGCCGGCTCCCCTTCTCCAAGGTAGGGCCGGCGCACCCTCACCCCTCCAAGTTGGTTGCCGTGAGCTATCAAGAAGAAGGAGAGGCCAAACAAGAAGAAGAAGAAGCGGATCGCAACTCCTCTCTTCCCGAAATTTGGATTCCGTTTCTTGTTGGTTAGTTTCCTATCTTTTCTCTTGTTCTTCTAGTTGTGCCTTCTGAGAATCTAGTAGTTCTCGTCGGCACAAAACTCGTGGCTTTGCGAAGTCATCCCGAAGAGAACTCGGCGTGGACGCGAATAGAGGCGGAGCTTCCGAGGGACGCTACGGTTGGATCTCGTCCCTTACTTCGAGTTACGAGAGGTACTTAGTAAATTAGTTTACTTTTCCGTAAAGTTTTAATTTATGATTATGTCAACACATCATATGGTTGTATGCTAGATACGTGGTTAAAATAATTTAGAAAATTATTTTATGCTAATTCATCCGTTGCACGTAAAAATTTAAAATTTTACGAACCCGTATCCTTGTCGACATGCACCCGGTCCCAACATGTCCATGCTAAGTTATGTTTCCATGATTTAATTGTGTTTATGCTAAGTTCGGATGCCATGATTTTATTTAGGTTCATGTTAGGAATGTTTATGAGGTTATGTTATTATGTTTATGTCTATGCCAAGAATTATGCCATGCTATGAATGGTTATGATGTTTATGTCTATGCCAAGTATTATGCCAAGCCATGAATGTTTTTATGTTTATGTATATGCTATGCTATGAAAGTGGCTAAGTTATGTTCAAGTCATGTCAAAGGTATGCTAAGTGCTCATAAAAACTTATGTGCTGAGTAAAGCACAAGTATGTTAATGTTTAAGATGCTCATGATTAAGTGATGAATGATTTTAGTGAGTAGGAACGAGTCTTATTAAGCCTGTGTGCTTATAGTCTTATTTTCCTTATACCGCAGATCACGCAAGGGGACTGTAAGGAAGCAGCAGGAGGGCAATAAAGTATGTGTGTGATAGTGACTTGGCCACGAGACCGTATGTTTGCTCGTTTTATGATAGAACTTTACCTCTACTAGTATGTGCTTGAATGTGACTTTATGACATGATGCTATGTATGACATGATGCTAAGAATGACATGATGATAAGTATGACATGATGCTAAGTATGACATGATATGATGTTAGGTATAAAGTTAATATGCCAAGTTCCCATGTTATGATGTTAGGAGGGTAGTAAGTGCATGTAGGTGTAAGTTAAAGGTTTCCGCTGCATTATGATGTCTACATGCCCTAAGCATGTTAACGTAACGCCGCTTAATGAAAAGAAAAAAAAAGCGAGCGTTACACTAGCAGTCGATCTAGGTCAGAAATCGAGGGGTCGCGCCCCTTGGACTGAAGAAATCTAGCTAAGAACTGAAGAAGACAAAGAAGGAAGATGACTGCGGCTGATACACGACGAGGAGAAGCTGCTGGGAAAATCTGATTAAATAGCTAAAAATGGACGGCCCAGATTGATCGGATGAAATTCAACGGCTGATCTTGTTGTAATTTGAGCCAAACTTTGATGATGATGATCTGGGGTCAGGATCTGCCTCGTGGTAGCTCGGATCCTCCAGATGTACAACAGATGGTCCAGATCAACCCAATCTTTGAATGGACGATCTAGAGCCCTCCGAGCTTGATCCAACGGTTGATTAAGCTCTGATTGAGATGAAACCTTTAGATCCTGATCATAGTGCTTGATCAACCCTAACCCTAGCTCGGATTGCTTCAAATTGTCCCGGATGGCTCAGATCTAGCCGCTTTTGAATCGGATGGCCCAGATTTAATCCTAATCTTGATAACTCGATCTGGGTCACTTCCGACTCAAGTTTGACCCAGTATGCCCTAGGTCCAAGATCCTTTCATGCCTACAAAAATATATCAGAAAATAGTGGCCAAATAATCCAAAAATATGCAAATTTGTAATTAAGTCTAAATTAAGAGAAAGTTCCAAAACCTAGGGTAATTTCACAATTAAGCAATAAAACATAGGTCAAACATGGATTTTAGCAATTAAAATAATCAATAAAATGGTACTTATCAACTCCCCCACACTTAACCTTGAGCGTCTCGCGAAATCAGTAAATATGTATCCCCTAGACTTACTTAAGCATAATTAGAAACAAATGAAAAGAAATTACCTAGGGTTGTCAATTCTCATAAATCTAAGCTCTATGGATTAGTATCTTGTCCTGAAATCAACAACTTAGCCTTTTCATCAATCATGAGTCATTGAGATGAATTTAAATCACTAGCCTTTCAAGGAAAATTTTGGGTGGCTCTCTCCTTAAATTCTAACTTGATGATATAAGTGGAGCTCACTCAAACACCCATGCTTCTTGCACTACCATAAGCTTGATTATTATCTACTCTCCACCATTAATCTTGATTAGGATTCAACATCTATAAAAACAAATGAAAACATGGAAAATGGTGAGAAATGGAATAAAAGCCAAGAAAATGGAAAAATAGATAAAGTGGGAGACTTGGTTGCTCAAAGATGTTTCCAATGAACTCTGCCCTCTTGACAATCCTATAGTGAATTCAAAAGTGTGATGGAGTAAATCTTGAACAATGCCTTTGATTTGGATGAAAACAACCCATTTGTTCAAATGTGCCAATTTTCACCTTGCGTGCCAAATTTCTTTCTCCATTCTTCTTTCCTGATTTTTCCTCTTTTCCTTTCTCTCTAGCAAGGTCAGAAATGAAATGAAATAGAGCTTAAATCCGGATGAGAAAAACATTCACTGATTTTATAGTGCCAAGTCTTCATTTGTGTGCCACCCTTGTTTTTGTTTCTCTCTTCTCATTTTTTTTTCAAACTGTTTTTCTTTCTCTTTTTTTTTCTCTGCTCTTAATCTTCTATTGGAGCACTGCAGATCAGATTTAAACCATCAGAGAACTTGGGGAATCAAGTAACATAGATACTCAACATACAACTTTAACTAAACACCCTTTGCAACTCTTCTTGATACACTTCACCTTAAAGTTGGCACACTACTTTCACTTCTTCTTCATTCTTTTTTTTTTTTAGTTTCAGCTCCACGGTAGAATCATCTGGTTTCTTAAAATAATTAACATCAGTTAGCATCACATAGTGTAGTGGAGAATTCGAATTGTCTTACTCGAAAATCCTGATCAACATGTTAAATTACAGCCACTTCTTTCACTGCATTTCATCTTTTCTGATTTCTCTTTTCTGATGCAATTCCAGCTCACGATCTCAATGTTTTTGCTCTCCATAACCTCTAATAGCTGTCGAGTGGTTTTCTTTCAATTCAATTCAGCTTTTGATGATTGCAATCAGCTGGATTCTAGCCTCACCACTGCACAGATTTTCACTGCTTCAAATCAGCCTTTTACAGCCTTCAATTCGGATTGTCTTCAGCTTGTTTTCAGCTGCAGTTCAGATGCCAGCATTTGGCAGCAACCTTGCATTAGTTTCAATTCAAAACAGTCCAGCTTGTATCATTTCAGCTCTAAAATTTAGCACTCAGCAAAACAAGCAGTGCAGATTTTTTCCAACTTCTTTTTAGCTTTTGTTCACCGGATTCACATTGACAACTTGATTTATTCAGCTGCAATTCAGATGATGTTCAGCTGCGATTCAGATTATAGAAGATTGCACTTGATTTCCCTAGCAAGGCTCAGCTGCGGTCCAAAACATTTTTGACCAAAAATAGCTTCACAAAGAAAAATTTTTCTCTTCACTTTGGCACATAATTCTCTTTTCTTTCTTTTTTTTTTCTTTATGGCATCTGTTTTCATTTCCACTTTGAGTGCCGAATTCAACTTGGGATTCAATTTCCTTGTATCTTCAAATGATGATCAAGAATCTTTAATTGTTTTCAATCCTTGCCCACTCCTTTCACTTGATCTTGATACAAAACATAACTCACTTTGATCCTTGAAATTGCAGAATTTTTTTTTCTTTGGATCCAAATGCTTCCTTGATACAAAATGTTTTCCAAAATACTAATCACTCCCACACACTTAAATCTTTGTCCGTCTCGGGCAAAGTAGCATTAGAAACATTCAAACAACAAGTCCAAAGAAAAATGAGGATAAGAGTAGGAAATAAGTAAAGAAAAATGGAATAAACATGATTATTGCTAAAAATTGATGTGAAAAGGAAAATAAATGGATTAGCCTCTATAGATGTGATCCAATCATTGAAATATGGTTATGAAAGAACCTAAGCAAGTTCTAGAGTACAATAACATATGTGTGTCACAAATATAAGGCTAATTCTCACTAGGTAAAAATAATTCATCTCAAGTCCTCAATCAAGAATCTAAAACCAAGTAGTACTCAAGCATCCAAGATTTCATCCATTAGCTTAAACCCTAAGTTTTAACAACCAAAATTAATTTATTTTCCAAGAGATTCTAAAATGACATGAAGATAACCTAAAGGGATACATTTATTCCACTCATGTAATAAACAAACTTCTAAGAGAACTAACATGCATTTATTGAAAAGGACTCAGTTTAAAAGAAAATTCTACTTCTAAAAAGCATAAAAAATGAAACATGCAATAAAAGAAAATACAAGAACAATCAAACTCCCCTTTATTCTGGTGGACGGAGTCTATCAAGCAGTAGCCTCCATCGTGGTAGTGGAGGGGTATGGGTGGTTGAGAGATGTAGGACTCCCCCACACTTGAACTTTGCAGAAATATGTTCAGGTGGCCGCAGGCGATTTAGGTTCAGAATCCATTGAAGGAATGGAGAGCTATGGATTAAAGTAAGATCTTCTCCTCCTTCTTGATGCCTTTTAGAAGTCCTTCTAGGAGGTTGAAGTCTGTTCAGTTGGAGCACCCACTCCTGAAGTCTTCTGGACCCTGCAAAACAATGTAATACCTCTCTCAAGCGTTCAGGGTCAAAAAGAAATGATATAAATTCAGTCTCTGCATTAAATGTATCCAAAACTGCATCATATCCAATTAAATCAAATTCTGGTACTTTAATGAAATTTTCAAAATCATTACCTATAAAATTTGCATCCAGAGACTCATCACAAATAAAGATATCAATTTCTGGCTCATCAATAGAAATTTCATAATTATTTTCCATCCAGGGTGTATCAAGCAATGTATCACAACCAATAAAATCAATCTCAGATATCTCCATAAGTTATTCACATTCAACCTCAGCATAAGATATAGCAAAAGATTCATCAAAATAAATAACATCAATTTCAGGCACTTCTAAAAAATTTTCACTATCCATATCCACAAAAGATGTATCAAGATATTCATCATAACAAACAACATCAATTATAGGTGCCTCTAAAATTATTTCATAATCCATATTTACAAGAGATGTATCAAGTAATCCAGTACGATCAATGAAATCAATGTTTGGTACCTCTATTGGATTTTCACAAACACTCTCTACACAAGGTATATCAATAAATTCATCAGAATCAATAAAGTCAGCACTAGGTACCTCGCTGCATTTTTCTGAATAAAGAGGAGAAATACTTACCTGAGCATGCTGGAGAATACCTGGAGGTTCTACAAGAGTAGATGTATGCATGGCCTCTTCCTGGTCAAGTGCATGCTCCTCTTCAGCCTCAAGCTCTGGTGGACACTCAACTAAAACAGGTGATCCTTGGGTGCTTGCTTCCACCATGCAAGTCCCTACACTTTCTGGTTCATCCTTTGAGTCTTCTAATGTACCAGTCAATTGTGGTGGTCCCTGGGGCTTAGTGCAATCCCCTACACCTATGAAATCATCTCCTATGCATTCTTCTCCTGTAATATCTACAACAACAACATTAGAAAAATTAGGACCATCAATAACACTATCATCACCAAATAAAAGATGAGAATGGTCCTGTGGAGCTTCAATTTCTTCTTCTTGAGCTGAAAAATTTGGAATTGAATTTTGAATAGGAATCTCCCGAGGGATGCATGCTGTAGGTACCCTATATTTGATGATTTCTTCATCTTCTTCTTCCATCAAAATTCTAAGATCACTTGAAGATGGACTTGGCCATGCACTAGGGTCACCTTGAACTGATAAAAAACCAACTCCGGGGCTCTCAGAATTAAAAGCAGCTTGAGAAGCTAATTGTCCTGATCTTTGGGCTTTTATCTGATTCAAATCACTAGCCACTTGTTCCATTTGCCTTTCAAGGTTTTGAAACTCTTGTTGAAACATTTGTTGAAATTGAGACTGTGGGGGTTGATCAAATGGTTGAACAGGATGATTAAACTGCTGAAAAGTTGGTTCACCACATGGTGGAAATTGCTGAAAATTGTAGCCCTGGAATTCTTGGATCTGAGGTTGATATTGTGGTGGTGAACCCTGAAGTTGAGTGGGCTGGAAATTATGGTTGCAAGGGTGAAATTGCTGTGGAAATTGAAATGGTTGCTGGAAATTCAAATTATCTTGGTACTCTTACTGAATTCATTGAAAAGGTGCTTGATCTTGTTGATAAGGTGGCTGAAAGTTGGGCTGAAATTGCTGAATTTGGGGCTGAAAATCTTGGAATAGTGGCTGCCCATTCTGAGTTTGCTGGAAAATTGGTTGAATTGGCTGAAAATCCGGCTGAAATTGTTGAAATTGCGGTTGAAATTGTTGTGGTGGATGCTGAAGTTGCTGTGGTGGCTGGAATTGCTGTAAATGTGGCTGAAAGAACTGATTGGGTTGCTCAAAAACTGAAAATTGGGGCTGCCCATTCTGAATTTTTTGGAAATTTGAGTAGGGCTGTTGGAAATCTTGCTGTGGTGGCTGGAATTGCTGGAAAGGCTGAAATTGTGGCTGAGGTGGCTGAAATGTAGGTTGAATCGGCCGTTGGTAAGTAGATGACTGAACTTTATGTTTTTGTTGATTTACCAACCCCTTACACACATTTTTTAACTCCTCCAATGCCTCTTCTATCTCTTTACAGAACTCTGGTGACCATATTTTGATCATGCAGCCCTGTCACAAAACAAGAAAGAAAAATAGCAGTACCCGTATACAAAAGATAAAACAAAATAAAATAGAACCCAATGACATGTCTAAAAGCATACATGCAAAAATCAAACGAATCAACTAGTTGCTTCCCCGGCAACGGCGGCAAAAATTTGATGGGTCCGAAATACTAGATTAAATTGTCATGAAAGTGTGGGCTCATCAGATTTAAATGTATATGAATACTGGAAACCCTTTTTGCAATCAAAATATGAAAACGTAGTAAAGGGGCCACAGGTCGTATTTTTCCAAGGGACTAGTTGATGTTGTTTGACTCGAGCTTGTGTTTGTGTGTCGTTTGTAAATTTTGGGTTTCAATTAAAATCTGGATTGCAAAGGTATAAAAACAGTGATGGCAATTTCCGGCAACAACAAGATTAACACAATTAATAGTCTGCGAAATTCAGGAATCGAACTTAAAACAACCTTAGCACAACCTGGCTACAAAATTTGGAAACACATAAATGCAGAGAAATTCAGGACATCCGAATTCAATCCCAACTGATTTTAAGCATCATGGCACACTGGATACTGCTGTTGACTCGATACCAAAATAAGAGATGAACAAGCTTGATATAAAAGCAAGCCACTTGTGTGCCAAAATCTGATTCTAAATGCGAAACTCTAAACTAACCATTCCAAAATGAAAACTGATTGATTCAACTTGGGAAACAAGGATGACATTAAAATTGCTATTCATGAACAGAATGAGAACTTTAGAGCTAAAATCAGGAATTCCCAAGCCACTCAATGCAGAAACTAAATGTGTAGGGACTGAAACTTGCAGAATTCAAATGTAAAAATCTGAATCATGAAGCTGAGATGGAGCTACGGTTCAGAAGCAAACCAACTGCAAATTAAACTAGATTCGAGCTCAACAATTCAATAATGTAATTTTCAGAAACTTGAATCTGATGCGCAGGACAGAACTGATGGTGTGCAGAAATGGTTCAATTTCGGAAATGAAACAGAGGCAAACTGAGCAAAAAGTGCAAAAAGAATTCCAAATACTAAACATCTTAGATCAATTGCATTGTCTAACTAAATGTTGTCTACAATTGTAGGCATCAAAACTAAACACAAACTGAATTCGAAACAAATGGCAAAAATCAGAAATAACTTGGCACGCAGAAGCAACCGATACGCATCCTGGAAGACATGATACGCAAGCTCTAAAATAGAAACAAACTGAAGTAAAAAGCAATTGTCAACTAAACAAGCTACATACTGATTAACTTGAAAGATTGAAACTTAATTTGAGCTGAAACAATGCATTAAACGATGTTAACGAATCTGAAACAAAAACAGTAAGAAACGAGGCAGAAACGAAATTTACAGCTAAAACAACTGAAATTAGCTAAAGAAATCTACTCCTCAATGCTTCCCCAGCTCGAATGCTTCTTGGTCGTCAAGCAAGAGTGAGCCTCGGACCTGCAAGCTCAGCAAATCAATGGAAGAACGACCTCTGCGAAGCAATCTAGCTCACAGTCTGTGCCAACTGAATTCCCAATCAATTTCTTCAATCATGCCTTGTCCAATCGCGCGGATGGTGTGGGGATGAACCAAACACTCCAGGGAACCCCTCTGAACTGCTCGGATGGCTGAAGGATGGAGCAAAACCGAGATTGAAGCAATAAGTGACAGAGCTACAGAAACCTCGCAACAACTCTGTTTTGGCCAATTCGGAGCTGGAAATTCACCGAAGCAGCTCCCCAAGGATCTAGTAGTCGATCTAGGTCAGAAATCGAGGGGTCGCGCCCCTTGGATTGAAGAAATCTAGCTAAGAACTGAAGAAGACGAAGAAGGAAGATGACTGCGGCGGAGACGCGACGAGGAGAAGCTGCTGGGAAAATCTAATTAAATAGCTAACAATGGACGGCCCAGATTGATCGGATGAAATCCAACGGCTGATCTTGCTCTGATTTGAGCCAAACTTTGATGATAATGATCTGGGGTCCGGATCTGCCTCGTGGTAGCTCGGATCCTCCAGATGTGCAACGGATGGTCCAGATCAACCCAATCTTTGAATGGACGATCTAGAGCCCTCCGAGCTTGATCCAACGGTTGATTGAGCTCTGATTGAGATGAAACCTTCAGATCTTGATCATAGTGCTTGATCAACCCTAACCCTAGCTCAGATTGCTTCAAATTGTCCCGGATGGCTCAGATCTAGCCGCTTTTGAATCGGATGGCCCAGATTTAATCCTAATCTTGATAACTCGATCCGGATCACTTCCGACTCAAGTTTGACCCAGTATGCCCTAGGTCCAAGATCCTTTCTTGCCTACAAAAATATATCAGAAAATTAGTGGCCAAATAATCCAAAAATATATAAATTTGCAATTAGGTCCAAATTAAGAGAAAGTTCCAAAACCTACGGTAATTTCACAATTAAGCAATAAAACATAGGTCAAACATGGATTTTAACAATTAAAATAATCAATAAAATGGTACTTATCAGTCATATACAAGCATAAAGGTAGTCTAGACTTCATTAAACACTAGTTTAAGGGCATGTTTTGTACTCGAGCCTATTCTTAACCCTTATTCTTGTAATTTGTCGAAACTCACAGTAGGGATTTCATAGCATAATCATTCACATAACATGGGAATAAAAGCATATTTTTCATAAGAATTCATTCACAAGTGCAAAAGTAGTTTGTACTTCACCAAACACTAGTCTAGGTGTATGATCTAGAGTTCTACTTGGATTATCATGCATATGGGTACATGTAACATTTTTCTAAACATCAATACATAGAATGAATCATGAGTTTGGTCTCAAACAACTTAGATAAGGTACTGACCCTAAGGTATAAAATTATTTCCATCATGAAATAAAACACCCAATCACATGCATATTACTTGGTTTAACTATAACTTCATGAAGGTCTATAAAAATTTGTTTTAAGGCATAATTTAAGGTCCCTTGGATGAATGTTACAGGGGTGCCTTAGCATAGATTTCACAAAATTTCGTGGCCTAAAACATTTATATAGCAAGGAAACAACCATTAGAACAATAGCCTACTTCATGCATCAACATTTATCCATTTCATGACTTGGTCGAATTCTTCCAAGTCCTTTACATCATGGAGGGCATTCAAACACCTTGTATCCATCATATATTCATTACAAAAAGGTAGTAACAATTTCATGAACTCTTCCTTTAAGTTTTTGGATATAGAAAAGGGGGGTACCCCTTTAGGGCCGAAACTTCCCTCAAGGTTTTCTTCCATTCTCTTTCACCCAACATCACAAGCAAACATAAAAATCATAAAAACACATAAAAAACCATTATATTGCAGGTGAGGGAGTCTTACCACTTGTGCTTATGTTCCCAAAAGATCTCCAAATTTTGGAGAAGAAAAGACCTCTTAAACTCTAGCAATCCTCTTGTTCTTCTCTTCTTTTCTTCTTTCGGTTTCTCTAGGATTGTGATTCGGTTTTGGGCTGCAAGGGGCTCTAGAATTTCGGTGAGGGAGAGGAGGAAGGAGAAGAGTTTGGTGGAGAGAAAGAGGAAAGGTTACTTGGTCGGAATGCCTAGGCATTTCCTCCTCTTCATGACCTTTTATGGTGAGTAACGAGGCAAGCACCTCTTTAATGGTGTCTCTTCAATTTTCTTGTGTCTCTTCATCTTCTTTCTCACTTATCTACAATTCCCCATCCTCTTCTAATAGCACTCCCTTGCTAAGTGAATTGGTTACATGAATATTTTTAAGGCTTTGCTTTCCTTTGAGGTCCAAGGTTCAATCCTTGGCACCTCTTTTTCTTTTTGCTTTCTTTTCCTTTTTATTTTCTTCAAGCCCATGTAACCAAAGCCCAACAAGAGAATGCTACCCATTTAGTTCATACACATGCATATTCATATCATTATTCATTCATTCATGTGCACGATGTCAAGCATAATATTAATGTAGCATATAAACATAATTATCGCACCCATTCACCATATATCAAGAAGGTGCTTAATATCTTCTTTATCCGAAATTTCCCCCTTTAAATTCATAATTTTATTCTTGGCCACATGTTCAATTATTACAACGTTCTAGAGGGAAATTTGGGGCGTTACACTCGAAGGCAAGGATGATGGATTTCGGATTTCGGACAGCGGAGTTTTATATCTTCGGGATCGATTATGTGTTTCCGACGACTCCGACTTACAAACGAGAATCCTTGAGGAAGCTCACGGAACACCTTATGCGATGCATCCTGGGTCTACCAAGATGTATCAAGATCTGAAGAGCAAGTTTTGGTGGTTCGGTATAAAGCGAGATGTAGCCCACTATATCAGTGTAACGCCCGATTTTTTTTTCGTAAAGCGGCGTTACGTTAACATACTTAGGGCATGTAGACATCATAAGGCAGCGGAATAACTTATTTCTTACACATACATGCCCTACTACCATCCTTAACATAATGACATGGAAACTCGGCATATTGACTTCATACTTAAACATCATATCATGTCCTACTTAACATCACATCATAGAGTTCCATAAGTCATTATTCAAGCATTCAAGCATATAAGTGACCAAAGTAAAGTTCTAGCATAAACGATAAACATATGATTTCCTGGGCCAAGTCACTATCACACACATGCGTTCTTGCCCTCCTGCTGCTTCCTCATTGTCCCCTTGAAAGATCTGCGGTATAAGGATATAAGACTATAAGCACGCAGGCTTAGTAAGACTCTTTCCTACTCACAAAAACCATTCATCATCTCATACTGAGCACATGAAACATTAACATACTTGGTGCTCTACTTAGAACATAACAACTTGAATCACTTATCATATACGTGACATGGCATGAACAATAACATAAGTGAACATTCCTAGCATGGCATGTAACATGGCATAAACGTAAACATAGTAAACATTCTAAGCATGGCATGCTACATGGCATAAACATAAATACAATAAACATTTCTAGCATGGCATAATACATGGTATAACCATAACATATTAAACATTCTTAACATGGCATAATACATGGTATAAACATGCCTATAAAGTGTAAACTAACCCGTATGGCATAAACATAGGCATACTTCCTATCATAGCATATGAGCATCTTCTTAACATAATCATGACATAGATCATTTACTCTCATGCATATTTCTTAACATGAAGCATAAGCATAAAACATTATTAGCATAGAATAATGCATAACATGAATGAATGCATGAGTGGAATGCATATACATAAGGATGCTTAACTTTTAAAAACATACTTTTAAATGTTTATACATAATCATCATATCATTGGGGTCCCCGGCTTGTACCACATACATACATCATAAGCGCGCATCCCTAGCAAGTCTGAGGTAGCTAGCCCTGACCTACTAGGGTAAGGACAGCATAGTCGGTAGTCCCCGAACCGATGCGTTCTTAAGGAGCCCATCCCTGTTGCACAACTCCGGTAGTGCCAGAACCGTGGACAGCATAGTCGGTAGTCCATAACCGGGGCGTTCTTAAGGTGCCCATCCCTTGGACCCATACTTCGGTCTAGTACAAGCCCATTCATAAAGTAAAATACTTTACATGTTTCATCATTCATCAGACATTCATAGCATAACCATGTTACATAAAGCATGACTTAACACATGCTTGTCCTTTCATTGTTCATACTTATTGCATAGCATCATGATGCCTGGAAGGCATGAGCATTGTCTTCATTCATAAACACGGTATGCATCTTCTTTCATAAACATGGCATGCATCTTTATTCATTTAACATGGCATGCATCATTATTCATACAACATGGCATGCATCATTATTCATACAACATGGCATACATCTTCATACATAAAACATGGCATGCATACCTAAATATCATTCCTATTCCTAGTACTTGCATGATCGTAACATATAAGGTAAGCATTGCATCGAACATGACATGGTTTCCATAGATATTTATCCTACCACATAGAGCTTCCATGATCATAATACGTAGGGTAAACATTGCATTTCTTGCCTAAACATGGTATCTATCTCAAGCATGCATAGGTAGGATTCCCATAACCTTCTACCTACCATTCATGTACATGGCATAAAACATAAGGCATTCATAATAAACCCTATTAAGCATGGCATCCAATCATAACATATAACATAAAACATGGTGCTTATGGTTAGGGTTATAGGTAACATGATTTCTACCACATGCTTGAACCTATAGATATATATATATACTTCATGGTAAGCATAAACCATTTTTCTTCGAACCCTAACTCCACCCCAAACCCTAGATACAAGGCTTGGCTGAAACCCATAAGGTGGAGTTCCATCAATTTCATAAACATGTAAGATAACATAAGGTAAAGGAACAACCATACACCATTTATGAGACCATAGAAAGCCATTAGGGCTCATGATTAGGGTTAACCCTAACCTTTATCCCTCCCTCCTAGGGCTGGCTGAAACCTAGAAGGTCATAGGGGCATGGAAAAATTCCATTAAAATCCCCAATCAATCATTAAACACCTAACATACCTTACCATAGGGCCAATGGGACCCTTACTTGGAATAAATCCTAACTTTCTACCCTATTAGCAAGTCTTGGCCAAAACCTATAGGGTCTCTAGGCCATGTGAAAATTCACATAATCATCCTCCATCTCCCTTATATCATGATAATACATAAAACACATACTTGAAGTTTTAGACCCAACCCTACCCATGGGTTCTTGAAGTTGGCCGAAACCCTAGGGTATCCTAGGGTACCCCAAAAATCCTCAAAAATTATATTTAATCTCTAAACATCATGAGAGCACATTAAACAACATTATGAAGATTTTTAGCATCATCATGGACCCTAAAATCCTAGTGGCCGAAACCCATAGGACTAGGGTTCTTGGTTTTGTTTCTTTCAACATCAAATCCCAAAAACCAAACAATATATCATGCTAAAAACATAAGGAACTATTATAGCACAGGTGAGGGAGTCTTACCTTGGTTGATCTTGATTTTTAAACCTTAAAAGAGAAAGAAATTGTAAATCCTTTGGACACTTGAACCCCCTTGCCCTTGTATCCTTGGAAAACCTTTAGATCTTGGAGATGAGACCTTCTTGTGGAGCTTTTCCAAGGGAGAACCTCTCCTTGAGGTTTCGGCTAGGATGAGGAAGGAGGAGGAAAGAAAGTACAATTGATGGAAGGAAGAAGGTAACTCCCAAACCCCCCTCTTTATAACCCATTAAGGAGGTAAATGAAGAGTCTCTCCATGACCCTTCATCTTCTTCTAAGCCTTAACCAATATCCACTTCATTCTCTCATAATATTCCCTTGCTAGGTGAGTTGGTTAGAGCATGCATGGTTGTACAAGAGGTCCAAGGTTCAATCCTTGGTCCATGCACTTTATTTTTATTTTATTTTTCCTTTTATTTTCTATTATCTTCTCCAAAATTCCGAAAATCCTCTAAAAACTCCCCCATAATTATGTTAATATTTCTTATTAAAACCTCTTTATATTTATATTAATTTTTACCTAAAATTCTCCAATAATTATGGTACTAAAAAGCCCATATAAGGCCCATTAGCACTTAGTTTTCCCAATTTAAATGAGAAAATATGGATTTCTAGGCCACATTTTGTATTAATATTTCTAGGTCCCTCGGAAAATTATCTAGACATGCTCAATATTTTAAGAAAATATTAAGAGAATTTTCGGGGTCGTTACAATCAGTATGTGTTTGACCTGCCAGAGGGTCAAAGGAGAACACCAGAGGCCTGGAGGAGTTCTGCAACCTCTGCCGATCCCCGAGTGGAAATGGGAAGACATCTCTATGGATTTCATCTCAGGGCTGCCTAGAACAACGAACGGATATGATGGTATATGGGATATTGTGGACAGGCTAACCAAGTCTGCCCATTTTCTGGCTATCAGGATGACCTACTCAGTGGAGCAGCTGGCTCAACTGTACGTCAAGGAAATTGTCCAACAACACGGGGTTCCCAAGACCATTATCTCTGATCGGGATGGTCGATTTACTTCAAATTTTTGGGGACACGTGCAGAAGGCTCTTGGCACGAAGCTGAAATTCAGTACGGCCTTTCACCCCCAGACTGACGGGCAGACTGAAAGAGTGAATCAGATATTAGAGGACATGTTACGAGCTTGTGCCTTGGACTTCAAGGGAAGCTGGTGTCGATACCTGAGCCTGGCAGAGTTTGCTTATAACAACAGTTATCAGGCTACTATCGGGATGGCACCGTACGAAGCACTATACGGAAGGAAATGCAGATCTCCTATATGCTGGCTTGAGAGTGGTGAAAAGAAGGAGATGGGACTCCAGACTGATATTATAGATGAAACCACTCTGGCTATAAAGAATATCCGCCAGATGATAGAGACAGCTCAGAGTCGGCAGAAAAGCTACGCTAATAAGCGATGCAGACCACTAGAGTTTGAGGTTGGGGATTCAGTATTCCTTAAAGTGGCCCCTATGAAAGGGGTGATGAGATTCAGGAAGAGAGGGAAGCTGAGTCCGAGATATGTGGGACCGTACCAGATCCTGAGACGGGTAGGCAAAGTGGCCTACGAACTGGAGCTACCGCCAGAAATGTCAGCTATCCACAATGTCTTCCATGTATCAATGCTCAGGAAATGTACCTCTGATGTGAATCAAATGATAGAGCCCCAACCAGTACAAGACCAAGAGAATCTAAGTTCCGAACGCCGACCTATTCAGATCCTAGATCGGGAAGTCAAAAAACTAAGGAACAAGGAAGTGCCCTTAGTAATGGTTTTGTGGCGGAACGAGCAATTCAAAGAAGCCACCTGGGAACGAGAGGAGGCAATGCGATTAAAGTATCCGGAACTGTTTTAAGTTCGGGACCAACTTTTTATAAGGTATGGGGGATTGTAACACCCCAATTTTTCCCATATGTAATGTTATGAATTCATGAAACATTATTATGAAATGTCATGATGTTTTGGTGTTTTGAATTGGTAGAATGAATGGTTTTGTTTAAACCTTGCATAGAGACAAAGTTGGGTACAAACACTAGTCTAGAGTTCACACATATTTTGATAGCTTATTTACTTCCGCAAAAGTCCTAATTGCAAGTTTATGAGGTTGTTTTGGGTTGCTAAAATGTTTAGAAAACTAGTGTAGAGTATAGAAATGGAGTTATGTCTTTGTAGGCCTTGAAAGTATATGTTGTATGGATCGTTGGGGATGGATTTCATGTCTGAAATGGAGGTTTCAGGTGTGCTAGTCGACTGGTGCAGAACCAGTCGACTGCGATATCGAACAGAACCTTCTGTTCGATTGACCAGTCGACTGCCATGAGGCCAATCGACTGGTGCCGGGCACAGAATGTTTCTGTGGCTGATACCAGTCGACTGGCCTCATGGCAGTCGACTGGTACCATTGAAAAGACATGTCCCTCCATGAGAATAGTATAAATAAGAGAGGAGGGAGGGAGAGGGAGAAAGAACTTTCATTCTTCTTCTTCCCCACTCTCCCCACCGAAACCTAAGCCCTCTTCTCCCTTTTCATTTTTCAAAAATACACCCTAGGGTTCTAACCCTAGGGAATTGGAAGGAAGAAGACCCCATCCAAGGATCTTGCCCTCTACTAGGGCCAAGGGTTCTAGAGAAGTTCTAGCAAGGGGAACTCTCACCCCTCCTTCAACCAAGGGTACCCTAAGGATTTAGAGAAGGTAAATTTCAAGCAAAAGGATGTAAGTATCCCCTCGCCTGTAGTGTAATTGTTGTTGCATGATTCCTTCTTCTTCTTTGTTTTTCGAAAATGGGAGTTGTCCCTTGTGCAAGTTTCGGCCACCCCCAAGAGGGAGGCCTTGACTACTCCTTGATGCATGAGGAGACCCCTTGGGACTTAGGGTATATATATATGTTGTTTTCCCTTCATGTTGTGATGACAAAAACTAGGGTTGAACACCCTACATGTTTCGGCCATGAACAAAACCCTAGGGTTAGTGAGGGTTGAATTACTCTATGATGTATCCTATGCTTAGTGTATTGCATGATAGTGTATACATGGTGTTTGTATAAATGTTAGTGAGGGTTGAATTACTCTATGATGTATCCTATGCTTAGTGTATTGCATGATAGTGTATACATGGTGTTTGTATAAATGTTTGTGAAGGTTGATTACCCCATGATGTATGCTATGCTTAGTATGATACATGATGTATATATATGTGATGCTTGTATGGGATGTTTGATGTCAAAAACCTAACCTACCCCTACCCTATGACTTTCGGCCAAACCCTAGCTTTAGGGTTGGGAAGAATTAAATTAACCCATGAAGCATGCTACCACTTCCTATGATATGAATATGATTTATGTGAGCAATCTTGTCATATATAAAGTATGTTTAAGTGGTTGAAATATGATGTATGTATGAGCATGTCTTATAGCCCATGGGGCACCCTTATGAATTGCATGTGATGTGTATGTTAATATGGTTGAAAGGATACTCCACTAAGTATGGGATCAAGAGCACCCCTTATGTTGTGTGGTGTGTCCCTATGGGATCATGAGCACCCTTGAAGAGTGGTGTGTCCCTTGAGAGTGGATTTGGAGTACTCCTTAGCATATATGTAAATGCATGATAAGTATTTTACTTTGAAAGTTATGTACCCGACTCGGAAGGGGGTCGTTAAACAAATCCGGGGTACATGTTAACTGAAGGTCATGGCTCCGGTAGGACGGAAGGGTCCTGCTCTAATAGGTTGGTGGCTCGCTACCCCAATTCATTAGGGAACGCGCTTGATGTGGTACACAACTGGGCCCCTATATGATATTAAAGTATTTTTAAGTAATACCTTTATGGAATTGTTTTGAAAACATTTATTATATGTGAAGGGTATGCTTAAGATACTTTATACTGCTTGCTTAGAAACTTTGATGTTTAGTATGCTATGATAAACTCATGCTTATGATTCGTTATGTGTACATGTTGTATTCTTCCGTATGGATTTTGCGAGTAGGACAGGATCCTTACTAAGCATTTGTGCTTAGTAGTTTATGTGTTTTCTTATGCTGCAGATAAGGGTAAGGGACACTTAAACTAAAGGAAGAGGCAGGAGGGCTAAAGATGTGTGGGGTGGTGGCTCGGGAAAGAAAGATTCTTATATCTACTTTTCTATGCTTATGTTGATGTTTCCTTGATAATGAATGTTAGTGATTAGGGTTGGTACTCTTGAATGTTAGTGATTACACTTGGATTACTCTTATACTCGATTATGTTTGATTATGTTGTGAGTTGAACTACTTGTGAACCTATCATGTTATAAGATAACTTTTGATTAAGATATTTCACATGATGTTCTAGACTTCCTTTAGACTCAATCATATGAACTGTTATTATGCATGGAAACCTATGACTATGCTTCTAAATGATGTTCTTGGATGTGAATTCATGATGCCTTGCAATGGAATTTATAACTTCACTATCATGATTTATGTGTTACTGAACTTGCTATGCACCTACCATGTTCAAATCATTAAATCATGATATCTGATTGGCATGCACTGACTAGTATGCTTAGCACTTGTAAATATCACTTGATAGTTTTAAACAAGAATGCTCAGTACTTAGTCCTTGCACTTTTGTTATTTTATTTTATGTTAAAATTATATGATTGATTGTACGTAACCCCGCCCCGAGAGTAGATATAAGGGCGGGCGTTACAAGGATTTTCCTACACCTAGCTCTCCAAGCTAGGATTTCCCATAACGTGCCTGATCCCCGATCAGGACTTAATCACAATTAGTTCAACCAAACTTAAATCATTGTCAAACACCAAAACAACAACCGGGCCAGACTGCATCAACAATCTCCCCCTTTTTGTTGTTTGACAACCCGATTTAAGATTTGGTATCAATCAATTGAAGTCCATTGTTTAGGTATCAATCAATTGAAGTTCGTTCAATTCTCATAAGGGAATCATGATCCTCCCCCTATAATATCCATAAACTTAATCATCCATTTTCTCCCCCTTTGTCAAACATCGAAAAGGGTATGGTTATTATGTTTGAACACAACTCTGTTGGGACTGGGTGCATGTTGACAAGGATACGGGTTCGTAAATTTTAAAATTTTTACGTGCAGCGGAAGAATTAGCATAAATAATTTCTCAAATTATTTTTAACCACGTATCTAGCATGCGACCTTATGATGTGTGGATATGACCATAAATTAAAATTTTGCAGAAAAGTAAACTAATTTACTTTGTACCTCGCGTAACTCGAAGAAAGGGACGAGATCCAACCGTAGCGTCCCTTGGAAGCTTCGCCTCTATTCGCGTCCACGCCGAGTTCTCTTCGGGATGACATCGCAAAGCCACGAGGTTTGTGCCAAGAAGAACTACTAGATTCTCCAAAGGCACAACTAGAATATCAAGAGAGAGATATGGAAACTAACCACCAAGTAACGGAATCAAGATTCCGTGAAGGAAGGAAGGAGTCGCGACCCGCTTCGTCTTGGTGGTGGCTCACGGCTAGGGAGGTGGCGCCGGCCCTAAAGGGAGAAAGGGGCGCCGACCCTAGAGAGAGAAGGGGCGCTGGCCCTAGACAGAGAGAGGGAGAGAATGAGAGAGAGAGAGAGAACTTCTTAATCTCTTGATTAATTGGAATTCAAGGCTTGCCTTGGTTCCTTTATATAGTAGCCTCTCCATTGCCAAGTCTCCTCTTAACGGAATAAATTTTGATAAGAAATTTATCCTATAAATTTTCTTATGAATTATTCCGTTATGCTAAGTTTTATTATAACTAAATTTATAATAAAACAAACTCATCTCTCCTTTTATTATGGAATAAAATTTATAAGAAATTTAATATATAAATTTTTATTATCATGGAAAAATCAATTCATAATTGATTTTATAAATAAAATTAAACCAATCCATGGTTCATTTTAATTTCCACAAAAAGAATAAATTTCTATAAATTCGTTTATATAAATTTCTTTACATAAATCTCTTTATATAAATTTCTTTATATATCAATTTATTTATCCATAATTTTATAAAACAAATCGCACTTGATTTATTTTATAATTTAAACCAAATAAATTGGTTTCTCTCCATGTGGTGGCCGGCCAAACCAAAGAGGGTGGGGACCTTCTTTGGCCGGCCACACCAAGCCGCCTCCTCGAGAATTAAACTCATTTAATTCGGCCAATAAGCCTTCAAAAGACTTAGCCATTTTAAGCTTCCGATGTGCCTCTGATAAATTCAGATTCGACTTATTTCTCTTGATCGAAAAATCCAATTTTCACCTCGTTTTAAATCCCTCGGATTACTTGTTGTGCGTGTGACTAAATAGACTTTCAATTTATGTTGGTCGTCTATAATTAACCAATTATAGAACGATCATGAGTGGCACCTAGTAGTACATCATGATCCCCAATTAATCGAAAGATCAACGGTTGACCTCAGAAATAATTCTGAAACCCTTCAGCAGCTCTAATGAATCGTGCCTCATTCCCTTCACTATCTTATACCCACTTGGTTCAGGACATGGTATATATGTGTCAGTCCCCACTAGGCTGACTACGTCACACCTAGCCCAAGTAATGTCTTTCTCGTCCAATGGATTTTAATTACTCTCATGTATTTCAGAGACTTATACTCTGAACATGTCATGCTCTGGCCAGAGGCTTTGAGTAACAATCCGACGATAGGCCTTGGGTATACATCCCCTCGCAAGGAGTGGTGAATCCTTTGTAGGTTGTTCAAACATCTTCGGGCACTTCGGCTTATACCCAACCATCCTGGGTCCACACCTCCTTGGAGATGCTTGCTTAAGATGTTAAAGTATAAGTCTCCATGACCAAGGTGACTTGAACACCGCAAGTTAAAGGAACATCACACTTAAGCTGCAGTAAGAACTTCACTGACATGTCTTTATATAGACTACCATGTGAAGTTTTACAGCCAGTCACTCCAATGAACTAGTTCCCTTAACTAGCATTCATGTTTATCTCCGGACATTCCAATGTCACCAGCCAGTGAGAATCAGCTGATTAGAGAATAACCCATGCTAGTCTCAACAGAATTGATAGTGTCCGTATTTATCAATTCATCGACTAGGGATATTTTCAATACTTCACAATTACACATGTAGAGATAATCACTAGTTGTGATTCCATCACAAATTCTCTCATGCTGTGAATTGTATTGTGGACAATCAGTAGATGAGTTTAAGATCCCAATTAAATACACAAACATATATACTCAAATAGTGAATTTTCATTTATTAAAATAAATGTTTACAATCATAAGGCGATTGCCTTAGGACACTTCTCTCATATTACTAACAAACTCTCACTTGGCCTAATGTCAATCGCTACGGTATCCAATACCACAGGCTCTAACATGACCCTCAAACTTTCTCTGAGGCAAGGCCTTAGTTAAAGGATCCGTTAAATTCCTTTCAGTGAGAATTTTCTCAATTTGTATATCATTCCTACTTATAATCTCTCTGATCAGATGATAGCGGCGAAGCACGTGTTTGGATCGCTGATGAGACCTTGGTTCCTTTGCTTGTGCAATAGCTCCATTATTGTCGCAGTAAACCGGCACTGTTTCATCAATGGTTGGAACCACACCAAGTTCGTAGACAAACTTCTTGATCCAGACTGCTTCCTTTGCTGCTTCCGAAGCTGCGATATATTCCGCTTGTAGCGACCCGCCTTCTTACTGTCTTTAGATGGATCGTTACTTTCTCTGTACTTCTCTACTCTTATACATGACTAAAAGAAATGCGGAATTCTTTTTTTTTTTTTTAACTTTAAATTCTTCTAACAATCATATTCTAACATAAGTCATCATGCATAACACCATGTCATATTTTCTTCTCAAATCTCATAGCTAATACCTGTTGAAAACAGCCTTACCCCTCTTAAACTGCCCGTACCAGTCGACTGATGACGTGGCAGTCGACTGGTACGCCTGGGAGCAGTTTTACAGGTTTCGGCTCTTGCTTCTTAAAGCCACCTCTCGCTCAGTTTCGAGCCATATCAAACTACGACACCAATTCTATACTCTATGTCAGGTTCCTAAACAATTTAACTAATCAAACGAATCCATAAACTTAAATTTAGGACTTTTATGGAAGAAAATAAACTAAACAAGTTTATATAAACTTTAACAATAGAGTTTGTACCAATCTTGGCTTCTATGAATTTATAACACCAAATGCATGTTCTACAACCTTGCTAAAGCATTATGAAATGTGATTGCAACTTTTCTAAACATTTTTAAGCAATAAAACTCGATTCAAAAGGAAAATTGATACTATCTTGGCACAAACACCTTTTTCTCTAACAAAGTATCAATATTTCTAACTACTCACACTTTTACTCATCCAATGCAATCATAAGGATATATATGCTAAATGAAATGACAAGGAATCTTTACTCTAAGAAATTGAGCATGTAAAACTATCCAAAACTCAAATACTCTATAATCTCCATAAGCAAGAACTTGAAATTTGAATAAACTTAAACATTGCAATTCAAATAACTAAATTGTCTTGTGCTTAAGATCTCTCCATAATCAGCCACCACACACACTTTGCTCAGCACCGCCTCGTCGCCTTCCTTCAGAATTGCTTGCCTTTACCTTTATCTGCAGCAAGAGGAAAATGCAACTAGTAAGCAAAAAGCTTAGTAAGTACTATCTAGCTCACAAAAACTCGAAATATGCAAACATGCTTCTAGATCAAACTGAACATCATATGAGATACTAATATGCTTGAAAGAAAACTAATAACATGTGTAGCTCAAAACATGCATACTCAAGCAATATATAATCTCAATCTACTTTTCTTGGCTCAACTTGAAACTTTAGCTATTCTTTAACTTTTGAAAACTTTCTAAATTTTCGAAACTTTGCTAAAGCATATACTTGAAAATACTAATCACTTGGATCCACTGAAGACGTAAGTACCATCTGATGCGCGTTCCCTAAAAGGTTGGGGTAGCGAGCCACCAATCCTAATAGAGCAGACCTTGGTCTACCAGGGCCAAGACCTTGGAATTGGACACCTGGATTTCTTTAACGACGCCCTTGGACGCCGGGTACTGGCCTTATAAAATAAAATAGCTTTTCTTTCTTTTCTTTCTTATCTGTAAATGCCTTGGCAATTTCTCGAGCACCTTGCGTGCTAAAATCCCTAAGTCTTGACTTTTGGGGATTTCTTAAGGCCTTGGCCTTTTCTTTTCTTATCTTTATCTTTTCTTTTCTTTTCTCATAGCTTTTCTTGGACCCTAAACTCACATAGGGTATTAATCAACATATATAAGCATATAATGAACTAAGATCACATGCAAAAACTCAAACAAAAAGGAAATATCTCTTCTAAAAACTTTTAAAGGAAATTCTCACGGAAAAACCGCCTCTTACTGCAGGTGAGCAGTACTTACATTGATATCTTGGACTTACAACCAAGAACGGAGTCGGAGGTTCGAGAGAAACTTGAGATCTCGGAGAATTCTTCACGCCTACGCGTTCCTCTCGTCGCGGGGATCCCGAATATAGAATTATCTCTTGGAGAAGGGTCTCGGCCGGCCCTCTTGGCTTGGTGTTGGTGTCGCCCAAGAGAGGAGAGGGAGAGAAGGGGTCGGCGCAACTTGGGAGAGGGAGAGGGTTTGAGAGAAAATAAAACTTCTCTCTTTAATTAGCTATTTATACTTAAGGGGCGGATTAACTTAACTTCAGCTTAAATATAGGTCTCCCCTTCCTTTTCTGTGCTTGATACCCTAGCCCAGCTGGTCGCGCGCTCCCTTGGTCTCGTGGTGGTCGCGGGTTCGAGCGCCGGCTGCCCCTTAGTGAATTTTCCTTTTTTGGCTTTCTTTTTCCTTTTTCTTTTTCTTTTTCCAAAAATACCAAACGGACTCGGAAAATTCCATAAAAATACTCTAAAAATTCCTAAAAATATCTAGAATATTTCTAAACCATTTCTAAATAATTCTAAGGACTTTAAGAACTAAAAATGGAAATTTTGGGGCGTTACACCGCTTCCGTGGTAGAATCTGCTACGGTGTCTTGTTTGGAACTCTTCCAACTTATTGCGCCTCCATTCAAAGTAAATACGTATCCAGACTGAGATTTGGAGTCATCCTTATCTGTCTAGAAACTGGCATCTGTATACCCACGTATTACCATATCTCCTTCTCCATATATTAGGAATACATCCTTAGTTCTTCTTAAGTACTTAAGGATTGTCTTGACAGCCGCCCAATGATCCATTCCTGGATCCGACTGGTATCTGCTTGTGACGCTCAGAGCATACGATACATCGGGCCTTGTACATAACATAGCATACATGATAGATCCTATCGCGGATGCATAAGGAATCTTATTCATGCAAATCCTCTCGTCTTCTGTGCGCGGACACATAGACTTTGAAAGGTTGATCCCATGCCTGATGGGAAGGTAACCTTTCTTGGATTCCGACATGCTAAACCTTTTTAGCACTCGGTCTATATATGTAGACTGCGAAAGACCAAGCAATCGTTTTGATCTATCTCTATAGATTCTAATCCCAAGGATATAGGTTGCTTCTCCCAGGTCTTTCATGGAGAAAGTTTTGGACAACCAAATTTTAACTGTTTGTAAGACTGATATATCGTTTCCTATAAGTAAGATGTCATCGACATATAATACTAGGAATACGACTGCACTCCCACTAACCTTCTTGTACACACAAGGTTTGTCAGGATTTTGTGAGAAATCAAACTCTTTGATTGTCTCATCAAAACGGATGTTCCAGCTCCTGGATGCTTGCTTCAGTCCATATATGGATCGTCGAAGCTTGCATACTTTGGTTTTATCAACCGATGTGAAACCTTCAGGTTGTATCATTTATACATCCTCAAGCAGGTTTCCATTAAGGAAAGCTATTTTCACATCCATTTGCCATATCTCATAATCATAATGAGCTGCTATGGCTAGGAGCATCCGAATGGATTTAAGCATAGCTACTGGCGAATAGGTTTCGTCATAATCAATTCCTTGTTTTTGACGATATCCTTTTGCCACTAATCTAGCTTTAAAGGTAACAACATTACCTTCCATGTCGGTTTTCTTCTTGAAAACCCACTTGCACCCTATGGGCTTAATCCCTTCAGGTGGGTTAACCAAGTCCCATACATGATTTTCGTACATGGAATCCATTTCCGACTTCATGGCTTCAAGCCATTTGTCCCTTTCTGAATTTTTCAGAACATCTTCATAACTGATAGGTATGTCATCGCTTATGAGTTACACGTCGTTCGATTCACTTATGAGAAATTCGTATCTCTCTGGAATATTGCGTGTCCTATCAGACCTACGAAGAGGTGGTGTTGTTTTAGGTTCAACTGATAGCTCATCATTATGAGTTATTGGTTGTGGGTCTAGACTAGGTGTCTCTGTAATGTCTATTGGAGTTTCTTAAGTTCATTGCCACTCCCACTGTTTTCTTGAAAAAGAAATTCTCTTTCCAGAAATACAGCATGCCTTGAAACAAACACCTTTTGTTCCAAGGGATGATAGAATTGGTAACCCTTCGTTTCCTTAGGGTATCCAAGAAATAGACATTTATCAGACTTAGCATCCAATTTGTCTGATACAGTCCGCTTCACATAAGCAGGACAACCATATATCTTAAGGTGAGTTAAGTGAGGTTTCTTACTATTCCATGTCTCATATGGAGTAGTAGAGACTACCTTGGTCGGGACTCTGTTTAGCAAGTAAACAGCTATCTTTAGTGCATAGCCCCAAAAAGATTTTGGAAGAGTTGCATGATTCATCATCGACCTAACCATGTCCATCAAGGTTCGATTGCGCCTCTCAGATACACCATTATGCTGTGGTGTATACGGCGGAGTCCATTGGGACAATATCCCATTGTCCCTAAGATAATCTTGAAACTCTTGACTTAAGTATTCACCACCCCGATCGGATCGATGTATCTTAATACTTTTGCCAAGCTGTTTCTCTTCTTCATTTCTGAACTCTTTGAATTTCTCAAAAGCTTCAGATTTGTGTTTCATCAAGAACACATACCCGAATCGTGAGTGATCATCGATAAAGGTGATGAAGTAGCTATAGCCTCCTTGTGCAAGAGTTGACATTAGTCCACATACATCAGTATGTATTAGACCAAGCAATTCTCCCACTGGATTACCTTTTCCGGAAAAGGGTAATTTGGCCATCTTGCCTTTTAAGCATGATTCGCATGTATCAAATGAACCGGGTTCAAATGATTCCAAAATTCCACATCGGTGTAATTTGGTCATGCGCTTCTTACTTACATGGCCAAGACGACAATGCCACGTGTAGGAGTCTATTCGATTATCTATTCGAGCACGTTTGTTGCTAACTTCGATATTGAAAACGTCATCGGATAAATCTAACGTGTAGATTCCATTGCACAAAGTTCCATTTCCATAAAGAACGTCATTTAAAGTTATGTAATAACAATTGTTACTAAAAGTTAAATGATAACCTTTTTCATTCAAACATGAAATAAATACAATACAATGTTCTTTATTAACGAAGGAACAAAATAACAATTATCCAATTCTAAGACACGTCCAGTAGGGAGCTTTAGCAAATATGTTCCGATGGCAACAGCAGCAATCTTTGCTCCATTTCCAACTCGCAAATTCGCTTCTCCTTTGACGAGTCTTCTTCTATTCCTTAGCCCCTGTATGTCATTACATATATGTGAGCTACACCCAATATCAAATACCCAGGTATTTGAGGAAATAGAGTGACATTCAATAACGAAGATACCTGAAGAGGATGGGGCATCAGATACCATCTTCTTCAAGGACTCAAGATAAACCTTGCAGTTTCTTCGCCAGTGACCCTCCTTGCCACAATGATGGCAAGTTCCTTTTGGTGTCTTTTCAGTCTTTTTGGCCTTTTTCTTCTTTCCTTTATTCTGTTCTTTGGCCTTCCTCTTAGAACCTTTCTTCGAGGAACCAACTAATAGTAGCGTCTTTTGATCCTGCTTTACAGAAGGCTCTACAGTCTTCAGCAGGTTGAGCAACTCAGGAATGGTAGTCTCCAGCTTGTTCATCCGATAGTTCATCACAAATTGTGAATAACTTTTGGGCAAACAATGCAGAATTAAGTCAATACATAGTTCATGATCCATTGCAAAACCGAGTGTGCTCAGTCGCTCAATGTACCCCAACATCTTTAACATAAATTGTGAGGTAGAAGTGACTTCCTGCATCATAGAGGTGAAGAGGAGTCTGGAGACTTCGAACCTTTCGGATCTCGCCTGCTCTTCAAACAACTCATGAAAATGGAAGATGATGGTATAAGCATCCATATGCTCATGGTGCTTTTGTAGCTCAGGTACCATAGAGGCTAGCATGATGCAACTCGCAAGTTCAGAATCGGTCACATGTTTCTGATAGGCCACTAACTGGTCTGGAGTTGCACCTTCTGGAGGACGGTTGGGAAGTGATNAAAAAAAAAGTATAACAAAGCAAAAATCAAACAAAATCAACTAGTTGCTTCCCCGGCAACGGCGCCAAAAATTTGACAGCCACGAAATACTAGATTAAATTGTCACGAATTGTGGGACCATCAGAATTTAAATGTAAATGAATGAATAACTGGAAACCCTTTTTGCAATCAAAGAAGAAAAGCGTAGTAAAGGGGCCACAGGTCGTATTTTTCTCGGGGCTAGTTGTCGTGTTTGATTCGTGCTTGTATTTAAGTGTCGTTTGTGAATTTCGGGTTTCAAATAAAATTTTGGGTTTGGATTGCTATCGGAAATAAAAATGCAATGAAAGGAAAGCAAACTCAGCTAAGAAGCTAAACAAGTGATGGTAATCAACCACTCAATCAATGGAAAAATCTAAGTAACCAATTTTTGGAAACAATTCTGGTTTTAAGCAAAATCCAACAAACAACTAACATGAAGCAATTGGAATTAAACCAATGAATGAGAAATATACATCCAATACAGAAATCAAACGTGCAGGTATAACTCCAATTAATGGACTGAATTGGCAATTTAAACTCCACTTAGATGCAAATCAAGCAAGCAATTAATTTCAACTGCAATGGAATTCAATTTCCAAGCTTTCTTGATGCAAACTTAGCATCTACAACTAAAAATTTCAGTAATGAATTGGGTACAGATTTGAAACTGGGCTGCAGAAATGGAAGTTGATACAAACCTGCTGAACTAAATGCAAAACTGCTCAAGTGCTGAAACTCACAATGCATGCTGAATTCAAGTACCAAAATTCACTACAAGGTGTGTTAAATGTGATCCAAATTGACGCTGAGACTGCACTTGACACTTTATCAGAAATATTAAATCGAGACTGCACTCAATTACTGATACACAGGGCAAAATCTGAGTTCAGATCAGATGGTGTGCAGGCTGAAGAGTAAAACAGGGAACAATGAATTCAGAGGTGGGAACTGAGCTAACTTAAGATGATTTCAGAAATAAGAAGTTGGGGATTGCAGAAATTAATTCTGAATGGCAAAATTTGAAACTGAAATGCAGAAAACAAATGGAAACGCAGCCTGTGCAGAAATTTCAGAATCTGTATGTAGAATTTGCAGAAACTGAATGAATTCCGGAACCAACACACAACTAAGATCGAGTATACAACTCTAGAGTTCAGGAATGGTTCAGAGAATTCAGGTTTACTGATGAGAAATTCAGAATTGAATTCTGAGACTTTCACACACTGGATTGATATGCAGGGAAAGGAAATGATACACAACAGGGAAACAAAATGCAGAAATTAGGGATACAACTGATACGCAAGCATAAAATTGCAAAGCAAGTAAAATCAAGTAAAGAATTAACTAAACAAACTAGCTAACTAATGGAAGAACAGATTAAAACCACTAATTAAGCAGAATTAAATCCGAAAGGTTAACTACAGCAGCTGAAACTAAAATGCAGAAACAGAACACGGCATTAATGAAATTACAGCTACAAAAATAGGAAAATTAGCTAGATAAACTACTCCTCAATCTTCCCTAAGCTCAAATTCATCTTGGTCGTCAAGCAAGAGCTGGCTTCGAACCCCTAGGCTCAGCAAATCAGTGGAAATCAGCCTCACATAATGAACTCTGCCCAAACTGCGTCATATGGGGAAATCCAATCCGAACCCCTTCGATCTCAAATAATGGAGCTGCGATGATGAATTGGGAAGCTTCTAAGCTCATCTGAGAACCCCTACAAATGGCTCGAAAGCTTTGAAATGGACTGTGGAAGAGAAGACAGTGGTCGGACCACAGAGCCACCGAAACCCTCAAATAGCTCTGTCCGGCGCGAATTCGAGCTGAATTCTCCAACTAAACTGACCTCCAAAGATCCAGAAGATGATCTTGATGAAGAATTGAGGGGTCGCGCCCCTTGAATTGAAGAAAAACGACTGGAAAATGAAGAAGAACGATGAAGGCTACTGTAGCGGCGTAGACGCGACAACGGGAAGCTGTTGGGAAATTTTCCTTAAGTAATAACCAATGGACGGCTCAGATTTAATTGAGAAAATCCAACGGCTGATCTTGCTCTGATTTGATCCAAATTTTTATGATGATGATCTGGGGTCAGGATCTGCCTCGTGGTAGCTCGGATCCTCCAGATGTGCAATGGATGGTCCAGATCAACTCAATCTGTGAATGGATGATCTAGAGCCCTCCAAGCTTGATCCAACGGTTGATTTAGCTCTGATTTGGATGAAACCTTCAGATCTTGATCATAGAGCTTGATCAACCCTAACCCTAGCTCGGATTGCTTCAGATCGTCCCGGATGGCTCAGATCTAGCTGCTCTTGAATCGGACGGCCCGGATTAATTGTAAGCTTGATAATTTGATCCGGTTCACATCCGACTCAAGTTTGACCCAATATGCCCTAGGTCCTTGAACGTTTGATGCCTACAAAAATAGATCAAGAATTTAGTGGCCAAATAATCCAATTTATATGCAATTTTGCAATTAAGTCCAAAATAAGAGGAAGTTCTAAAACCTAGGGCAATTTCACAATTAAACAATAAAAACATAGGTCAAACATGGATTTTAGCAATTAAAATAATCAATAAAATGGTACTTATCAAAGCCCATTCGAGAAGAAGGCTGGAGTTGGATTCGAGTGAGTTCAACTCTGGATGGTCAAAAATCACCCAACCAAACAAAAGATAAATAAGCCAATGTGAACTTTGACTTTGACCAAATGGTCAATTGAGGCGCTTAAGTCACTTATGAAGGTGTCTCAATTGAATGGATGGAGTTCTTCGTCAAAGCAGAACTGAGGCACCTCAATTAGAACTTGAGGCGCCTTAAGTTGGAACTGAGGCGCCTCTGATCGAAACTGAAGCGCCTCATATCAAAACTTATCAAAAGGTACCATTGGTTGCATGAATAATTTCTTATCCAACTAAGATGCCTCAAGTCTCATCTGAGGCACCTCAGCTCAATGGTAACTCACCATTTTGGGCTATAAATAGCCCCTAGAGCAAGGAAGCAAACACAACAACTATAATTCATTTCCTAGTCTTTCAACGAGCTTCTTAACGTCTGTAAGTGGCTTCTCTGCATACACCAAAGGAGATATTTGTAGTGGAGTTTGTCAACTGCCTTGGATTAATTAGTAACCACGCTAGTTGCAACCAAATAACTCGCCTGTCTCTTACTATTTTTCTATTTGTTGTTTATGATTAAATTAATAGTTAACTAATTTCTATCTTTGTTAAGAAATAGCAAAAGATCTACTTTAACTTAGTAGGGCTATTCACCCCCCCCCCCCTAGCCGGGCTGTACGGGGCCAACAAATAGTAATTTATTACTTGTTTTAATTGAATAGCATAAAGGATTCAATACAATATATTACTGCTAGAATTTTGTATTCTAAAGAGTTAAATGACTTTTTGTCGATGATCTTGCAGTCGGCAAGAGGGGTGAATTGCCCTTGAAAATAAAACTTAATCCTTTGTTCTTTCTAACAAAAATGGAAGTCACATGCAAATCGATAACATCAAAATGAAATAACACAGAAAAAGAAAATAGTCACAGACGAATTACTTGGTTGCAACCTAGGCGGCTACTAATCCAAGGTAAATATAGCGCAAACTCCAAATGGATTCCTTGAGGACAGAGAAGTCTCTTACACAATGAAAAGCTTAGAGTGAAAAAGTAAACTAAGCAAGAAAATTCGTGTACAGTAAATTGCTGTTTGGAACTGAGCTTTAAGAGCCTATTTATAGCCCCAGTCAAGTCTATCCGAATGCTGACGTGTCCCTACTCAGGCTCCCGAGAGCTTAGGGGCGCCTAACACGTGGCATATGGGTTATTCGCTTTGCAATGTTCGTAAACAACTAACTTTGGATAGAAATAACTTCTTGGGTGCTTGTATGCACTGGGGTACCCAGGAATAGGGGCGCCCGAGTGCATAGGGGCGCCCTAAAGCATGCGGGTGCCCGAGTGACTTTGGTCAGCTCCTTGCTGACCAGTCACTAGTGAGTCTTCTTGGGTGATTTTCAGGCATTCCAGAGTTGGGCTCACTTAAACCCTCCTTTGGTCTTCTCGTCGAGCGTGCTTCCGCTCGGCTTCTCGTCCCTTAGACATTGCGGTGTCCTTCTCTCTTCACCGGTGTACTCTTCCGCAGACCTCTGAGCCCCTCAGATGCACCGAGTTCGTCGGCTCCTTTCCCGTGTCATTCTTCTCCACTGCTGCGTCTTCCGCTCGACTTCCTGTGCTCCTAAGCTCCTGCACACTTAAACATAGGGATTAAAAATTAACAGAACCTAACTTGACTTGGTTGACCATATCAAAACTTATCAGGCGTACTTACACTTTTTTCTTTGTATTTTTTAGAAGCATATCTACATAAGGTTTATGTTAATTTGGGGTCATACTTTGAGGGTTTTCTAAATAAAACTCCTATCCATCTAGTTTCACATCCATCTATTTCTATGATCAGGTAGTCAGAGTCAAGGGGAAGGGTTAGAACTATAATATGTTTAACCATTTCTTTAAATTGTTTGATTAACACAACATCTTTTTGGTGAAAGTATTTTTGTCATGTAAGTGAGGTTTTATTATATAATAGTCCGCTCACTTTTCCTATGTCTTTTAGGTAGTGTCTCGCATAATTAAGTAATCTGAGAAAAACCCCAAGGGTTTTGGTATCTTCCATTTTGTCAGGGAGCGTAAGTAGTTTAGAAGTGATATGTGGTTGAAGAGCAATTGTCCCTTGTCCAATTTTTGCTCTTAGAAATTCGATGTGTTTCATGGCTAGATTCATTTTACTCCTCGAAACTATTAGTCCTTATTTCTCGAACAGGTTAAAGACTAGGTGTAGATGTGCATAGTGCTCATTTTTTGTGTTAGAGAATACTGGAATATCATCGATATAAACACATGCAAATTTTGATAGGTCTCTAAAAATGTTATCCATTTATTGTTGAAAGATTTGTGGTGTTACTTTTAGTTCAAATGACATAACTAGTTATTCAAAATGTCCTTCGGGACATGAAAAGGTTGTCTATTTTATTGATTCCGGAAGCATTTTTACTTGCCAAAATTTTGATTTAATATCAAACATTGAGTACTATCTTGAGTCTTGAATTATTGAGAAGTTAATCTTTATCAGGTATTTTATAATCGTCTTCCTAACAATTGTCATTTAGTCTTTTGTAATTGAAAATCATTTTAGACTGTCCTTTTTTTTTGTTTAGATCCTTTGTGAACAATAAAGGCTAGACTTCTATGCCTAAAGGTTGAGTGTTAAATTGCTTTGAGGGCTAATAATTATTTGATATACATCATGCATTCTTTGGTTTCCTAATTATTGTATCCTAAGTTTTAGGCTTTTATGGTAAGATTTGGATTGATTATTGTTAATTGGCAATAGATTTTATCTCATTTCGAATATTTTGTAGGGTTTTCACCTATGATTTTTAGTTTTTTATCGAGAGATTAAAGAGTCTAGGTTAGATTGTGTGTTTATTAAGTGAAGTAGATATGTAGGGGAAAGTAAATCTTCTGGAACATCTTAGTCTGGGTTCCTTAGGTCTTCTAGAAAAGTGTCTTTTAGTTCTTGAAATTTTAAAGAACAGGTGAGTTCTTGACTCATTAGACAAGAACCCTTACATGGGGCTTTACGTATGCATTGGCAGTTATTGGTATTAGTACCTGTAGAAGGTATGTCTTTATCAATAATTCTTAGAGTTGTAGGAGGGGGTTTCTTAGTGTAAATTTATGTCTATGTATATTGACTAAACAACGAACCTTGATATTAGAAGTTCGTCCAGTATTACAAATACTGATATAGCTTCTTTTGCCTCTATCTTCTATGATGAGGGCACCGACTTGCTTGAAATTAACAAGTGCAGCTTCTAGTAATTTAAGTATGGTTTCTAAAACAGAGACTTGAGTTTTGAGAAGCACATTTCTAGTACTTCCTCTTACTTGTTGGGTGGTAGGTATTATTATGTTATACATTTGTTGTAAGCATAAGTTGCAGATCTATCTTCAATAAAGTTTACGCATTCCTATTTAATTTATGGATGGTTAATAGCCACATAGAAAATAAGGAACATTATCGGTTCCTATTTTTAATGTCTAGTTATGGACACAATCAAGTATGTGATGTGCGTAGATTTTATTTGATTTTATACATTGTTTGACGCATATCTACTTATATTTCATAAGCATGATCTACTTTATCGTACCATATTTCTCTATGATTTTGGATATTTTTACTATCCGGTTCGGAGAACTATTCTTTGTTGGTTTTCATTGATAGGATGGGTTTTTAGAGCAAAATGAAGCAAGTTTGGATGAAATGTTAGCAAGACATGGTCGTATGCCAAGGAGGCACACCCATGAAGAGGTCTACAAAGCGAACCAATTTTATAATGGTCATAATTTTTTGCTTAATTAGAATCTCAGAATGGTCTCTACATGAAAATTGAAGATAACTTCAAGATCTACAACTTTACTAAAGATAATAACCCGAAAAAAATGTCAGCTTGAGTAACAAAAAGGGGGCACATGCCCCACGTGGCCCCTTGGCATTGGGGCGCACGGCATGGGGTGCAAGCTGACCCCCCCCCCCCCCCCCCCCCCCAAAGGGGTTCTCCCCCTCATGGAAGTTGGAAGAATTTTTTGCTACGGTTTTGTCTTCCTACCTTGGGGAAGGGTTCTCCTCTTTAGGGGAGACCCTAGAGCCGCCCTCTCCCTCGACGATCTATCCACCTCTGGAGCGAGGATAACCTACAAGATAACCCACGCTACAAGGATAAGCAATCGCTTCCCTTTCCTTCTAGGTTTTGGGTTATAGAAGCTTTATCTTATCTTCTTGTTCTTACCTCCTTTGTAATGGAGTATTTCTCCATATTATGTGGGGTTGATGTATAAACTATGTATTTGTGCATTTTTTTCATTCAATGAAGTGTTTGTTATCTTGTTCTATATGTATGGTGTCTTGTATGTATTTGATGAAATGTGTGAATGGGGAATACATATAGTTGTGAGAGTTTAACCGCCACATATAGGGAGTGTCCAAGATCGTATGATCGGAGAGCCTTCATGACATAGCCTACCTTTAACCAGACATTTCGGGCATTGCATCAAAATGGAAGTCAATCTCTTACAAAAGATTAGCTAACACGACTTAATAGGTTTCTCTCTATTCCGTATTATGAAGTGTTTAGCGTAATTTAGAGATGTATGATCGGGGACCCTTAGTGACAAAGGGTTACCTTTAACCAGACTCTCTAGGTTACCTACTCTACTCAATAACATTGGATGCCAAAGGGAGAAGCACTCTGGTGCGCTTCTGCAAGATTAACATCGGTACCTAGTCAAGATCTCTACAAGAACATAGACATGGAGATTAGGATATGAACAAACCATAAGACATCAACTTGCATTGTAGCGAAATCGAAATCCTAGATTCCATGCATCCACCCTTCCCCAAGGACAAAGTTCTCTCTTCCTCTCTCCTCTTCTCTCTCTTCCTCTCCTCCCTCATGCAAGCTTTCTCAAAACCAACTATGCGACGTTTAGATAGCTTACATTACAAAATCGACTAGTGTTTAATCAACAGTACCTATGGATAGGATAATCTTTTATGTAAGTATCCCAGGTTGGTTTTGATAAGGTCAACCGAGTCAAGTTAGGTCCTATTAGTTTTTAATCCCTGTGTCTAAGTGTGCAAGAGCTTAGGAGCACAGGAAGTCGAGCAGAAGATGCAACAGTCGAGAAGGATGGCACGGGAAGGGAGCCGACGGGCTCGGTGCATCTATGGAACGCGAAAGTCTGTGAAAGAGTGCGCCGGTGGAGCGGGAAGGACGCACGCGACGTCTGATGGACGAGAAATCGGATGGAATTGTTGGTGCAAGTTGCATCAGTGATGCCCTCCTCTAAGTGTTTTAATGTTTGACAATATACTTAAGTCAGTGATACATTGAATAAGGGAAGGGTGAGTGAAGAAAATTAGACCAAGGTGAACCAAAGTCCTAGTTAACCTAGGCACGAAGTCCTGGTTCGAAGAATTGGGCACTAAGTCCTGATCATGGATTGGGCACTAAGTCCTGGCCGAGGGTTAGGTACCTAAGACCTGACCGGAAGTTGGGTACGAAGTCCTAGTCGAGGATTGGGCAAGAAGTCCTGGCAAAGGGCTGGGCACCGAAGTCCTGGTTCGAGGAATTGGGCACGAAGACCTGGCCGAGGGTTGGGCACCGAAGTCCTGGACCTAGGGTTTGGGCACGAAGTCTTGGTTTGAGGGATTGAGCAACTTAGCTGAGCAATGACTAAGGACAGAAGTAGAGATGGGTCAAGGTTCGGACGTCTCGAGATCCAAGAGTATCGGAGGCTAAGCTAAGGTCCACCCGAATGGACTGGGAGGCAATCGTCTCCTGAAAGGAGTAGGTGAAAGGCGCATTCCCGGGGGTGGGAACTTGCGTCGGTTCGACCTAGGGTTTCGTAGAAATCTGAAATCAAAACCAAGTCCTTGAGGTTAAGAATGTATGTATATTTGCTTTGTATTTTTGTATCTTGCAGGTACCTAGAATGGAAGACAAAGCAGACAAACAACACACAATGAAGCTGGAACCCAGCCAGCTAGGCGCCCCCATTGAAGGGGGCGCCCTAAAGGATCCAGGCGCCCCCATCAACTGGGCCACCTCAGTCAAAGAGGAAAAACAGGTTCAGTCAAACAAGGTAGAATAGGCTTCCATTCAGGCACCCCCATCGATACAGGCGCCCTGGTTCAAAGCTGTATTTGCTGCTGTGAGTTCGAAGCAGAGATAAGCTTTAACTGGGTTCATTAAGGCGCCTGGGAGGTCCAGGGCACCCTGGTCAGAGGCCTTATCTACTGCGGTAAGTTCAGCGTGGAGATAAAGTTTGACCAAGCCCATTGAGGTGCCCCGGTGATCACAGGCGCCCCAATGAAGCCTATAAAAGGGGCTTTGACCCCAAGGCTCGAACAACAACTTCCAGAACTATTCTAAGCTTCCCAAGTGACGACAAAGCGCTAACGATGAAGCTCTGTGACTAGGAGGCTCCAGGAGGAAGTGCGCGTCACTTCAGAGATCCAGATCGGCCGAGTCTTCACCCATTTTGTTTTGGTTTGCTTTTATTATTCTGCACTTAATTTCCTATATTTTGATTGTAGTTATTGCACTATAAGACATGTTTCACCGCCTCCAGAAAGTCCAGAAAGGAGACCAATAGTGGACGGGCATTCCCGTGCTTAGGCCTTGGATGTACTGACCCTGGGGGGTTGGGAACCAAGTAAATCCCGCGTGCAATCTGTCGTTTGTTATATTCTTTATTTTTCTGTTTTCCGCTGTGCTACTAACGCTTTGAGTCTAGAACGTAGTTCGAAAGTAAGACGAATTTCTGAGAGAAGATTTTACGGTCGATATTCAGCCCCCCCTTTATCGACGACACTGGTCCTACAATTGGTATCAGAGCCAGACCGATCTTCACCGGACTAACCGTCGACAGAGCAACGACGCCAGGAGTTGAGGGGGAGCCCAGGGGTGAATCAGGTAAAAAAATTTTAATGTCAGTTTTTAAATTACATATTATATGTTTCAAGTGCAGGGAGAGAGGGCACTACAAAAATCAGTGCCCTACTCGTAAGACTCGGATCCCATCACCGGCGGCGAAGAAAATACCAGCACCAGGAGTCCGGAGGGACAAGAGCAACGTGCAGTGCTTTAAATGTCAAAAGTACAAACAATACAAAAATAAGTGTTCGGCAAAAGTACGCAAAATTTATATTCCAAAGAATTTTCAAATTCTTGCACTATCCTATGTAGATAATTTAGATAATCTTTCTGATAAATTAGAATTAGTGCATAGTCAAGTCAATATTTTGAATGACAAGTTACAAAATGAAAATATGGCTAAAATATTAGAAATTAATTGTTTAATCCTTAATGTTAATTCATTAATTTCTAAAATTAATTCTAAAATTAATCTTAATTTTAATTCTGATAATGCGGATAATATTAATCCTGAAAATCTTGGTGATAATCTAGAAATTATTTCTGAAATTCCTGAAGATAAGAATGAAATTAACACTAAAATTATTAAGGATAATCCTGAAACTAACAATAAAATTATTGAGGATAATTTTGAAATTCTTGAGGATAATTCTAAGAATAATTCTGAGGATAGTGGAGATGAAATCGTCTTAGATGATAATTTAATTGTCAAATCTTTAGATAATATTGAAAATAATTACAAAACATTAACTAGTGACCCAAATTACTCCACCTACTTTGAGGATATTGAAGGATGTAATTTTGAGGATGAGGAGGAGATGGAATTTTTTGAGATCAAGACTATAGTCAATAAAAATCATAAAGATTCAAATAAACAAGAATTATTGAAAAAACTTAAAAAGATAAATAGAGAAGAAATAGTGGATGAGTCAGAAATTTTCGAAATAATGAAAATTATGAACTTAAACCCACAACTATTAATTAATCATTTCAACCTTAATTATTCAAGTTTTAATTAATTCAAACTCAAATTAATTCTTAATTAATTCAATTAATCCTTAATTAATTCAAACTCAAATTAATTCAATTAATCCTTAATTAATTCAACCTTAAATTAATTCCAAATTAATTCAATTAATCCTTAATTAATTCAAATTCAAATTAATTCAATTAATTCCTAATTAATTACTTCTAAAATTCAATTTCAATTTAGATCCAATTAATTCTTAAGTAGCTTAAACTCGAATTAAATAAAATCTTACCCAAACCGTAACAAATAATTTAATCAAATATGTCAAAGTGGGTTGGCATATTCATGGGTTCACACGACATGTATCAAATCGGGAATTTGATACATTATTAGAAACTTAAATAAAATAATTTGAATTGTTTGACTCATGCATAACTATTATGCCATGCATCTGCTATTTTTTCAATTTATGCCATGTTATTCATGTTTAATTTTATGCATGATTTAGAACGGCTTTAGGAAAAAGAATAGTTGAAACTTGAACGACCTAGTATTAGGTGGAGGTGAGATGATAGTACGTTAGGAAAGCCCTTCTAATAAGGTCAAATATATTCTACTTGGTCTGTTTAGTCTGGTGGAACTAGCCGAAGCTACCGATCCAAGACTTAAACTAGTTAGACCAAAATTTTTCAAGAAGTAATTTGAAAATAAATTTTCGATAAAAGGCTTTGTCAAAGAAAGGGTTGATGATCCAACAAAGCTACGGCCAAAGAAGGCCTTGTGCCTTGCCAAGACCTGGAAGCTGATTATCGAAAATCAAATTCACTTTACTATTTGATAAATTTGAATCTAACACAAGTTTCAATTAAATCTTAGATTTAACAATGAATTAAGAAAAATGATTCAAGCATCTCACAATGTACTTATAAGGCAACCATGCTTGTTGTATTGAGACATCTAGAATGGGTGAGATGTTAAGGACTATTAAATTGAAGAATATTTTTCAAAACCGTTTTTAAAATTCCTAGAATATTTTTCTAAAAATATATTTTCAAAATAGTGCTTTAATATAATAATATTTTTATGAATTTCATACTTATCTGATTGCCAATATATTATATGTCTTCAAAAATTATATCATTTTAAAAAATTGTTTGACTCACATAATTAGACATAAGCTTCCTAGGACAACACTAAAGTTTCTTAAGGCACTTAGATAGAGTCAAACGGTGTCGGGTACAGGGGGAGTGGTTTATTCTTTTAATTTTCTTTCAAAAATTGTGCTTGAAAAATCACTATCTTCTAAAATGTCTTTTAAAAATTGTCCTTAAAAAATCACTATCTTTTAAAATGGTTTTCAAAAACTATGCTTTAAATACGGTTACTTATGTTTTTCGAAAACTATGTCTGACAAATTACCTTCATTTCAAAATATGTTTCGAAATTTCAAAATACATACTAAAATTGTGCCTATGTCTCATTTGATTTTGATAAACCCTAAAGACACAGAGGAAGGTCCACTTCATGATCTACAAAGACTCTTATTATGTGTCAAATTTAGGGGGAGTCTGAGTCAAAAGAAAATTTTTTGAAAAGTTTTTTTGGTAATTATTTGTTTTGAAATTATTAGATAATTCCTTTGACCTGAATTAAAGACATTTCTCAAAAATACAAAGCTTTTTCTCAAAGTGCACTAGTTGTTAAAGTGAAAATCTTTCTTTAAGTACAATTTTTTAAAAAATCTCTTCTAAATGAAAGCTTTTCTAAAGCAATTTTTTAAGTGAGAAGTTTTCTGAGTTCAAAATACTTAAGTACTTAGTTTTATGCTATGCTTTCAAAAATTTATACTAAGTATTTTCAAAAAGAACCAAATGTTTTCATTGTTGGCGCAAGTATTTTTGGTGATTTTTTATGTATGACAAAGGGGGAGAGGTGCGCTTAAGTTAGAAAACTTTTGTTGTCTTCCAGAAGGATCAATGAAAATCAAAAAAAAAAATCAAAAAGGGGGAGATTGAGCTTATGTAAGAAAATATTTTTCTCCCAAAGATCAAAATGTATTTTCAAAACTTAGATCAATGTTTTATTTTCTTTTGATCCAAAGGATAGTAATTTAGCCCTTTCAGCCAATCTAACTTAAGATATTATCAAACATCAAAAAGGGGGAGATTGTTGGTGCAAGTTGCATCAGTGATGTCCTCCTCTAAGTGTTTTAATGTTTAACAATATACTTAAGTCAGTGATACATTGAATAAGGGAAGGGTGAGTGAAGAAAACTGGACCAAGGTGAACCAAAGTCCTAGTTAACCTAGGCACGAAGTCCTGGTTCGAAGAATTGGGCACTAAGTCCTGATCATGGATTGGGCACTAAGTCCTGACCGAGGGTTGGACACCTAAGACCTGACCGGAAGTTGGGCACGAAGTCCTGGTCGAGGACTGGGCAAGAAGTCCTGGAAAAGGGTTGGGCACCGAAGTCCTGGTTCGAGGAATTGGGCACGAAGACCTAGCCGAGGGTTGGGCACCAAAGTCCTGGACCTAGGGTTTGGGCACGAAGTCTTGGTCCGAGGGATTGAGCAACTTAGCTGAGCGATGACTTAGGACAGAAGTAGAGACGGGTTGAGGTTCGGACGTCTCGAGATCCGAGAGTATCGGAGGCTAAGCTAAGGTCCACCCGAATGGACTGGGTGGCAACCGTCTCCTGAAAGGAGTAGGCGAAAGGTGCGTTCCCGGGGGTGGGAACTTGCGTCGGTTCGACCTAGGGTTTCGTGGAAATCCGAAGTCAGAACCAAGTTCTTAAGGTTAAGAATGTGTGTATCTTTGCTTTGTATTTTTTTATCTTGCAGGTACCTAGAATGGAAGACAAAGCAGGCAAATAACACACAATGGGGCTGGAACCCAGCCAGCTAGGCGCCCCCATTAACAGGGCGCCTCAGTCAAAGAGGAAAAATAGGTTCAATCAAAGAAGGCAGAACAGGCTTCCATTCAGGCACCCCCATTGATACAAGCGCCCTGGTCCAAAGCTGTATTTGCTGCTGCGAGTTCAAAGTAGAGATAAGCTTTGATTGGGTTCATTGAGGCGCCTGGGATGTCCAGGGCACCCTGGTCAGAGGCCTTATCTACTGCGGTGAGTTCGGCGCGGAGATAAAGTTTGACCAAGCCCATTGAGGCGCCCCGGTGATCACAGGCGCTCCAATGAAGCCTATAAAAGGGGCTTCGACCCCAAGGCTCGAACAACAACTTCCAGAACTATTCTAAGCTTCCCAAGTGACGACAAAGCGCTAACGACGAAGCTCTGCGACTAGGAGGCTCCAGGAGGAAGTGCGCGGCACTTCAGAGATCCAGATCGGCCGAGTCTTCAACCATTTTATTTTGGTTTGCTTTTATTATTCTGCACTAAATTTCCTATATTTTGATTGTAGTTATTGCACTGTAATACATGTTTCACCGCCTCCGGAAAGTCCAGAAAGGAGACCAATAGTGGATGGGCATTCCCGTGCTTAGGCCTTGGATGTACTGATCCTAGGGGGTTGGGAACCAAGTAAATCCCGCGTGCAATCTATCGTTTGTTATGTTCTTTATTTTTCTGTTTTCCGCTGTGCTACTAACGCTCTGAGTCTAGAACGTAGTTCGAAAGTAAGACGAATTTTTGAGAGAAGATTTTACGGTCGATATTCACCCCCCCCCCTCTCTATCGACGGCACCGGTCCTACAGGAATCACGCTCGTGGAGAAGGTCGAAGGAGGGTTCAGGTGAGCCCAACTCTAGAAGGCCTGAAATCACCCAAGAAGACCCGTCGAAAGATTGAATAGTAAGGTGCTGACCAAACTGGACTCGGGTGCCCGTATGCTTTTGGGCGCCCCTATGCTCTCGAGCGCCAAGTACCCGGGTGCCCCAGTTCATACAAGCACCATATATATGAAAATTCATCCGCATCTAGCCATTTGCGGGCGTTGAGAAGTGATAAACTTCCAGGCCATGTGTATAGGTGCTCTCAAGCACTCGGGCACCCCTATTGTGCCACGTTAGCATTCAGATAAAATTTTTCGGAGCTATAAATAGGCCCCAGAGCTCAATTCCAAAGCAACAATTACTATAAACGAATTCATTATAATCTTTCTCTATTTCTCTGAGATTTCTCTATTTCTCTGAGCTTTTTGTTTTGTAAGAGGCTTCTTCGCCCGAATGAACTATTCAGGAGATCTACGCTATACTTGCCTCGGATTAGCACCCATCTTGATTGCAACCAATTAAACATCTGTGTGCCACTTTCTTTTTCTATTATAGTTTTCTTTTTTTTATGTTATGATTTGTTCTTTAATTAACTAACATCTTTGTTGAACAAGAACAAAAGATAGTGTCTTTATTTTTCAGGGGCAATTCACCCCCTCTTGTCGACCTACGATCACCTTCAAAACAAGGTTCGATATAGTGCTTCAACACTAACATTCTCCCCTTTTTTGATTTATAGCAATACAATTCAATATTAAGTAAAAATTATAGCAATTAAAATAGGAAATTTAAAACGAATGAAATATTGCAATTTAGAATACAGAATAAAGTTTTCTCTTCCTTAATTTCTTATACTCATCTTGAATAATTGTGTTATAAAACACTTAACTTTGATCAATCTCTTCCCCTTTGACATATATTAAAAACATACTAAAATGAGATTAGTACAAAAAACGTCAATAAGAACAATAGAGAACACACACAAGATTTATGCAGAAAACCCTTGACGGAAAAAACCACGGGCAGAGGAGGAAAAATCACTATGAACAGTAGAATACAAAGTCGATAGCTCTGATAAAGTAAAGAGAAGTAGAGAGAAAAGAGAGGTAAAGAGAAAGAAAGAAGAGGTAACTAAATAACTTTCTTGATTGATAAAATTTATCTATGAGATACACAATTTATAGAGACCTTAGGATACTTAGTCAAATAAAAAATTAATAATGAAATGGTTAATTAACAGATTTATAAAGAATCTATTAATTAACATATTAATAAGAAAAATATTTAATAATAAATTAACGGATTAAACTGAATTCGGGTCACCAAACTCTAACAATCTCCACCTTGATGCGAATTCCATAAATTTTCAAAAAAACATTCTCCACCTCTTCCACAAAAGTCTCACAGGCAAATCTTAGCATCTAACACCAACCAAGTCCAAGCAATGCTTAAACTTGGCTATAGGGAGTGACTTAGTCATCATATCAACAGGATTATCATGAGTACTGACCTTTTTAACAATAATATCACCACGAGCAATAACATCACGTATAAAATGATACCTCACATAAATGTGCTTTGTCCTCTCATAAAACATCTGATTCTTTGTGAGGAAAATGACACTCTGACTATCACAAAAGACTGTAGTAATCTTCAAGTCTTCGCTAAGCTCACTGTAGAGTCCTTTCAACCAAATAGCTTCCTTACAAGCTTCTGTAATAGCCATATATTCAGCCTCTATAGTGGGCAATGCAACTATATTATGCAAAGTGGCTTTCCAACTAATAGCACAACCACCAACAGTGAACACGCACCCCGTAAGTGATCTTCTTTTATCAATGCCACCTTGTGATGACAACATCACCTATTACTGTGGATCCCTGCAGAACATTTAAATTGACGGTTCTCCTTAGTCCCTTCATTACAACAAGAAACCCTTTACTGACCTTCACAGCTCCACCTTCACCAGTACTTGTACCCTTTAGAATCAAGAATACTCAAAGAGATCATATTTCTCTTCAAATCAGGGACGTGCCTCACATTACCAAGTGTCCGAATGGCACCATCAAACATTTTAATTCTGACCGTACCAATACCAGCGATTCTGCAAGATGCATTATTGTCTATCAAAACGACACCACTCGAAACCGTTTCATATGTTGAAAATCAGTCCCAATTGGGACACATATGAAACATACAGTCAGAATCAAGAATTCATTCTCACTCTGCTTTAAATCAACATTAGATGCAATGAGAAGTTCACCATCATTGTAATTTTTGGCAACATCAGCCTCACCAGACTTTTCTGATTGTTTTCCCCCTCGAATTTTCACCTGTTCTTTTATTCTTATTCTGTAGCTTGTAACACTCTGATTTGATGTGACCCTTCTTCTTGCAATAATTACAGATCTTATCGCTATTTCTGGATTTCGACCTGCCCCTAATATTACCATCAGAGTCTTTCTCCTGAGTCCTTCCTTGAATAATAAGACCCTCACCCTAAGCCTCAGATCCTTCGACAAGTTGTTTCATTTTCTCTTTCAAAAATAATGAATTATAAACTTCATTCAAAGTATGAGTATCATGACTATATAAAATAGTATCTCTAAAAGTCATATATGACGAGGGTAAAGAGCACATTAAGATCAATGCTAAATCTTCATCGTCATATTTGACCTTCAAAGTCTCTAGGTTAGAGACGATTTCCTTAAACATGGTCAAGTGATCTCTTAACGACGTACCTTCTGCCATGCGATGAGAATATAAATGTTGTTTCAGACCCAGTTTGCTCGAAAGATTTTTGTCATGCACAACTGCTCCAATTTTAGCCATAGTGCAACAACGGATTTCTCCTTTAAAATATCTTGTATAATCTCATTCGATAGGTGAAGGTAGATCTGAGATAGAGCTTTTCGATCCTTACATTCCTTTTCCTCCATTGTCCATGTCAAGGGCATGTTGTCTATCCCGAACAGTACGTCGTCCAAGTCCAGATGTGCTAGCACCGCTCACATCTTAACCTGCCACAGCATAAACCTGGTGTTGCGATCCAAAAGCGGAATATCATACTTCATGCTTGCTATTGTCATTAATCTCGGTTGAAATCCACAAAATCAAAACCAACTTGGCTCTGATACCACTTGAAACGAGATTTGTACGAAAAACGACAACAAGAATAATAGAGAACACACACAAGATTTATGTGGAAAACCCTTGATGGAAAAAACCATGGGCAGAGGAGGAACAATCACTATGAACGGTGGAATACAAAGTCGGTGACTCTGATAAAGTAAAGAGAAGTAGAGAGAAAAGAGAGGTAGAGAGAAAGAAAGAAGAGGTAACCAAATAACTTTCTTGATTGATAAAACTTGTCCATGAGATACACAATTTATAGAGACCTTAGGATACTTAGTCAAATGAAAAATTAATAACGAAACTGTTAATTAACAGATTTATAAAGAATCTGTTAATTAACATATTAATAAGAAAAATATCTAATAATAAATTAACGGATTAAATTGAATTCGGGTCACCAAACTCTAACACATACAAGGGTGAATATCATTTCTAAGTGAAAACCTTCTAAATAACTATATAATTTTTGTAATTGTTGAAAAAATAAACAACGGTTCTGAAATTAAATTTTTAACCAAGTAAGAGGGAGTGAGATGATATTTACAAGTTGTTCAACAATAGCTTTAAGTGATAGATTTCACAACTTTTCAAAAATAAATTTTCAAAATTTTACAAAATATAGAATTTAAAATATGCAGTTATAAAAGTAAAGAATTTTTAAACATACACCCTCTTAAATTATAATTCTCTCCCAATTATTTTGAAAGTTTGCATACTTTTTTTCTAAAAGATAAATTTTGAAAGAAACTTTGGAAAGATTTTCAAAAATATTTTGAAAAATACTCAGTTTTGAAAAAAAAATTGAAAAATAATTTTTACTTTTCTTATCATTTTGAAAAAAAATAATAAAACTAAAAGAGAAATTCTAAGTTTAAAATGATTTTCAAAAAGAATTTTGAAAAATACTTAAGTCCGAATGAAAAATATAAATATTAGAGCTCAGACGTTGTTGAAAAGAATCTTCTTTTTCAAAAAGTTTATTAAGTAAAAAAAAACTTTTCCAAATATATTTCCAAGTGAAAATGACATCTTTTTTTTTAAAAAAAAATCTAAGTGAAACCTAAGATAATTTTTGCAAAAATTAACTTTCTAAGTGAAAAAGTAATAGAGAAATTTTATGTGAAAATATTTGCAAAAATTTGAAAAAGTATGATTAAGTCATTTTCAAAGAAAAAAGAAACTAAAGCATTAAATAATTCTAAATTATGATTTTGTCAAAATTTCTAAGTGAACCATGAAAAAAGGATAGCTTTTGACAAAATATCTAGGACAACGTAGTTTTTGAGATAAAAATTTGAACGAAAATTTCTAAGTAGAAAGAGATTTGGAAACAAATAAAAAAAACTTTTTGCCCAAATTTGGAAAGTAGATTTCCAGTAAGTAAACATCCTTGAATGTAGATTAGCAACTACAACGCTAAGGAATAATTCTAAGTACTAAACTTTAGCAACCCTTTTTCTAGTCCAAGCATGATTATTTGAAAATTTTCTAAGTGAAGCTTTGATCATTTTCAAAAGTTCTAAGTGGAAACAAAATTTCTTTGCATCAATATGATTATTTGAAAATTTTTCCAAAAAAATCATTTCTAACAACAATTTCTAATTTTTGAAAAAAACGCTAGAATTTCACAAGAGATTTCTTTTTCAAAAAGTTTCCTAAGAAGAGGGGAAAGTTTATAAGTAAAAAAACATTTTTAGAAAAAATTTTAGGTTAGAAAGATTTTAGTTTTCCAAAATAATTTCTAAGTAAACACATGATCATTTGAGAGATTTCTAAGTAAAACCACGTTGAAGGGAAATTTCTAAATTTTATAAGTTGGCAAGATTATTAATTACTTTTTCTATTTTATCATTCTTTCTAGGTTATCAATTTTTCTTGTCTTAATTTTCTAAAATTTGAATGAATTAATTTACGTAAATTAATTAAGTTATTTGAGAATGCATCCATATCTAAATTAGACTATGAATGATTAGCTACGTTATTAGCATCCATTGTAAAAACTAAAATTTTTATATAATGTATATTTACCTATCTCGGTTGCTTGTCCTGGATTCTTGGGTCTTCTTTATGTACATTCATCTTTGTAATATCCAAACTCCTAGCACTTGAAGCATTGAATGTCGCTCTTGTCCTTTCGGGCTCCTAGTACTAGTTCCTATGTTGCCATAGGTGGTGTTGTTCGTATCTTATGAGTAGGACATTTATTTTTGTAGTACCCTCTCTCTCTGCATTTGAAACATATTATGTGATTTTTGAAATTTAAAATTACAATTTTACCTTTTGAATCCCCGTTGGGATTCTTCCCCTTGACTTTTGCCATCTCGGATTTGGACTCATCTTTGGTCGGGTTCAGACTCTGTCTCGACCACTTGTGCTTGTAGTGAGAGTGCAAGGTAGCTCACTTGAGTTTGTTTTTCTTTGTCTGATTCTTCCGATGATTCAGACAGTACACCTTCTAAGACCTTAATGTCGGAAATCTCTTCGTGTAGGTCAATCAACTTCTCCCAAATCTCTTTAGCACATTCAAAAGGTCCGACCCACTTCAATTCTTTTTTGGTCAGGCCGCATTGTAGGATTGCAGTGGCCTTAGTATCTATCTCGATCTTCCTCAGAGTTGGTTTATCCAATTTGTCCCAGGCGAGTGGTATTCCATCTTATGTGAGGAATATGAATCCCATTTGGATCATCATCCAAAAATTCATTTGGATCTTCAGGTGAGATTCCATTAGACCCTTCCAGGATCCGAAATTATCTCCGGAGGATAGAGGTGGGCAGGTACTATTCTATTCATGGTGAGTCATAGTAGAGGAAGAGAAACTCGCAAAACAAAAGAGAGAAGAAAGGTATCAAGACTTGGTCTTAGATTAGTAGTGCTGGAGAACAAAATAAAATAATTTGCTTGATTGGTGTTGTATGAATTTTTAGAAACATAATAATAAAAATAATTAAAAAAAATCATGACTTTCAGAAAGCAATAGCTATATCAATTCTAACTTACGGTGAAAAGATAAGAATTAAAAATTAAAAACCAAAAAAAAATAGTCTCACACAAATATTTTTTATTTGAAAGAAATGGCGAAGAATCTAAAAAAGAAAAAAATTGCTCGAATGGAGGTTTCACTAATTCAGAGCGACCCCGCTCTAATACCAATTGTAGGATCGGAGAGAGTTATAGAGGGGGATGAATTTCGTTTCAAAAAATATTTCATATTTAAACAAGTTACACAGTAGAATAAAAGAAAACACAAGAAAACAAACACTAATACAAGTTGGTTTTACTTGGTTTGGAGTCTTATTACAGCTTCTACTCTAAGGTCCACGGTCCTTAAGAATTTACTTTGGCCAATCACTATCAATCCATGAAATGAGTATATGATACAAGAGTATGAAAATTAAGCACAAGAATAATGCAGCAAATACGAACAACTTCAAACAGAATGAAAAAGGGAACAACACGTCATTGTCGGAGCAGCGTTTTGTCATCGTCGGAAGCTTGTTTTCGCAACACACAGATGAACACCAGTTATGAGAATGTTGTGTCGAGTCTCTGGTGGAATAATCCTTATATAGGGTACGGGCACCCGTATAGGCCTCACGAGCGCTCGTGTTACTACGATCTAGCTGCGGCCTTATCCCTGCTTGGTCCAAGGCTTATCCACACTCAGGTGTTTGACTGTTCTCAGGTGCCTGTGTTGCTGATGTGGAGCCTCCACTTAGTGTCCGCCAACTCAATCGAGCCTTGGCCGAGTCATAGGTACACGGGCACCGAGTCACTCTTAGGCGATTGTTCTTGAGCGCCCGAATCCCTCTCGGGCGCCTCAATGCCGCCAATCATCTCCTCTTAGCTACAACACAGGGTTAGTCTAACAGATAATATGCAAAATGAAAATGCATGCAATGACAGCTAGTGTTGTCCGATCTTGACTTTTAGGTTTCAACTGATACCCAAGGTCTAACCGACACCTACTGTTCTCTCTTTCAGGGAACGCGCCCTCACCTAATCCACTCTACAGAAGTTACATGTTGCCAACCAACACCTCTGGTTGGACTTTTGCTCGGCCTTCGATGACTTTGGATCTCTCAGCATCTATACCTCGATTCGTCCCTACATCTGTCTATTGTCCTCACTTGGCTAAGACTTCTGCTTGATCTTCCAGATCAGGACTTCAGTTCCCAACTCCCGTTCAGGTCTTTGTGCCTAGTCTTTTGAACCAGGTCTTTGTGCCCAACCCTCGGTCAAGTCTTGATGCCCAGCTTTACTACTTAGTCTTCGGTGCCCATCCCTCGATCAGGTCTTCATGCCCAACATTACTCACCAAGTCTTCAGTGCCCAGCTCTCAGCAAGGACTTCGTGCCCAATCCTATAGATCATGACTTAGTGCTTAGTTATACTAGGACTTTCCTGTACACTCAGTAAAACATATTAGATCAAATACAATACTTAACTTTGAACCCTTTGCCAATATCAAAATAATGTTCGATATGGTGCTTCCGGCACCAACACATTCTTGATGATCTTTTAGAAAACTTAATAGAAGTACCTCCAATTGATCTTGTAGGATGTGATTCATTTTCTAATTCATGCACAATTAAATTTAATATAGTTCTTCTCCTTTATTATCTGACATGTGTTTGGGAGTTGTACTCTTTTGTTAGGTGTGCAGATTTTCATAAATCCAATAATTGAATCTTGCATCTAAATCATCTTCGACCACCCGAAAGGACTTCCAAGGAGACAATAAAGGTGAGGGTTTTACTTAATCCTCTACTTAAAGTTCTTCCCTACCATGGGCAATTGGAAAAAAAGTCTGAAAATATCATACTCCGGCCAAAGCAAGATTTCAATGAAATTGTCATGGTGGTCAAGCTAATGACCTAAAATAAGTGTTTTTTGGGAGGCAACCCAAGTTCCATCTATGCTTTCATTTTAGTTTTCTGTTTCTATTTAGTTTTATAACTCAACCCCTCAATTTATTTTCCTTGTCTATTTGTCTTTTATTGGATTCAAATCCAAAGAGGAGTATGGATACAAGCTAGAGAATGGTGACTTGTGATTATTCGAATACTTGCGAAATTTTGCTTGGTAACACCATTAACTTTCAAACCTTCTCTATTTTTAGTATGTTGTTTTCATTGGGACAATGAAAAGTTTAAGTCTGGGAGGTGCATGTATACATTGGGTTATAAGCCAGTTTCAATTGTATTTTTCTTGTTTTAGTTGTGTTTTTCTTTCCGAATAAAATTTTTCATAGTTTCATTATTCATCACATTGTTTTGACTTGTTCTCAAGTGGAAATGCTAGCATGTTTATTCTTCATTCATATTGTTTGATTTAGTAAAAAAAAATGATGAACCAGGCAGCAGACAAATTGAACCTGGGGTGACCGGCCCGGCCCCACGGAAGTTTCCCACCGGTCACCAGGGTAAATCGGGAAGCGCTCGCGGTGGTCAGTCTAGAAGCCCAGCGGCCTAGGATTCGCGCCCCATTTGGAGGAAAAATTCCTGCAAAATGCGCCGTAGCTGGGGATCGAACCGCGGATGCATGAGTTAACAACTAGTGACCTTACCGCTGCACCATAGCCCCGGGGGCATGTTGTTTGATTTAGTGCTATTATGTTTGGTGGATGATTTTCCTCCATCTTTAGTAGCATGAAGTGAGCATAGTCTTATTGAAATATTTGAGTGTTGGCCTAGTTTTAGGATATCCTTTCACTTTACCTAGTTTAGATAGTAGATAACTCAATAAATAGTCATGATTCATAGAACTAATTAGTATTTGTGTGTCACGCCCCGAGACCAAAGGAGTCGCTGATCCAATATAAAATCGGACAACATCTCCCCTATATTACGGATAATTTAGACACACATACAATACAAGCAGTATAATAGTTAGCCTCAGGCCTCAAAGCAAAAGATGTAACATAGGAAAATAATTACATCTCAGAAATAAAATGGTAAAACTCACCTGAGCTGCCCTCTGGGGCAGGCGCACAGTAAAATAGCAACCATAAAGTCCAACAGATGACTCAAAAATATAATACCGTAGCAAATGAATCACGATACAAGTCCATGACATAAAAACAAATATCGACCAAAGAGTATGATGTAAAAGAAACAAAACTACGCGGTAGCACCCATCACTAGAGTCGTAGGGACTTGGGACTGGCAACTGGGTTCTCCCCTGGCAACCTATCAACTTGAAAACAAAAACATTGTGATGGGTGGTGAGTCCAAGTGGACTCTACAGGTATAGAGAAATATATGCATGATATAGTAAATAGCTGAACAAGCTATACAGAAACAACAGGATACAGTCTCAACAGAAATATTAGAATATGCATAACTGAAAGTACTAAATATATGTACATACCAAAAATCAGCCTATCCTGAATCATATAAGGCTCATATCATATGAGCAGGTGCAGGGTCATCAAACCAAATACATAATATCTCCTGTACTATGTGCATGTCAAACATATGCAGCAAACACAATCAGATGCACAATGCATCATATGCACATGATGCAATGACATGGTCACCCCTAACACCAGTCAAGCCACCAAGGCATGTCATTTGTGTCGGCTGAGTGGGTAGTGTTGGGGTTGCAAGGTTGCAAACATAGTCCTACATCGAAAACATATGAGAAAGATCATAGGTTTATAAGGAAAAAAGATATCTCCATTGGGATGAGGCCTTTTGGGAGAGCCCAAGAGCAAAACCATGAGGGCTTAGGCCCAAAGTGGACAATATCATGCCATTGTGGAGATATCTAAATTCCTTTTGGTCCTTACAAGTGGTATCAGAGCCTGGTACGCTCTGTATCGATGCAACCACCATAAGAGCCGGGGGAAATCCAGTTCTCTTTTCGATTTTTGGTTTTTCGCTACACATGATCTAAATTAGGTATTGTTGCCTAGATTTGGATTATTTTTTTCGTTCGTTTGATTTTACTCGAATTTGGTGCAACACCATTTCGAGTTGCTCTTTCTCTTTCTTCTCTTTTTCCTACCACACTACTAATCCAAGACCTAGTCTTGGGACAAGTTTTTGTGTGGTCTATTTCAGATGGCTCAAGGTGAAGGGTTTAGCACTGCCCGGCCTCCACTCTTCAATGGGGAAGACTTCCCTTACTGGAAATGAAGAATGGAGGTGTACCTAAAGACAGACATGGATCAATGGTTCGCGGTGCAATCTGGCTACGAACCACCAATGGACGAGGGAAACAATGCACCACTGAAGCCTGACAGATGGAACCTTGATATGAAGAGAAAGGCCCAGACTGAGTACAAGGCGCAGAACACCCTCCAGTGCGGACTAACAAAAGAGGAATTGAACCGTATCGGCCCAACTGAATCTGCCAAAGAGCTCTGGGATAAACTGATTGAACTACATGAAGGCACCTCTGATGCAAAGGTAACAAAAAGGGATTTACTTTTAAATAAGTTATTTAACATAAAAATGCAGGAAGGAGAATCTGCAAGCCAACTTCACGCCCGGATCAAGGACATACTAAATGGACTCCACCTGATCGGGCACAAACAAGAAAACAGAGACATCATAAGGTATGCTTTAAATGCGTTTCCTAGAAATTCACTATGGGCATCTATTATAGATGCTTATAAAATTTCTAGGAACCTTTCTAAAATTAATTTAGATGAATTGTTTTGTGAGTTAGAACTGCACGAACAGACTAACGCCAAGGCCGAGAAAGGGTTTGCCTTATTTGCAGGTTCCTCAAAAGAAGGCAAGTCAAAGAAGAAAATTCAAGAATCAGAAGAAGAGTCAGACTCAGACTCAGATGATGAGGAACAAATGGTCAACCTAGTAAGAAAGGTCTTCGCCAAAAAGAAAAGCCAGTTCTCAAGAAAGGACCTCCAGAGGATAATGAAGCCCACCAGCAGTGAAGATAAAAGTAAAATAACCTGCTTCGGCTGCAACAGAAAAGGACACTTCAAACACGAATGCCCCTACAAAAAGGAGAATCAACCCAAGAAGAATAAGAAGAAGAAGGCTCTTCAAGCCACTTGGGACGACAGCACAGACGACTCCGACGATGAACCACCAAGGAACTCAAACTATCTCGCACTAATGGCAACCGGACTCGGGTCAGACTCAGAGCACGACGAAGATTTCGAATACGAGTCGAGTCAAGAGATCGGATTCTTTTCGGACGACTCGACTAAGGTATATTTAGATTCAGTTAATCAAAAATTTTTTAAGATTATCTCTGCTTTAAATAAAAAATTGCTTGCATCTGAATCTAGAAATGACCAGCTCCTTAAGGAAAATCAAGACCTTAAGGAGCAATTAATTAATACCAGAACATTAACTGAACAAACTCAAAATCAAAAATTAATTGAGCTTGACACTGAAAACTCAACCCTAAAGGGCGAAGTCCTAAAACTTAAGGATCTACTAGCAACTTTCACAACCCGATTCAAGAACCTTAACCTCATTCTTGGATCACAAAAGGGCATGTACAACAAATCTGGGATAGGATATAAATCAAGATCGACCCAAAGATCCTTTATCTCCTTTATCCACCCCCGCAAAAATCAACGAAAAGAGTGGGTTCCGAAAGCTTATCTAACAAAGCAAGTAGGTCAGAATCAATTTTATGTCCCAAAAAGGGACATCCATTACATTGACCCTAGACACCCAGTCTACAATTTAGGGGGAGGCTCCAAACTAGTTGGCACCTCAAAATCAGCCTTTGCCCAGGTGGGCACTTAGGACTAGCTTCAAAGTTAATTTGACTCTTGTACTATTTAGTACCAGGGTTTTCAATGAGTAAGTTAAAAGTCCAACTTCTTTAAGCGGCTTTGCCTAGAAAATGGTTGTTGCTCCAATAAGGCTTTGGCCAAAGAAGGCCACTGTGCCTCGCCATGGCCTGGAAGCCAATTATTGAAATGTACTTTTAAATTACTACTTGTTAAACTTGGATCTAACACAAGGTCAAGTTAACTTTTCTAAACAAACTCAAAATCATCTCACAAAATCATAGGACTCCCTTGATTGATGACTTAGACCGAGTGAGATGAATAAGGATAACCAAATTTAAATTATTGATTGATAACTCAACTTTCAAACTCAAATTCAAATTCAAATTCAAAAATTAAAATTAAAATTAAAATTCAAAAATTAAAATTCAAATTCAAAAATTAAAATTCAAATTAAAATTCAAAAATTCAAATTCAAATTCAAAAATTAAAATTCAAATTCAAATTCAAATTCAAAAATTAAAATTAAAATTCAAAAATTAAAATTCAAATTCAAAAATTCAAATTCAAATTCAAATTCAAAAAATAAAATTCAAATTCAAAAATTAAAATTCAAATTCAAATTCAAAAAATAAAATTCAAATTCAAATTCAAATTCAAAAATTAAAATTCAAATTCAAATTCAAAAATTAAAATTCAAATTCAAATTCAAAAATTCAAATTCAAATTCAAAAATTAAAATTCAAATTCAAATTCAAAAATTAAAATTCAAATTCAAATTCAAAAATTAAAATTCAAATTCAAATTCAAAAATTAAAATTTAAATTCAAATTCAAAAATTAAAATTCAAATTCAAATTCAAAAATTAAAATTCAAATTCAAATTCAAAAATTAAAATTCAAATACAAATTCAAAAAATAAAATACAAATTCAAAAAATAAAATTCAAATTCAAAAATTAAAATTCAAATTCAAATTCGAAAATAAAAATCAAATTCAAAATCAAAATTAACATAACTCAAATTTAAAATTCAAACTCAAGTTTTTAAATCTTCTTAAATATTTTTTTAAAAATTCAAAAACTTAACCTAAGGTCTAAACCTTTTACTTAACTGTAGGAAAACAAATGGATCATTGCCATGCAAGAGGAGTTTGCTCAATTTGAACGTAGTCAAGTCTGGGATTTAGTACCCTTACCTAAAAACAAAAAGTTTATTGAAACCAAATGGGTTTTTCGAAATAAATTTAATGAACAAGGTGAAACAGTAAGAAATAAGGCTAGGCTAGTAGCTAAGGGGTTTAGCCAAGTAGAAGGTCTTGATTATGATGAAACCTATGCCCCTGTAGCTAGACTTGAATCCATTAGAATGCTCTTAAGTTATGCAGCCCATAAGGGATTTAAGCTTTATCAAATGGATGTTAAGTCAGCCTTCCTAAATGGCCTAATTAAAGAAGAGGTTTATGTAGGTCAACCCCCTGGTTTTGAAAGCTTAGAACACCCTGACTATGTCTTTAGACTTAAGAAAGTCCTATATGGACTTAAGCAAGCACCTAGGGCCTGGTATGAAAGACTGTCTAACTACTTAGTTTCAAAAGGTTTTAACCAAGGCAAAATTGACCCAACACTATTTGTTAAAACCCTAAAAAATGATATTTTTGTAGCCCAAGTATATATAGATGATATAGTATTTGGCTCAACTAACTCAAACTTTTTACAAGATTTCACAACGATAATGGAAACTGAATTTGAAATGAGTTTAGTAGGTCAATTAACTTTCTTTTTAGGGCTACAAATAAAACAGACCAGTGAGGGTACCTTTGTCTATCAACAAAAATACACAAAAGAACTACTTAGAAAATTTGGAATGGATAATACAAAGAGATTAAGACACCAATGGCTACCAATCAAACTATAGATAGTGACCCAAAAGGCAAACTTGTTGACCTTAAGTACTATAGAAGTGCTATAGGAAGCCTACTTTACTTAACTGCAAGTCGACCTGATATTCTTTTTGCAGTTAGTATGTGTGCTAGGTATCAAACATGTGCTAAAGAGTCACACCTAACCCTAGTTAAAAGAATATTTAGGTACCTTAAAGGAACAGAAAGATTAGGAATTTGGTACCCTAGAACAGCCCAGTTTCAGCTTATTGGATATTCTGACTCAGACTATGCTGGCTGTAAATTAGACAGAAAAAGTACCAGTGGTGGATGCCAACTTCTAGGACCCTCACTAGTTAGTTGGTTTAGTAGAAAACAACACTGTGTTGCCCTATCCACCACTGAAGCTGAGTACATAGCTATGGGTGAGTGTGTAGCCCAACTACTTTGGATGATGCATACCCTAAAGGACCTTCACTTAGATTTTAAACAAGTCAAAATTTTTATAGATAACCTAAGTTCAATCAATTTAACCAAAAACCCAATCCACCACTCTAGGACCAAACATATAGAAATCAAACACCATTTTGTCAGAGATCATGTAAATAAAGGAGAAATTGAACTTAACCATGTTGAATCTAAGTCTAACCTAGCTGATATATTTACCAAACCACTTCCTGAATCTGAATTTAGCAACTTAAGAAGGTTAATAGGAATGTGTGTTATAGACTAGGACTGACCTGATAAGCTTAAGTTGACTTTTGATTTAACTAATTAAGCTTGTGAGTTTAAAAACATGGATTTTTCAAACTTGTTTTTCAAAAGTTTATTGTCTTTCAAAATTTAACTTAAACACGGACTTTTCAAACTTGTTTTTCAAGAACTTTATTGTCTTTCAAAATTTGATTTTCAAAACTGGCAGACTTAGCCTAAGCTTGACCCCTAGAATTGCATGAACCTATAGATTTAGGTAGCCGCATCTCACAAAACACATTAAGATTAACTTGTTTGTGTTTGCAAAAACATAGAACGGTTGTGAGATGCATAGGATACTGCCTGGACTTCCGAATGCTTAAGTCAGTGCATCACAGTAAGTCTGGGCGTAAAATACCAACATTACAGTGATCAAGTCAAGTAGTCTTGCACTAAAATCTGAGCTAGACATTATTACTTGACTTGACTAACCCAGTGAACACTACTATCATCTAGATAGTTAGTCAGTAACTAGGGTTAGACACATGAAAAGGGACCACAATCATTACTTGGTCCAGGGGGAGCAGAGGTCAAAATACTTTTTCAAAATGTCATTTTTGACAAAACACATTTGAAAATTTTGATAAAAGTTGATAAAGATTGAGAGGGAGTTCCAGCTAATCCCTAAAAATATTTTTTTGATTAAGATTGATATTATATTTTCCAAAAAAAAAATCTTTTTTGAAAGAAATTTTTTTTTGAAAGCTAAGTTAATAGATTTAAAACTAGTTTTTTTTAACACTTAGCCTATATTTCTACTCCCTTAAACTTGTTATGCTTATATCTTTTTTGATGAATGACAAAGGGGGAGAGTAGGGTAAAAGGGTTAGAAAATTACAAACAGCATGCTTATTTCACATTTATTTACCTCTGCTTTCTTGTGTGCTGCAACTTTCATACCTATGCTTGTGTTATATTGTTTGCATGTTTATGCAAGTTCATATTTGCTATTTTTTTTCTAACTTTAACCTGAGTTGTCAATACATCAAAAAGGGGGAGATTGTTGGTGCAGTTTGCACTAACGGTCAAACTCGGGTTTTGATGTATGACAAAGTGGTTAAAGTTAGGGTTGTTGGTTTTTAACCTCTTTACTAAGTGTGCAAGGTTGAAAGACTTAGGACCAGACACCAGGCTGAAGTCCAGGATGGTTGAGTCCTGGCGGGAAGTCCAGTTGGGTCCGCGGGACCTAACAACTGGCTGAAGACCAAGTTGGTTGACACTTGGCAGGAAGACCAGGGTGGTTGAGCCTTGGCAGGAAGTCCTGGTGGGTCAAGAAGTCAAGTAAAGTTGCACAAAGGGTAAGTGAGGTAAGTCACTGGAGGAGCGAACCAGTGAGGACGAGTCCATTTATGGGACTTTAGGCGCGGTCCAATTTAGACCCATTTGGGTGATCTAAGTTGAGGCCTGGTTAGATCCTGGTCTAGGAGACAGGGTCTAATTAACTATGAATATATTTTACTCCAATATATTTGATAACATTATCTTACAGGGTTTGTTTGATATATGGACTAAGCTACAAAACACTTCTTGTGTAAATTAAGTCCTATCCATTTTGTTTAATTACTTAGTTACATCTTATTTAATTGTTTATTAATTCATGCTTTGTTCGGTGAAGCATGAGGATAGAAACAAATCTCCTTTGAATTAATTTGCAAAAACTTGTTCACTTCTTGTTAAATTAATTCCTATCCATTTTGTTACATCTTATTTAATTGTTTATTAATTCATATTTTTCGGTGAAGCATGAGGATAGAAACAAAGTCTCCTTTGAATTAATTTTTAATTGGATAAGTGCTGCACAAAAATAGGATCTGGATGAACAAAAATAGGATCTGGATGAGATCCAAAAAGCTCGAGAGCCCCTCTATAAAAAGCCTTGTTGTAGAGCTTGAAGGGAGATCGAAAATATTTTTCTGGAAAAAGCTTTTCAAGTGCTCTCTCTTCCAAACTCTCCTGCTGCGGTCCAAGCTACGACGTGTTCACGTTTGATCGCTGCCGGAACTTCAACCCCAACATCTGAGCCCATCTAGGAGATCTTCTAAGTTGTTGGGTAACGCAATTTTTATTTCTTGCATTTAATTACTTGAAAGTGTGGGGTTGTCACACTTTCAATTCTTTTGTACTCGCCTACTCTATCGGGGTTTACCGGTAGAGAGTTTTAGTGGATTGCCCAACGGAAAGGTCCGAGGGACCTGGGCCTTCGAGTAGGAGTCGCCGAAGGCTCCGAACGAAGTAAAACTACCTGTGTCGTTTGTATTGGTTTTTCGTTCGTGCTTTATTTTTTTCGCTGTGCACGCTTTTTAAAGCGCTCTAATTTTTTAAAAAAGTCACGTGATTCACCCCCCCTCTCACGTGCATCGATCCTACAATTGTTGGTGCAGTTTGCACTAACGGTCAAACTCGTGTTTTGATGTATGACAAAGTGGTTAAAGTTAGGATTGTTGGTTTTTAACCTCTTTACTAAGTGTGCAGGGTTGAAAGACTTAGGACCAGACACCAGGCTGAAGTCCAGGATGGTTGAGTCCTGGCGGGAAGTCCAGTTGGGTCCGCGGGACCTGACAACAGGCTGAAGACCAAGTTGGTTGAGACTTGGCAGGAAGACCAGGGTGGCTTAACACCAGTCAAGCCACCAAGGCATGTCATTTGTGTCGGCTGAGTGGGTAGAGCTATGACACTGTACACACTCTGTCATCACTGCTCTTGAGTAACCGAGTGGACAGGATGCTGGCGTGAAACCACCCCTTACCCCAAGTCATATGGGGGAGTGTCACTCTCATCTCCTCTAATCTATGGAGAGAGAAGGGATCCCTGCCTGCTACCATGCTCTGGAATCACTACCCCTGAGCGGCTAAGCGGAGCAGTGCAGAGCAACTGCACACACCCAACAGTATCCACTAACTCATGAGTGGTCGTGTGTGCAGATCATGTACCGGACAATAGGCTCAACCACAAGGGAGTCACTGATCGCCAACATGTAACAGTGCAGGGATGGTGTATGACTCTAACACATGCAACCTCTCCCAATCATCATACATAACTCAACCTAACATGCATAGGTCGATCACCTGTATAATAACTTAACCATCATGCATCTAGATACACATGTATGTATAACTAGAAATCAATCCATGCAGATATCTAGTGACATGCCACTATATCTATGTACACATGCATACATGAATACCACAGAGTCAGATATCAAATATAGAGACTGTATAGACAAGAATTTGATCATCTCAAAGATCAAGCAATAAGTTTCAAGTGGGAATAAAATGGTAGCAGATATAAGGTAAATAAAAACCTACTACACAAGTATAAATAGTCATACATAAAGATAACGTGGATCTAAAGGAAAACAAGCAAGAAGTACCCACCTCAAAGTAGGAGTCTGTATCAAATGAGAACCTTGTAGGATAGAGATTGAGTGATAGAGGGGGGTGAATATCACCTAACAAAACTTTGAATTTGAAGACTCAACGATGATAGAGTACACAGTGGAAACTTAAGGTTAGAGTAAGCGTCAGAGTTAGAGAGAGATAGGAAGCAGCGGAAAATAAAACACAGGACGATCGCTAACTTAGGTTGATTTTACTTGCTTCAGAGTCTTGACTGGCTCCTACTGCAAGGCTCACGATCCTTGATCATTTACTTTAGGCAATACTAATAATCAAAAGAATATTACAAATTACAGAACTGAAGTGTGCAATAAAAGAAAAATAATTATACCGACTCCTGAAATGAAAGGAAAATCTTCGTTCGGAGAGTCGGACGATGTGTCAACATTTATCAGAACTTCGGTCGTGCAACACATAGAAGAAGAAACTGATTGTAGTCTTAAAATTATTGTTATAAATTGTTGCACTCGACCCCTTTTTATAGTACTTACTCAGGCGCCTGAATGACCTCTCAGGCGCCCTCACTACAGCGTACTAGGTGGAAACTCTATCCGCTATTCGGTCAAACATTATCCTGGCTAGGCGCCTGAGTCCCTTTCAAGCGCTTAAGTGCCGACGTGGATCCTCAACTCAGTACTCACCACATAAGTCTGACCGTTACGCCAGCTCAGTCGCCCGCTAACAGCTCTTAGGTGCCTGAGCCCCATTTAGGGACCCTAGTCAACTGCTTTCTCTTTTTAGCTGCAACAAGGGTCAATTCCAAACATACAATAATAAAATATAGAATTAAAATATATATGAATTACAATCAGTGTTGTCTTGGTCCTGACGTTCAGGTTTTACTCGAAACCCTAGATCGGACCGACGCCTACTATTCCCTCACCGGGGAACGCACCCTCACCTACTCCTCTTAGGAGAGTTTACCTGTTGCCACGCAGAACCTCTGGTTGGACTTTTGCTCAGCCTCTGAGAACTCAAAACTTGACGATGTTCAACCTCGGCCCGTCTCGACTCCTGTCCGCGATCCCCGCTCGGCAAAGTCTTCTGCTCGGTCCCCTTGGACCAAGTCTTCGTTGTCCGATCCCCGACCAGGACTTCATACTCGGCTTCACTTGCCAAGTCTTCATTGCCCGATCCCTGACCAGGACATCATGCTCAACCCTGCAGGTCAAGACTACTTGCCTAGATTACCTAGGACTTTCCTACAATCTCAACAACTTCATCAGTACACCATACCAGCTTAACTTGAACCCTTTGCCACTTATCAAAACAAGGTTCGATCTGGTGCTTCCAAAATCAACAATCATCCCTATTTTGATTATGTCAACCCAGTTCAAAGTTAAGCCTAAACAAGTTTTAACAGAAAAATAAAATTACTTTTAAGCTCTCCCCCTTAATCAGTTATCTCCCCTAGATCATTTAACATTTGTGATTATAGAGGAGATGATATTTTTCAAAATAGACTTAGTCTTTTTCAAATATGATTAAAAAAAGTTCAGAGACTAAGTTAAGTTTTCTTTTGAAACAAAACTATAAACATACTTAGTTGACTTAAACTTTTTGAAAGAATACTTTTGAAAATTTTACTTACTTTTTGAAAAGCTTAAGTACTAAAATATTCTTTTTGAAAAAGTTAAGTACTTTTTAAAAACTAAGAAGAGAGACTAAGTAGTTTTTTAAAATGGTGAGATATTTTAAAAATAGGTTCTAAGCATTCGAAAAAAACTTAGTTTTTAAAAACACTAAAAAGAAGCTTAGTTTTCAAAAACACTAAAAAAATTTAATTTTCGAAAAGCAATTTTCGAAAAGTGAAAAGACCAGTATAGAAGTACTCTTTTCTTTGAACTCCTTTTCTTTCTCTCCCCTTTTGCCATATATCAAAATCATGCATGTAATATGAGGGTATGAATAGCTAAGTGTATCAGAGCGAGTAATTTCTATTAGGGTTGCAAGATTACAAACATAGTCTCACATCGAAAACACATGAGAAAGATCATAGGCATATAAGGAAAAAATATATCTCCATTAGAATGAGGCCTTTTCGGAGAGCCCAAGAGCAAAACCAGAGGGTTTAGGCCCAAAGTGGACAATATCATACCATTGTGGAGATATCTAAATTCCTTTCGTTCCTAACAATTGGTATCAGAGCCAGGTCTCTCTTAACCGGAATAACTGCCAGAAGAAGCACGAGCTAGAGCCATGATCCAGATCTAACCATGTGGGTTATGCCTTGAATAAAGGATGTGTGAGCTCCCATGTCTTGATCAAGAGGACCAGACACCAGACAGAGAAGTCCTAGTTGCGTCTAGGCGGTGAAATCCTATTAGGTCGGGTGGACCGAGGGACAGAAAGTCCTGGTGGGTTGAGGATCGGACATCAAACAGAAAGGGTTTCCTCTTGAGGGGGGCTTGTGGCCAATTGTTTGAGGGGGGATTATTGGGGTTGCAAGGTTGCAAACATAATCCCACATCGAAAACATATGAGAAAGATCATAGGCTTATAAGGAAAAAAGATATCTCCATTGGAATGAGGCCTTTTGGGAGAGCCCAAGAGCAAAATCATGAGGGCTTAGGCCCAAAGTGGACAATATCATACCATTGTGGATATTTAAATTCCTTTCGGTCCTAACAATTTCAAGCAACACAATAAGTCTAATTAAAATGTCTAAGTCTAGGCTAAGTCTAAGTCAAGTCTACGCACCTCCATTTTGAGTCCATGTATAAAAGAAAATTTTGAAAATAATTTCAAATATTCAAAAAATAAAGTCAATTCCTTTTAGGCACCTGTCTAACCTTTTAACTACTTACTGACTATAATAAACAATAGTTTTCACTTGGGTTAGTCAAGTGTATTTTAGAAATCAGTTCAGTTAGCCAGAATACTTGACTTGATTAATTTAAATTGGGCTTTGTTTCTCATTGATCCTGTTGCAGAGCGAGGTGAACCTGAGTACCGCTGTTGCTGACTCCAATCTGCAAGAAAGATGACCATCAGGAACCCACCAGAAAAAGTCCCCAGCAAGGCCCTTTGACGATCAAGTCAGTCTCCGGTGGAAGAAATGAAAGCGGAAGAACTGTAGCAAAAACTCTATCGTGCGTACCTACGTGTGAAGTGCGGAGGCCCTTATATAGCTGAGGGAGCCGATAGTTTCTGCCCCGCATCTGTCACCTTTTTGTCTTATATGGGGACAGGATCAAGGGTACTGTCAGCTCGCCGGCCGGCGCCGCCTAGTCTTGTTGGTGTGCAGGAAGCACCATATCGAACCTTGTTTTGATATTGGCAAAGGATTCAAAGTTAAGTACTAGTTGTGATCTAACGATGTTACTCAAGTGTGCAGGAAAGTCCTAGGAACACTAGACAAGAAGTCCTAGCCAAGGCTGGGCACCTAAGACCTGACCAAGGGTTGGGCACTAAGACCTGGCCGAGGGCTAGGCACCGAAGACCTGGTTCGAGGAATTGGGCACTAAGACCTGGCCGAGGGCTGGGCACCGGAGACCTGGTGAGTAAAGTTGGCCACTAAGACCTAGTCGCGGATTGGGCACGAAGACCTGGTGAGTAATGCAGGGCAAAAGTCCAACCAGAGGAGCCGGTTGGCAAAAGGTAAACTCTCTTGAGAGGAGTAGGTGAGGATGCATTCTCCGTCGAGGGAACAGTAAGCGTCGGTTCGACCTAGGGTTTCATTTGGGAGACCCGAAGTCAGAACTAAGACAGCTACGGCTATAAATATTGACTAATATTCTTGCTTTATTTGTGTTGGAACTAACCTTGATGGCATGGACCGAAGGAGTGTGTTTCTGCAGCTCTGAACGCCCCAAAGGAAAGGGGCAGGCAGCTGGGCTAGGCGCCCGGGAGGTCCCGGGCGCCCAAGGTCAAAGCCAAACAAGCAAAGAAACAAGAACGCTTCGAAATCACACTGGGCTAGGCGCCCAGGAGGTCCCGGGTGCCCAAGGTCAAAGCCAAAGAGTAATCGAAGCAAAATCAGCCACGAAGCCAGTGGACCAAGTCAAGCTAGGCGCCCAGGAGGTCCCGGGCGCCCCAGTCAGCTCCAGAGGCCGATTCGAAGGGGATAAGCGATGACCGAGCTGCGGATGAAGGTTCTGCAATCTGAAGGCACGTGTCAGGCGCCCCCAGCGAATCAGGCGCCCCTAGGAGCACTATAAAAGGGGCTCGGCCCCGAGGCTTCAAGAACACAACTTTCTAAAGCCTCTAAGCTTTTCGTTCAAGCGCTTTGCTCTGGCAAACTTCGATCTCAGCATTCCAGCGCCGACGACGACCCTCTGCTCCGAAGTGCGATCCACATCAAGGCGTCAATAACGAAAAGTGTAATTTCTTTATTTACTGCAATATTCTTGTATTAAAATCTGTAAACCTTTGCACGATTATAGAATTGCCCGCAGTAAACAGTCAAGGACTGTGGGCCTTGGAGTAGGAGCTGACCGCGACTTCGAACCAAGTAAAAGACTTGTGTTCTTTGTGTGATTGTTGTGTTTTCAAGCTGCATTTTCTCTTTCCTTAATCCAAAAAAGATTTTGTATCCTAAAAAGCAAGAGCCAGGCGATTTTGTCTTCCAAGCCCAAGCTAAAAGCTCGTTCCTAGTGAAACTTCCATCCTCTAACAAAGGTTGGAAGGAACGCTTTTTCTTCATCAACACCACCCCAACCCCGAGTTGTCCCACTTCTTGGATTGAGGACCTGCCTCCTTCTCCCCCTCTCCCCAAAAACTATCGCTCCTTACCCGCCTATCATTCGGTCGTGCCCAAGCTCGGCGGTCGGCGATTCCATGGAGTAAATTTGCTGAGAGAGGAGATCCTCTATACATTTTGCCTCAGCTAAGTGCCAACTCCATGGCCTACTTCACTCGGTAAGATTTTCATTCTTATTTTTGGGTAAGTATGGATGACTAAACTTCTACTATTTTGTAGCAAAAATAATGTTTGCAGCGGCTCTAGAAGAGGGCTTCGGGCTAGATGATGCCGAGCTAGAGACTCGAGTCAGCTCCTAACTAGAACAACGAGAGGTCCCGTCACTCGCGTCTGTTCCTGTTGACGCCCCTTCTCCGGTTTGCTCGAATGTTGCGTCGATTACTGACCCCGAGCTGATGAAGGTAGATGACCAGCCCCTCGCCTTGAGGCACCAACGATCTCCAGCAGACAGCCAAGAGCTGGCCCCCATGGTAGAGGTCCCAGTCGGGCCATCCTCCAGCTCCCGCTCGAAGAAGAAGAAGAAGACCGTCGCTGGGCCTTCCACGCCTGCACCTGGTCCGTCAGCACCTGCGAAGGCCACTGCCTGAATGGCGTTCTCCAGTGTGCCCGACCTCCCTTTGCCCCAGGAGTTGGGATCTCCGCCTTCAGAGGGTCAAATCAACCGACCCCCCTGCACGTGTTGCTGCCCACGCTATCCGACTCCCATCTGTGGACGCCGCCCGGTGAGCTACCCGACTGGTCCCAGGAGCTTCACCTCTACAGGTCGGTCGCCGATCAATTTCTCTAGGGGCTTGAAGGGGCCTACTACTGGGGCCCCAATGGCAAGGCAAACACCTTCTTCTTGGAGGCCACTCAGGTATGCCTGACCCAGCAGCTGTCGAGGGATGCTCTCCGACCCTTCAAGTAAGGGTCGGGATTTTATCTCCTTTTGTTTTTTCTTCTACAGAGGCTTGGCTCCTTTTTGGTAATGACTGTATGACTTAATGCAAATTTCCTTCCTCAATCTTTGTCTGTGTATTTATTGCCTTTTATTTCTAAGTATTGTCAGCCTGGGATGATACATGCGACCTTGACTTGTTCTATTCCTCGCGAAGTCAGCTCGAGTGACGCAATTGCTATCCTGGCCACCGAACACATGGATCGGTCGAGTCCCCTATGTTAGGTGAAGGTATGGGACTAGCCCTCCCGTCATTCGCTAACTCAACGGGACTATGAGCTCTCGGTCGATCAACTTCGAAGGTGCACGGGTCGCTACGTATCCGACTAGGGAACCTGAGTCAAATATGATGTCACTCGATCAAATGGCGATAGTTTGGGGTAGGGCCGGCTTAGTCCCAGGGAGCGTGGGTGGTCATGCGCCACATCAGGGAACCGAGTCGAGTGGTGGCGTAGGGGCATGCCCACTTATAACTCGCTCGAAAGGCGAAAGTCTGGGCACTCGGTCGGTTTGATCCCAGGGAGCGTGAGTCACCACGCGCCCCATCAGGGAACCGAGCCAAGTGGTGGCATGGGGGCATGCCCACTTATAACTCGTTCGAAAGGTGAGAGTCTGGACACTCAGTCGGTTTGATCCCGAGGAGCGTGGGTCGCCACGCGTCCCATCAGGGAGCCGAGCCGAGTGGTGGCGTGGGCGCATGCCCACTTATAACTCACTCGAAAGGTGAGAGTCTGGGCACTCGGTCGGTTTAATCCCAGGGAGCGTGGGTCACCACGCGTCCCATCAGGGAGCCACGCTCGAAAGGCGAAAGTCTGGACGCTCGGTCGATTTGATCCCGGGGAGCGTGGGTCGCCACTTGTCCCATCAGGGAGCCAAGCCGAGTGGTGGCATGGGGGCATGCCCACTTATAAGTTGCTCGAAAGGCGAGAGTCTGGAGTGCCTACATGTTGAGTGAGGGTCTCGACTTTTCATTAACATTATAGAGTTATGAAATGTAACGACCCGGAAAATTCTCTTAATATTCTATGAAAATATGGAGCATGTTTAGATAATTTTTGAAGGATCTAGAAGTATTGATACGAGCTTTGGGCTAGAAAATTCATATTTTCTTATTTAAATTGAGAAAACTAAGTACTAATGGGCCTTATATGGGCCTTTCTAGTACCATAATTATCGGTGGATTTTAGGTAAAAGCTAGTATAAATATAAATAGGATTTAATTGGATATATTAGCATGATTTTGGGTAAATATTAGTCTAATTTCCCCATTTAAATAAAGAGATTTGGTACTAATGGGCTTTAAATGGGCTCCAAAAATGGGTATTAATTGGGTAAAATTAATATAAATATAAAAGAATTTTATTTAGGAATATTGGCAAAATTATGGGTCATTTTTGGAGAATTTTCGAAATAAAAGGGGAATTTTCGAAAATAAGAAAAAGGATTAAATAAAATAAAAATAAAGATGCATGGGCCAAGGATTGAACCTTGGACCTCTTGTACAACCAAGAATGCTTTAACCAACTCACCTAGCAAGGAATTCTTGTGAGGAAACGAAGTGAATGGTGGTTAAATGGTAGAAGAAGATGAAGGGCCATGGAAAACTCTTCATTCACCACTTTAATGGTTGATTAATAAGGGGGTTTGGGAGTTTCATTCTTCATGTCATCAATTGCATTTGCTTCTCTCTTCCTTCTCCATTCTTGCCGAGCACTCAAGGAGGACTTCTCCCTTGAGAAAACTTCACAAAAAGTCTCATCCTCCAAGATCTAAGGTCTTCTCAAGTTTCCAAGGGCTAGGTGTGGTCAAGTCTTCTTCCTTCTTTCCATCCAAGGTCTAAAAATCAAGAAATCTAAGGTAAGACTCCCTCACCTGTGGTATAATAGTTATCTATGATTTCCATGATTTTTAGCATGATATATGGGTTAGTTTTTGGATGTGATGTTGAAAGGAAAGAAAAACCAAGGTCCTTAAGTTCAAGGGTTTCGGCCAGCATGTTTTAAAAGTCTAAAAATATGTTAAAAATCATGATAATGTTATTTAGTGTTCCCTTATGATGTTTAGAAGTTAAGTAAAATTTTTGGGAATTTTTGGAGTACTCTAGGACACCCTAGAGTTTCGGCCAACATGAAGGAAGCAAAACCCAGAACTTTAAGTTCAAGGGTTTCGGCCAGCATGTTTTAAAGGTCTAAAAATATGTTAAAAATCATGATAATGTTATTTAGTGTTCCCTTATGACGTTTAGAAGTTAAGTAAAATTTTTGGGAATTTTTGGAGTACTCTAGGACACCCTAGAGTTTCGGCCAACATGAAGGAAGCAAAACCCAGATCTTTAAGTTCAAGGGTTTCGGCCAGCATGTTTTAAAGGTCTAAAAATATGTTAAAAATCATGATAATGTTATTTAGTGTTCCCTTATGATGTTTAGAAGTTAAGTAAAATTTTTGGGAATTTTTGGAGTACTCTAGGACACCCTAGAGTTTCGGCCAACATGAAGGAAGCAAAACCCAGAACTTTAAGTTCAAGGGTTTCGGCCAGCATGTTTTAAAGGTCTAAAAATATGTTAAAAATCATGATAATGTTATTTAGTGTTCCCTTATGATGTTTAGAAGTTAAGTAAAATTTTTGGGAATTTTTGGAGTACCCTAGGACACCCTAAAGTTTCGGCCAACATGAAGGAAGCAAAACCCAGAACCTTAAGTTCAAGGGTTTCGGCCACTATGTTTTAAATGTCTAGAAATATGTTAAAAATCATGATACTATTATTTAATATGCCCTTATGATGTTTAGAAGTTAAGTATAATTTTTGGAAATTTTTTGAGTACCCTAGAGACCCTATGAGTTTCGGCCAACAACAAGGAAAGGAAACCAAGAACCCTAGGTTTGTGGGTTTCGGCCACCATGATTTTGGGGTCTATAATTATACCAAAAATCTTGATGATGTTGATTAATGTTCCCTTATGATGTGTAGTAAGTAAATATAATTTTTGGGAATTTTTGGGGTACCCTAGAGTACCCTAGGGTATAGGTGATTAGGAAGTATGCTTAAGTAAGGTGGAGGAATACCATGTTAACTAAACCTATAGCTTATATGTCATGAAATATACGTTAGGTCATAGAATGTTTAGACATATGCCATGATTTAGGAATGATATGTATGTATGACATGATGTATGAATGATATGTATGTATGCCATGTCTTATGAATGATATGAATGTATGCTATGTTTATGAATGTATGTCATGCTATATGAATGATGTGTACCTATGCCATGTCTAAGAATGAAAATGATGAATGAAAGTTAAGTATGGTGAATGAATGAATATGCTATGAATGATGATGCCTTTAAGGCATAATGATGATGAAAGAATGATGAATGAATGAATATGCTAAACGGCACGGTCGATGGTCAACGGTACGACGGTCATAAGGACCGGTAAATGGGCTGGTAGACGGGCCGAGCCGTAACAAGTTATGTTATGATAAAGATGCCATGAATGTCTTATGAATAATGAAGCATGAAAAGTATTTTACTTTATGAATGAGCTTGTACCGGACCGATGTATGGGTCCAAGGGATGGGCGCGCACCTTAAGAACGCCCCGGTTCTGGACTACCGACTATGCTGTCCACGGTTCTGGCACTACCGAAGCTGTGCAACAGGGATGGGCACCTTAAGAACACCTCGGTTCGGGGACTACCGACTATGCTGTCCTTACCCTAGTAGGTCGAGGCTAGCTACCTCGTATTTACTTAGGGATGCGCGCTTATGATGTATGTATGTGGTACAAGCCAGGGCCCAATGCATGTTATGATTATGTTCAAGTATTTAAAAGCATGTTTTCAAGATTAAGCATCCTTATATATATATATATATGCACAGTTGCTACATGCATCCATTTATGCTATGCATTATGTTATGAAAAGTATGTTTACGAAAAGTATGTTATGAAGATATGTTCATGCCATGATTTTATTTATGTTTATGCCATGATTTTATTTATGTGTATGCCATGATTTTATTTATGTTTATGCCATGATTTTATTTATGTTTATGCCATGATTTTGTTTATGTTTATGCCATGATATTATTTAAGCTTATGCCATGATATTATTTAGGTTTATGCCATGATGTTATTTATGTTTATGCCATGATTTGATGCTAGTTTAGAATGCCATGCTTTAATTATGTTTATGATAGTTTAGGATGCCATGATTTTATCTATGTTTATGTTAGTTTAGGATGCCATGATTTTATGCTAGTTTAGAATGTCATGCTTTACTTATGTTTATGATAGTTTAGGATGCCATGACTTTATCTATGTTTATGTTAGTTTAGGATGTCATGATTTTATGCTAGTTTAGGATGTCATGGTTTAATAATGTTTATGTTACGTTAGAATGCCATTATTTTGTTCATGCTCATGCTAGTATGGGATGCCATGATTGTAATTAGATTTATGCCATGATTTTATTTATGTCTATATCAAGTATTATGTCATGCTATGATTGTTTACGATGTTTATGTTATGTCAATAATTATGCCATACCCGAATGTTTATGGTTATGTTTATGCCATGCTATGAATGGGGTGAAGCTATGTCCATGACATGTCAAATGAATGCTAAGTGATGCTAAGGATGATGTTCTAAGTAAAGCGCTAAGAGTGCTAATGTTTCATATGTTTATGATTAAGTGACGGACGGTTTTAGTGAGTAGGAAAGAGTCTTACTAAGCCTGTGTGCTTATAGTTTTATTATCTTATACCGCAGATCACGCAAAGGAACAGTAAGGAAGCAGCAGGAGGGCTTTGCAGAATGTGTGTGATAGTGACTTGGCCAAGAGACCATATGTTTGCTTGCCTTATGATAGAACTTTACCTTTACTACTAAGTACTTGAATATGACTATGACTCTATGATATGATGCTAAAGTATGACAGAATGCTAAAGTATAACATGATGCTAAGTATGACATGATGCTAAGTATGTTATGATGCTAGGAATGGTAGAAAGTGCATGTAGGTATAAGTTTAAAGTTTTCCGCTGCGTTATGATGTTTACATGCCCTAAGTATGTTAACGTAACACCGCTTTATGGTGGTCAAAAAAAAAAAGCGGGTGTTACATGAAAAACAGCTGACTCATAGAATCTCACTATGGCTCTCTGTAAGGCTAGAGATGAATGGCACTCCAGGGCCGATCCAGTTTTTTTCCTTGCTCGCTCTCCAAGTTGTAACGCCCGCTTTTTTTTTCTTTTCATAAAGCGGCGTTACGTTAACATACTTAGGGCATGTAGACATCCTAAGGCAGTGGAATAACTTTACGACTTACTCATACATGCCCTACTACCATTCCTAACATCATGACATGGGAACTTGGCATATTAACTTTATACTTAGCATCATATCATGTCATACTTAGCATCATGTCATACTTAGCGTCATGTCATAGAGTCACATTCAAGCACATAAATAGTAAAGGTAAAGTTCTATCATAAGACGAGCAAACATATTGTTTCTTGGCCAAGTCACTATCACACACTTGCTTTATTGCCCTCCTGTTGCTTCCTTACTGTCCCCTTGCGTGATCTGCGGTATAAGGAAATAAGACTATAAGCACACAGGCTTAGTAAGACTCTTTCCTACTCACTAAAACCATTCATCACTTAATCATGAGCACATGAAACATTAACATACTTAGTGCTTTACTTGGAACATAAGCCTTTATGATCACTTAGCATACATTTGACATGGCATGAACATAAACATAATCAACATTCGTGGCATGACATAAACATAAACATAATCAACATTCATGGCATGGCATAAACATAAACATAATAAACATTCATGGCATGGCATAATACTTGGCATAGACATAAACATCGTAAACATTCATAGCATGGCATAATACTTGGCATAGATATAAACATCGTAAACATTCATAGCATGGCATAATACTTGGCATGGACATAAACATAGTGAACATAACATGGCATAATACTTGGCATAGACATAAACATCGTAAACATTCATAGCATGGCATAATACTTGGCATAGATATAAACATCGTAAACATTCATAGCATGGCATAATACTTGGCATGGACATAAACATAGTGAACATAACATAATAAACATTCTTAGCATGACATACTACATAACATAACATAAGCATAACATGGTTCTTAACATAACATAAGCATAGCATGGTTCTTAACATAACATAAGCATAGCATGATTCTTATCATAACATAAGCATAGCATGATTCTTATCATAACATAAGCATAGTGTAGCGACCCGCCTTCTCTACCTTAGACGGACCGTTACTTGTCTACTTCTTGACTCTAATGCACGACTAAAAATGCGGAACTTTCTCTTTTTTTTTGTATTTAAATCTATCTAAGAATGATATTCTAACTTTAATAGTCATGCATTTAAACTCATCACACAAGGTTCTATAATATTGCTAAAGCATTATGGAATATGAATGCAACTTTTCTAAGCATATTTAAAGCAATGAAAACTTAATTCAAAAGGAGACTAACAACATCTTGGCACATGCATCAAATAGCTACATCGAAGTATCGATATTCAAAACTACTCACGCTCATACTCATCCAATGCAATCATAAGGATATGTATACTAAATAAAATGACATGGAATCTCTATTCGTGGTTTTAAGATAGGCAAAATATCTAAAACGCAAATACTTGGATAAATTCTATGTGATCTAACTTAAACTAAGAATTTGTAATAAATGCACTTTAAGTCTTTTATTTATCTCGTCCCAAGGACCTCTCCAAGGTCAGCCACCACACACACGTTACTCAGCACCGCCTCGTCGCCTTCCTTCAGAATTGCTTGCCTTTACCTTTACCTGCAGCAAGAGGAAATGCAACTAATAAGCATAAAGCTTAGCAAGTACTATCTAGCTCACAAAATCTCGAAATGTGCAAGCATGCTTTTTAAACAATGTAAAATCACATGAGATACTTTTATGCTTAAAAGAAACACTAAAACATGTATAACTCAAAACATGCATACTCAAGCATTTATAAGTCTTAACTCACTTTTTCTGGGCTTAACATGAAACTTTAGCAATTCTTTAACTTTAAATCTTTCTTTAACTTTTAGGAAACTTCCTTAAACTTTAGGAAAACTTTGCTAAAGCATATACTTGAAAATAATACTCACTTGGATCCACTTAAGACGTAAGTACCATCTTATGCGCGTTCCCTAAAATGTTGGGGTAGCGAGCCGCCAATCCTAATAGAGCAGACCTTGGAATTGGACACCTGGATTTCTTTAACGACGCCCTTGGACGCCGGGTACTGGCCTTAGAAAATAAAATAGCTTTTCTTTCTTTTCTTTCTTATCTTTAAATGCCTTGGCATTTTACCAGGGCCAAGACCTTGGAATTGGACACCTGGATTTCTTTAACGACGCCCTTGGACGCCGGGTACTGGCCTTAGAAAATAAAATAGCTTTTCTTTCTTTTCTTTCTTATCTTTAAATGCCTTGGCATTTTATCGAACACCTTGTGTGCCCAAATCCCTAAGTCTTGACTTTTAGGGATTTCGTAAGGCCTTGGCCTTCTCTTTTCTTTTTCTTTACCTTTCTTTTCTTTTCTTATAGATTTCCTAGACCCTAAACTCACATAGGATACTCTATCAAATATATATAAGTATATAATGAACTAAGATCACATGCAAAATCTTAAACAAAAAGGAAATATCTCTTTTAAAACTTTCAAGGGAAAATTCTTGCGGAAAACCGCCTCTTACTGCAGGTGAGCAGTACTTACTTTGATTTCTTGGACTTACAACCGAAATTAGACGACTAGGGCTCGGGTGAAACTTGAGATCTCTACGAACCGTCCGCGCCTACGTGTTCTTCTCGTCGAGACGAACGAAACGCTCCGACCCCCTTGAGATTCCCTTAGCCGGCGCCCCTTAGGAGAGGAGAGGAGGAAAGAAAACCTAGGTTCCCTTTTGTTTTCGCGGCCCCTCCCTCGCCCCCTTCTCGCACGCAGCCGAAAATTCTCCTCTAAGGGTTTCACGCGACTTACGCGGGGTTTAAATACCTCTTCATGAAAAACGTAACTACTCTATAAAATTATTTCTCTCCACCTTTTGTTGTGCTTGATACCCTAGCCCAGCCGGTCACTTGTCGCCCTTAAGGGCTTGCTCCTCCTGTGGTCGCGAGTTCGAACCCCCTGCTGCCCTTTAAAGTTGTTCCTTTTTTAAAAATACTAAACGGACTCGGAAAATTCCATAAAAATATTCTAAAAATTCTTAAAAATATCTAGAATATTTCTAAAACATTTTTAAATAGTTCTAAGGACTTTAAGGACTTAAAATGGAAATTTTGAGGCGTTACACATAGCATGATTCTTATCATAGCATAAGCATAGCATGGTTTTTCTCGTAACATAAGCATAACATGGTTCTTATCGTAACATAAGCATAAGTGCATATCATGAATGGATGCATGAGTCAAATGCATATACATAAGGATGCTTAACTTTTAAAAACATACTTTTAAATACTTAAACATAATCATAACATCATTGGGGGTCCCCGGCTTGTGCCACATACATACATCATAAGCGCGCATCCCTAAGTAAATACGAGGTAGTGAGCCCCGACCTACTAGGGTAAGGACAGCATAGTCGGTAGTCCCAGAATCGGGGCGTTCTTAAGGTGCCCATCCCTGTTGCACAGCTTCGGTAGTGCCAGACCCGTGGACAGCATAGTCGGTAGTCCAGAACTGGGGCGTTCTTAAGGTGCCCATCCCTTGGACCCATACTTCGGTCCGGTACAAGCCCATTCATAAAGTAAAATACTTCATATGCTTCATCATTCATACATCATGGCATGCATCTTTATTCATAAAACATGGCATGCATCTTCATTCATAAACATAACATATGTAACGACCCGGCCCGTCTACCGGCCCATTTACCGGTCCTCAGGACCGTCATACTGTCGTACCGTCGACCATCGACCGTGCCGTTATTCATAAACATGGCATGCATCTTTATTCATAAAACATAGCATGTACTTTCATCCATAAACATAACATGCATCTTCATCCATAACATAGCATGCATCTTCATTCATAAACATGGCCTACTTTCATAAACATCATTCTTATTCCTAGAGCTTGCATGGTCATGGCATATAAGGTAAACATTGCATCACATTCATTGGACACGACATGTTTGCATAGCCATCATCCTAATCCATAAAGTTTGCATGATCATGATATATAAGGTAAACATGGCATTTCATACATAAGCATGGTATTCATCCCAAGCATACATAAGTAGGACTTCCATAAATATACTACCTACCATTCAAGTGCATGGCATAGAACACATGACATTCATAGATAAACCCTATTAAGCATGGCATCCAATCATAAACATAAAACATAAAACATAAATCATGGTGCTTAGGGTTAGGGTATATGTACTTAATTTCTACCACATGTTTGAACCTTTATATATACTTCATAAATAAGTATAAACCATCATTCTTCAAACCCTAACTCCTCCCAACTTCTATTTACCTTGCTTGGCCAAAACCTATGAGTAAGGGTTCCATCATTCAATTAACATGTAAGATAGCGTAAGGTAAAGAACAATCATACATTACTTATAAGACCATGGAAAGCCATTAGGGCTCATGATTAGGGTTATCCCTAACCTTTAGCCCTCCTTCTTAGGGCTGGCCGAAACCCTACAAGGCCATGGGTGCATGAAAAAATTCCATAAAATCCCCAATCAACACTAAACACCAACCATACCCTACCATAGGAGCCATTGGACCCCTTGCATGAGATAAGCCCTAACTTCTTGCCCTAGAACCCTCTTGGCCGAAACTTACAAGGGTCACAAGACCTTGTGAAAATTCACACAATTTACTTTAAACCTCTTTTTGAATCATGGGGATACCCAAAGTACATACTTGAAAGGTTAAGCCCTTTCCTAACTGAAGAATCATGGTGAGAGTCCCAAACCCTAAGGGGGTCTTTAGGGTACTCCAAAAATTTTCCAAAAATCATATTTATTCCATATTCATCATGATAGCACATTAGAAACATGAGAGGGATTTTTAACATTCCCTTAGACCCCAACTCCCTTGGTGGCCGAAACCTATAAGGTTAGGTTCATGGGTTTTCTTTTTTTTCCAACATAAAATCGCATACAAGACTTCCATATCATGTAAAACTTCAAGAAAAACCATTATACCACAGGTGAGGGAGTCTTACCTTGGTTGATCTTGATTTTTCACCTTGATTATAGAGAATCAAAAGAACTCCTTAGACCCTAAGTCACCTCTAGCCCTTGTAGTCTTGGGAAACCTCTAGATCTTGGAGATGAGACCTTCTTGTGGAGCTTTTCCAAGGGAAAACCTCCCTTATGGTGTTCGGCTAGAATGAGGAAGGAGAAGGAGAGAAAATGCAATTGATGGAAGGAAGAAGGTAACTCCCAAACCCCCCTCTTTATAACCCATTAAGGAGGTAAATGAAGAGTCTCTTCATGACCCTTCATCTTCTTCTAAGCCTTAACCAATATCCACTTCATTTCCTCATAGCACTCCCTTGCTAGGTGAATTGGTTAAAGCATACATGGTTGTACAAGAGGTCCAAGGTTCAATCCTTGGTAGATGCACAATTTTTTTCCACTTATTTTTATTTTATTTTCCTAGTATTTTCGAAAATCCCTTAAAAATTCCCCCATAATTATGTTAATATTTCTTATTAAAATCCCTTCATATTTCTATAAATTTTTACCTAAAATTCACCAATAATCATGGTACTAGAAAGCCCATATAAGGCCCATTAATGCCTATTTCCCCAATTTAAATGGAAAAATCATGGATTTCTAGGTAAAAATTCGTGTTAATATTTCTAGGTCCCTCGGAAAATTATCTAGACATGCTCAATATTTTAAAGAAATNGAGTCAAATGCATATACATAAGGATGCTTAACTTTAAAAACATACTTTTAAATACTTAAACATAATCATAACATCATTGGGGGTCCCCGGCTTGTGCCACATACATACATCAAAGCGCGCATCCCTAAGTAAATACGAGGTAGTGAAGCCCCGACCTACTAGGGTAAGGACAGCTATGTCGGTAGTCCCAGAATCGGGGCGTTCTTAAGGTGCCCATCCCTGTTGCACAGCTTCGGTAGTGCCAGACCCGTGGACAGCATAGTCGGTAGTCCAGAACTGGGGCGTTCTTAAGGTGCCCATCCCTTGGACCCATACTTCGGTCCGGTACAAGCCCATTCATAAAGTAAAATACTTCATATGCTTCATCATTCATACATTCATGGCATGCATCTTTATTCATAAAACATGGCATGCATCTTCATTCATAAACATAACATATGTAACGGACCCGGCCCGTCTACCGGCCCATTTACCGGTCCTCAGGACCGTCATACTGTCGTACCGTCGACCATCGACCGTGCCGTTATTCATAAACATGGCATGCATCTTTATTCATAAACATAGCATGTACTTTCATCCATAAAACATAACATGCATCTTCATCCATAACATAGCATGCATCTTCATTCATAAACATGGCCTACTTTCATAAACATCATTCTTATTCCTAGAGCTTGCATGGTCATGGGCATATAAGGTAAACATTGCATCACATTCATTGGACACGACATGTTTGCATAGCCATCATCCTAATCCATAAAGTTTGCATGATCATGATATATAAGGTAAACATGGCATTTCATACATAAGCATGGTATTCATCCCAAGCATACATAAGTAGGACTTCCATAAATATACTACCTACCATTCAAGTGCATGGCATAGAACACATGACATTCATAGATAAACCCTATTAAGCATGGCATCCAATCATAAACATAAAACATAAAACATAAATCATGGTGCTTAGGGTTAGGGTATATGTACTTAATTTCTACCACATGTTTGAACCTTTATATATACTTCATAAATAAGTATAAACCATCATTCTTCAAACCCTAACTCCTCCCAACTTCTATTTACCTTGCTTGGCCAAAACCTATGAGTAAGGGTTCCATCATTCAATTAACATGTAAGATAGCGTAAGGTAAAGAACAATCATACATTACTTATAAGACCATGGAAAGCCATTAGGGCTCATGATTAGGGTTATCCCTAACCTTTAGCCCTCCTTCTTAGGGCTGGCCGAAACCCTACAAGGCCATGGGTGCATGGAAAAATTCCATAAAATCCCCAATCAACATTAAACACCAACCATACCCTACCATAGGAGCCATTGGACCCCTTGCATGAGATAAGCCCTAACTTCTTGCCCTAGAAACCCTCTTGTCCGAAACTTACAAGGGTCACAAGACCTTGTGAAAATTCACACAATTTACTTTAAACCTCTTTTTGAATCATGGGGATACCCAAAGTACATACTTGAAAGGTTAAGCCCTTTCCTAACCAAAGAACCATGGTGAGAGTCCCAAACCCTAAGGGGTCTTTAGGGTACTCAAAAAATTTTCCAAAAATTATATTTATTCCATATTCATCATGATAACACATTAGAAACATGAGAGGGATTTTTAACATTCCCTTAGACCCCAAATCCCTTGGTGGCCGAAACCTATAAGGTTAGGTTCATGGGTTTTCTTTTTTTTCCAACATAAAAATCGCATACAAGACTTCCATATCATGTAAAACTTCAAGAAAAACCATTATACCACAGGTGAGGGAGTCTTACCTTGGTTGATCTTGATTTTTCACCTTGATTATAGAGAATCAAAAGAACTCCTTAGACCCTAAGTCACCTCTAGCCCTTGTAGTCTTGGGAAACCTCTAGATCTTGGAGATGAAACCTTCTTGTGGAGCTTTTCCAAGGGAAAACCTCCCTTATGGTGTTCGTCTAGAATGAGGAAGGAGAAGGAGAGAAAATGCAATTGATGGAAGGATGAAGGTAACTCCCAAACCCCCCTCTTTATAACCCATTAAGGAGGTAAATGAAGAGTCTCTTCATGACCCTTCATCTTCTTCTAAGCCTTAACCAATATCCACTTCATTTTCTCATAGCACTCCCTTGCTAGGTGAATTGGTTAAAGCATACATGGTTGTACAAGAGGTCCAAGGTTCAATCCTTGGTAGATGCACAATTTTTTTCCACTTATTTTTATTTTATTTTCCTAGTATTTTCGAAAATCCCTTAAAAATTCCCCCATAATTATGTTAATATTTCTTATTAAAATCCCTTCATATTTCTATAAATTTTTACCTAAAATTCACCAATAATCATGGTACTAGAAAGCTCATATAAGGCCCATTAATGCCTATTTCCCCAATTTAAATGGAAAAATCATGGATTTCTAGGTAAAAATTCGTGTTAATATTTCTAGGTCCCTCGGAAAATTATCTAGACATGCTCAATATTTTAAAGAAATATTAAGAGAATTTTCCGGATCGTTACACAAGTAGTATGCTCCGACCGCCAGCTTGTGAATTATCTTAAAAGGTCCTCCCCATTAGGGCTCTAGCTTGCTAACATCGCCGACCGGCTTTATCCTCTTCCATACGAGGTCGCCGACCTGGAATGTCCTTTGCAACACCTTTTGATTATATCTTTGCTTCATCCTTTGTCGGTAGGCGAACATCCCGGCAGCGGCCTTTTCCCAGATTTCTTCTACCAGGTCCAGCTCTAAACGCCTTCATTCCGAGTTCTCTTCATCATATGCTTTCCGCCGATCGGACTCACATCCGACTTGAACAGGAACCACAGCCTTGCCTCCATAGACCAACTAGAAAGGGGTGTGACCCATAGTCTCTCTCGGTGTGGTTCGTTGAGCCCACAGGACACTCGGCAACTCGTCGACCTAGGTGCCACCCACATGGTCGAGCCTAGTCTTCAAGCCTCTCAAAATTTCCCAATTGGCCACCTCTGCTTGCCCATTACTCTAAGGATATGCCACAGAGTAAATGCTTGTTGAATGTCATAAGACGAGCACCATTCCTGTATCTTCCGACCTTGGAACTATCTCCCATTGTCTGAGACCAGCTTGTGAGGAATTTTGTACTGGCATAAGATGTTCTGCCACAAGAATTTGATCGCTACCTACTCGGTTATATAGTGCCTCGACTTCAATTCATTTGGAGAAGTAATCCACCGCCACTAATAAGAACCTTTTCTGAGTAGGAGCGGTCGGGAAAGGTCCCACTATGTCCATGCCCTATTGGTCGAATGGGCAAGAGACCACTATTGCCTTCATCATCTCGACTGGCCGGTGGGGGAGGCTATGGTGCTTTTGACATGATATGCAAGTAGAGACAAGTCGGTCGGCATCCTTCTGCAGGGTCGGCCAATAATACCCCGAGAACAGTGCATTCCGAGCCATGGCCCTGGCACTGGCATAACTTCCACAGATCCCCATATGTATTTCCTTTAGCACGTACTCTGCATCCTCCTCACCCAGACACTTGAGCAGCGGCCGGGAAAAGGCCCTCTTGTACAGCACATCCCTGACCAAGGAATATTGGACCGCTCATTTTCTTAAGAGTCGAGCCTCTTCCTAGTCAGCCGGGAGTGTTCTGTTAGTCAGGTAAGAGATTAACGGCGCCCTCCAGTGCATCCCGAGCTCCAATTCTTCCTGTTGCTCTATGTGCATCACCATCATCGTCCGGCTGTGTAACACCCGCCTTTTTCCCCCACACCTTATGGTGTGACGAGGAAGCGGCGTTACGCTTAACATACATGTACATATAAAACATCTTAATTCAGCGGAATAAATTTTTTTCTATACATGCTTTCTAACCATGCAACTAATACATGAAACATCTATACATGCCTAAACTTGTCATTCATGAACCTAGTGTCATTGGACTTAGCATACTAACGACATGCATGGCATCATGATATAACCATTTCATAGCTTATTCATAATCATCATAAGTAGCAAGTAACTTATCCATAAACATCATGAATCTTAAGTCATCCATTAGGCATAACCATTAAAACATAGCATAGAATCTAAGGAGGCATTTCCAAAACCCAAGACATGCGATATGCGTAAACAAAAGAATCCTTTGCCATGTCACTGCCACACACACACATGCTCTTGCCTCTCCTGCTGCTTCCCTTAATAACCTCTCGCTTGATCTGCGGTACGAGGAAAATAAGACTATAAGCACACAGGCTTAGTAAGACCCTTTCCTACTCACTAAAACCATACGTCGCTTAAACATAAACATATCACGCATCTGACATAACATAATTCTGAACATGAAACATAAGCATAGTCTTAGCGTAAATCATAAGCATATGACATGATTCTTAACATAAACATAAACTTAACACATACCTAGCATGGCACAATTCTTGACGTACATGAGCATGAACATACTTAGCATAGCCTAATTCTTAACATACATGAGCATGAAACATACTTAGCATAGCATAATTCTTAACATACATGAGCATGAAACATACTTAACATAGCATAATCCTTAACATACATGAGCATGAAACATACTTAACATAAGCATAAGCATTAACATACATGAGCATGAAACATACTTAACATAGTATCATCCTTAACATACATGAGCATGAAACATACTTAACATAAGCATAAGCATACTTACCCTGGCGCGATGCATAACATGAATGGATGCATGAGTCAAATGCATTTACATAAGGATGCTTATTTTTTTAAAATCATACTTTTAAATACTTAAACATAAACATAACATCATTGGGGTCCCCGGCTTGTACCACATACATACATCATAAACGCGCATCCCTAAGTAAATACGAGGTAGTGAGCCCCGACCTACTAGGGTAGGAACAGCTACGGTAGTTCCAAACACCGGGGCGTTCTTAAGGTGCCCATCCCTGTTGGACAGCTGCGGTAGTCCCAGAACCGTGGACAGCTTCGGTAGTCCAGAACCGGGGCGTTCTTAAGGTGCCCATCCTTTGGACCCTTACTTCGGTCCAGTACAAGCCCATTCATAAAAATAAAATAGCCATGCATGCTTCATCATTCATACTTGTCATTCATACTTATCATTCATACTTATTTCATATCATCGTTATGCCTTCATCATTCATACTTATCATTCATACTTAAGGCATAACCATCGTCTTCATCCATCTTCTTTATTCATAACATATGACATACATGCATAATCATATCTCCAGACATAACCATTATCTTGGTTCATAAAGCTTGCATGATCATGATTCATAAATAGACATGAAATTCATACATGATACATTTCATCTGGCATACATAACCCTAGTATTCATCATAAAGTATGCAAGGTAAGCTACATATAAACATGACACATGCTACTAGGGTTCATGGCATTTATCATAAAACATGCATATACCTTCATAAAACCATAAATATATTATAAGCATTTATCAACATACATGCATCATTCTAGTTATCATGACATACTCCTACATCAATTACATATATTCATGGTATATGATCTAAATATTCATGAGTAAAGCATAACATAAAATCTAACATACAAGGTCATGTTACATAACACATAAACTAAGATTTTAGTAACATAGAGATCCTTACATCAAGCTTAACTATGTACTAACATCATGGTAACTTATAAACATGCATGCTTGAGACCCTAACCCAAACCAAACCCTAGGTTTGGGTATTGGCCGAAACCTTAAGGGAATGTGAGTCCATAGAAAATTTGCCTAGGTCATGATTAACATCCCATATCTTACCTATCATGCCATGGAAAACAATTTGAACCCTTGATTGGGCTTAACCCTAAGCCCTAGGCCTAAAACATGTGTTGGCCGAAACCCTAGAAGGGTAACAAGTCCATGAAAAAAATTCATATAAATCACCATTATTACCCATAAGATATCATAGGAAACATATTAATCATGTTTGGAAAGGTTGGAGTTTACCCTAGCCCTTTAACCTTGATATGGGCGAAACCCTAGGGGTTTTTTGAGTGCTAAAAAACTTCCAAAATCATACTTTTATGCTTAACCTATCATGAGTAAACATTTGAAAACATCAAAGAGGTCTTTAACATGATTTTTAGCCCAAAACATGGCTTGGCCGAAACCTTCACAAGTCCTAAACATGGATTTTTTTTCAACATATCATGCCATTAAGAACTTAGATCATGACAAATAACTTGGAAGCTATCATACCACAGGTGAGGGGGGGGGGGGGTCTTACCTTCCCTTATCTTGGATTTAATCCTTGAATAAAGAAATAGAAAGAACCTTCTTGACTCCAAACTTCTCCTTAGCCCTTGTAGCCTAGTAGAGAGCCTTGAGTCTTCAAGGTGGAGTCCTTGGTGGAAATTTTCCTAAGGGAAGAGCCCTTGTGGTTTTCGGCTAGAGCAAGGAGGAAGAGGAAAGAATGACTTGGGAAGAAGAGAAGGGAAATTGTAACTCCCATGCCACCTTTATACCATATTAAGGAGGGCAAGTGAAGAGTCATGGTGTCTCTTCCTTTGGTGACTCTTCATTCTTCCTAAGCCTTAACCAAAATCCACTTCATCCTCTACTAGCACTCCCTTGCTAGGTGAATTGGTTTGTACATGCATAGTGGTACCATAGGTCCAAGGTTTAATCCTTGGTGCATGCACTTTATTTTATTTTATTTTATTTTTTATATTATTTTTTGAAAATTCCCCATGATCATGCTAATATTCCTAATTAAAATTCATTTATATTTATATTAAATTTCACCTAAAATCCACTAATAACCATGGTCTTAGAAAAACCCATTAGTACTTAGCTTCTCAATTTAAATGATTAGACATGATAATTAGACTAAGGTTCGTACTAGTATCTCTAAATTCCTTCAAAACTATTTAGACATGATCAATATTTTAAAGAAAATATTGAGGAGATTTTTCGGGTCGTTACAGGCTGCTTGGCTGGGGAAGCACCCAGGAGCCTACCGAGCTAGCCAACTTGGCTAACTCGCCCGCTCGCAAGTTACTTTCTCTCGGGATCTTCTACAACTGGACCTCCTGGAAGTCTACCTTTATCTCTCAAAGGTTTCCACAAATGCTTGTAGTCGATCGCTGTTAACTTCAAACCGACCGACGAGTTGTTGAGGGGACAACTGTGAGTCTGAGTATAATACTACCCGAGTGGCGCCCACATGCTTGGCGGCTTGCAATCCAACTATGAGAGTCGTATTCTGCTTCATTATTTGTGGCTCGTTACTCCAATCGAACTGACAGGTGCAACTATTCCTCCTTCGGAGAAGCCATCAAGATGTCGATATCGCTGCCTTGCCGAGCCGATGATCCATCCACATAGATTTGCCAAGCCCCTTCGATTTCCTCTGAATGTAACTCATTTAGGAAGTCGGCTAAGGCTTACGCTTTGACGGCTGACCGAGTTTGATACTGTATGTCATACTCACTCAACACGGTTGTCCACTTGATCAATCGTCCCAACGCCTCTAGATTCGACACCACCCGACCCAGACAGTTGTTGGTCAAGACCACTATCGGGTGTGCTAAGAAATATGGTCAGAGTCATCGAGCACCTAACAGCAAGACATAAGCTAACTTCTTGAGTGTCGTGTATCGACACTCAATACCTTTTAACAAATGAGCGAAGAGATACACCGGCTGCTGTTCGGCCTCCTCTTGCCTAACTAACACCATATTGACCGATTCAACCGAGGTTGCCAAATACACATACAAAACTTCTCCGACTTCTGACTTGGACAAAACTGGCATCTCGGCTAGATAGGCCTTCAGTTCTTCAAACGCCTTGTCACAGTCAGTGTCCCAATGGAATTTAGTAGCTCGGTGGAGAGTCTTGAAAAATGGCAACCCTCGCTCGGCAGATCGGGAAATGAAACGAAACAGTGCCATGATTCGCCCGGTGAGCCTCTATGCCTCCCTGAGGTTCCATGGTGGGGACATATCGAGCAAGGCTTGGACCTTGCTTGGGTTGGCCTCAATTCCCCTCTCGGTAACAATGTACCCGAGGAATTTTCCACTTCGGGGTCCGAAGAGACACTTGGTCGGGTTCAGCTTTAGCCCATACCTGCGCAGGGTTTGACAGGTCTCCTCCACATCTGACACTAGGTCGGTCGCTCGACCCGACTTGATCAGGATGTCGTCCACATATACTTCTATCTTCCTCCCGATTTGTGACCAGAAGACCTTGTTCATCATCCGTTGGTAGGTGGCCCTGCATTCTTCAGTCTGAATAGCATAACCGTATAGTAATACGTGTCATCTACCATGATGAAGCTGACCTTCTCCTGATCCTCGGTCGCTAGAGGCACCTGGTGGTAGCCTTGATACGCATCCATCATGGATATGAGCTCGCTTCCCGCGGTCGAGTCGACCATCTGATCGATTCTCGGTAACGGGTAGCAATCCTTAGGGCAGGCTCGGTTGCTGTCCTGGAAGTCGATGCAGACTCTCCATTTGTTGTCAGGCTTAGCCACCAGGACCACATTGGCTAACCAGGCCGGGAATTGGACTTCTCTGATGTGCTTGGCATCTAGTAACATCTCGATCTCCACTCATATGACATTATTTTGCTCCATGCTGAAATCCCTTTTACACTGCTTGACCGGTCTGGCGTTGGGATACATGTCCAGGTGGTGCTCGGCTACCTCCGGTTGGACACCCCGCAACTCTTTCACCGACCAGGCGAACACGTCTTGGTTCCTTGCCAAACATTCCATCAACGACTCCTTTAGTTCGCTCGGTAGGCCTGCGGCTACTTTGACTCGGCTCTCTTCCCGGTCGGGGAGTAGTTGAACTTCCTCCTTATCATCATGCAGCTCGGCCCAAGGAGAGGATTGTTTCTGTAACGACCCAGAAAATTTTCTCAATATTTTCTTTAAAAATATTGATCATGTCTAAATAGATTTTCGAGGAACATAGAGATACTAGTACGAACCTTAGCATGATTATTCATGATTTTTCATATAGATTAGCTAAGTAATAATGGGCCCTTCTAATACCATGGCCATTAAGGGACCTTAGGTAAAATTTTATCATGAATGGAATGGATTTAAATTAGAAATATTAACATAAACCTTAGTGGGCTCTTATATGGGCCTTAGCAAAAATAAGTATAAAAGTAATAAAAAAAAGTGCATATACCAAGGATTGAACCTTGGACCTAGTGTATCACCATGCATGTACTAACCAATTCACCTAGCAAGGGAGTGCTTGTAGAGAATGAAGAAGATTTTGGTTAAGGCTTAGGGAAGTGAAGAGTCATCAAGAGAAGAGACATCATGCCCCTTCACTTGCCCCCTTCATGTAGTATAAAAGAGAGGGGAAGGGAAGAGACAACTTAGCACTTAAGTCATTGTTCTCTTCTTCCACCAAAACTCCTTCTCTCCCTCTTCTTCCTTCTCCTAGCCGAAACCCACAAAGGGTTTGTCTCCCTTAGAAAAGCTTCACAAAGGACTCCATCTTCAAGATCTAAGGGCTTCCTACAAGGCTACAAGGGCTAGGGGTGGTCTAGGGTCAAGGAGGTTTTCTTTTGGCTTCTCTATTCAAGGTGATAATCAAGATAAACCAAGGTAAGACTCCCTCACCTGTGGTATAATAGTTTTTCTTGATGTTTACCATGATTCAAGTTCGTTGGAGATATATATGTTGAGGAAACCATGAGAGATGATCCTTTAGGGTTTTTGGCCAAGGCATGGTTCCAAGTCTAGGATGATGTTAAAACTTTATTTAGGTTTCCTAATGTTTTTCTATGGTAAATAAGGAATAAATTATGAGTTATGAAATTTTTGATGGCACCCTAGGACCCTTTATAAGTTTCGGCCACCACCTCTAATCCATGGTTAGGATTAGATTTAACCTCTAAGCATGTCATCTATGATTCCTTATGATCCTATGAATATTGATTGTAAATGGTATAAATTTTTCATGGGCCTAGACCCCCTCTAGGGTTTCGGCCATGACCAAGAATAGGGCTAGAACTTAGGGTTAGTCTCAATTATGGGTTCTAATGGTTTTCTAGGGTATTGTATGTATTGTATTGGATGTTAATTGTGAAGTATGTGAATTTTTCATGGACACATTACCCTTCTAGGGTTTCGGCCAAGAAAAGAATTAGGGCTAGGACTTAGGGTTAACTCCAATTGAGGGTTCTAATGACTCCCTATGGTTGTGTATGTAATTGTATGAGAATAGGTTCGAGGATGTTGTATGGTTTCTGATAATGTCCAAACCCTAAGTTTATATGTTATGCATTATGACTCTGTATGTTATGTTATGTATCATGTTCAAGTAGGATTTATTTATAAATGTCTTCCATCATATGTTACGAACACATGTGTCGAAGAAGTATGCATGCGTTAGGATAAACACTTTGGACATATGTATAAGATAGTTATGTAGACTTATCCATGTTTAGGCAGAATGTTATGAACCTAGTTAGCAAGTATCATGTTCCTACGAATCTTACCCCTGCATGTTTTATGATAGATACCATGATCATGTATGATATGTGATATGTGCCATGTATGTAATACATGCTTACCTGAGGTACCGTGATCATGCAAGCTTTATGAACTAGGATGATGTTTATACTTAGGATATAATTATGTATGTACGTCATGTCTTATGAATGGAAAATGATGAATAAAGATAAGGTTCATGCCTTCGAGGCATAATGATGATATGGAATGAAAATGATGAATGAAGATAAGGTTCATGCCTTCAAGGCATAATGATGATGTAAGCATTAAGAATGAATGATTATGTCATGTATGTTTTATGAATGAAGAAGCATGTGAAATTATTTTATTTTATGAATGGGCTTGTACCAGACCTAAGTAAGGTCCACGGTTCTAGACTACCGATGAAGCTGTCCACGGTTCTGGACTACCGATGAAGCTGTCCTTACCCTAGTAGGTCGAGATTAGCTACCTCGTATTTACTTAGGGATGCGCGCACATGATGTATGTATGTGGTACAAGCCAGGGCCCCATGATGTTATGATTATGTTTAAGTATTTATAAGTATGATTTTCAAATAAGCATCCTTATGTATATGCATTTGACTCATGCATCCATTCATGTTACGCATTTATGCTAAGAATCTGCTTATGATATGCTCATGATTTATGTTAAGAATATGCTCATGATTTATGCTAAGAATATGCTTATGATATGCTCATGATTTATGTTAAGAATATGCTCATGATCTTATGCTAAGAATCTGCTTATGATATGCTCATGATTTATGCTAAGAATATGCTTATGATTTATGCTAAGAGTATGCTTATGAATTGTGTTAAGAATATGCTTATGGTTGTGTTAAGAACCATGCCATGTTAAATGTCTTTTATGCTTACGTTTCATGTTAAGAACCATGTCCTGTTAAATGTTTCATATGATTACGGTTTATGTGACGTATGATTTTAGTGAGTAGGAAAGGGTCTTACTAAGCCTATGTGCTTATAGTCTTATTTCCGTATACCGCAGATCAAGCAAGAGGGTATTAAGGGAAGCAGCAGGAGGGGCCAAAGTGTGTGTGTGGCAGTGACATGGCAAAGGATTCTTCTATTTATACTTGTTGCATGTCTTGTGTTTTGAAACGCCTCCTTAGGTTCTATGCTATACTTATGATAGTTATGCCTAAAGAATAACTTACTACTTATGATGCTTATGGATAAGTTACTTGCTACTTATGATGCTTACGGATAAGTTATGGAATGTTTATATCATGATGCTATGTATGCTGTTAATAGGCTAAGTTACAATGTCACCATGTTCATGAATGATAGTTAAGGCATATATACCTGATTCAAGTATTAGTTGCATGGTTAAACGCATGTGTAATAAGTTTTAAAAAAAATTATTCTGCTGCATTAAGATGTTTATATGCCCCTATGTATGTTAGCGTAACACTGCCTCTCGCCACACCGTAAGGTGTGGGAAAAAGGCGGGCGTTACAGTTTCATATTGCAGTTGGTAGATGTGCGCTGAGCCTTCTGACTCTCGGTCTGGACATCGTCCACATAACATCGGTGTGCCACTCTCTAGTCTCCCTTAACCTCCCCAACCTTGTCGCCGACCGGGAACTTGATCTTGAGATAGAAGGTGGAGACTACCGCTCAGAACTCGTTAAGCGTCGGTCGTCCCAGAATCACATTATAGGCCGAGGGAGCATCCACTATCAAGAAAGTGGACCATCTGATTCTCTTCAATGGTCCCTCGACTAAGGAAACAGCCAAGCAAATCTTCCCGATCGGCTGTACTTGATTTCCCATAAACCCGAACAATGGTGTGGCCACCATCTCCAGCTGGGATGTCTCGATCTGCAATTGGTCAAAGGCTCTCTTGTACAGGATGTTGACCAAGCTGCCCGTATCCACTATGGTGCGATGGACCTGATAGTTGGCGATCACTGTTGTGATGACCAAGGCATCGTCGTGCGAGATCTCCAATCCCTATAAGTCTTGCGGTCCAAAACTGATTTGGGGTCCTTGCGCCTGAGCGACACTGGTCCCAACCTGATGAATTTCCAATCGGCGTACCTGTGCCTTCCAGGCGCGATTGGAGTCTCCGCCGGTCGGCCCGCCTGAGATCACATGGACCCCTCCCCGGACGGTGTTCTGCTGGTTGGCTTGTTCCTCGTCCATCTCCTCGAACTCAACTCGCTCCTCTTGAGGAAATAAGTTACGAGTCGCCAGTGGATTCCGCCTAGTCTCTCTTTCTGTTAGGATAGCCGCAGGACCTCCCCGACCCACACCACGCCCTAGGGAGATCTGACGCCCACGTCCCCGAGCGGTGAGAGCCCAACCCCTTCCAGACTGTCGGCACTCCTCAATGTTGTGCGTGTTGCTTCAGTGGAAAGCGCGGTAGGGCCTCCATCGGGTCGGCAAGCATCCCTGAGCCACTTGCTGCGCATGCCTTCCCTCCATCACTACTCGATCCACTGCCCCTCGGGGACTACGGATGAGACCCCTCGGGGAGCGACTATTCTGGGCCAGACTCGGGGTCGGCGCACTAATGACCTTCTTCTTCCGGGTGGCCTACTTCCTCCATATTTATGCACTTGACAGTTTTTCCCAATAAGCTGTCGAAGTCCTTTGGCGGCTTCCTGATCAGCGAACAGAAGAAATCTCCCTCCTACAACCCCTGGGAGAACGAACTGATCAACACCTCGGGAGTGGCGGTCGGCATGTCCAGGGCCACTCCGTTGAATCTTTTGATGTAGGCTCGGAGCGACTCCTTCGGGCCTTGCTTCAGCACGAACAAATTGAGGCTGGTCTTATGATGCCTCCGACTGCTAGCGAAATGTTGCAGTAATATCCTCCTGAGCTCCTTAAAACTTGATACGAATCCATTTAGGAGTCGGTCGAACCATCGTTGAGCCGGCCCTGATAATGTTGTCAAGAAAGCTCGACATTTCATGCCCTCGGGGTATTGGTGAAGCAAGGTGGCACTCTCAAACTACATCAAGTGCTCCTCAGGGTCGGTCGTTCCCGAATACTCTGGTATAGTGAAGAATCGGAGATGCTTGGGAACCGGGTCACTGAGGATCTGCGAGGAAAAGGGGCAGCGTACCAGGGAAGTCGGCGTCGGGTCAGTTGGGGCTTTCCCCTTATCCAGGTGCGGCTGATGCGTCTGACTAGACGCGGACGCCTCGGCAGGAATCGAGTGAGCTTCGTCACCTCGGGCTCGGTGGAAAGCAGCGGGGAATGGGACCGAGCCACCTTCTGACCAGGCGACATACCCCCGACGCACCGAGTGACCTAGTGCCGGGGGCTCAGGAAATCGAGTCGCTGGGCTGCTGGCATACAAAGGAAGCTGTGGGGTCTTCTGAGCTCGGGCGGCCAACAGCAGCTCGTACTCCTCCGGGGTAATTATCACCATCACTCTGTTGGGATCTTCCATCTTACACTCTCGATCAGGCGGAAGCCCTTCTTCTAGCGCCAAATAGTATCCTATCACAGAGCGAGGTAGACCTGAGTACCGCTGATGCTCTCCGATCTACAAGAAAGATGACCGTTAGCAACCCACTAGGAAAAGTCCCCGGCAAGGCCCTCTGACGATCAAGTCAGTCTCCGGTGGAAGAAATGAAAGTAGAAGAACTATAGCAAAAACTCTATCGCGTGTACCTGCATGTGAAGTGCAGAGGACCTTATATAACCGAGGGAGCTGACAATTTTTGCCCCACGTCTGTCACCTTTTTGTCTTAAATGGGGACAGGATCAAGGGTACTGTCAGCTCGCCGACTGGCGCTGCCCATTCTGACATAGGCAGGGGACATTGTGGTATGGAATGTCAAGGTATGTCAGGAAAGTACTGTGTCAGCGGAATATTCGCGATTCGGACACGAGTGGTGTCAAACCTGAGTCATCCAGTGTCAATTCTCATACCACTTTTATCAGTATAGTGTCAGGGAGTGGGTGTTCCCTAAGAAAATGACAAATCCCGAGCTGGGTTGTTGACCGACCGACCCGAGTGAGTTCTCACCAAGCAGTCAGTGCCACTTGGGCTAAGTGACGCGCGGTCCGAGTCTTTGGGGCACTCTGCACTCGGATTCGGCTAACCCGATTCATCTTAATGACATGACTAGAAGACCTCGAGAGGAGCCGAATGATTGTTGGTTGCATGCTGACTGGCGGCCCTAAGCCCCACACTCGGTATCCCTCGCTATAGCTACCTCAGACCGCATACGGTTGGTCTCTTATTCGGGTCCTCCCGAATGGAAGGCCCACTCAGGACTCCCGATCCGAGTGACCTGCACAGCCCCGCCAGGGCTAGGTCAGGATCACTCACTATTTCACCTTGGTCGTTCAACTTATTCCTAAACACCCACATAGTGTCTAAATGAACTTACCTTCAGGTTTAGGTACTATGTCCCAGACTTGGTTTCTATCAAATTGGTCTAGTTCTTCCTGCATAACAATGATCCAGTCTAGGTAAGATAAGGTCTCTTCTATGGTCTTAGTTTCAATCTTTAAAATCAGTGCAACCTGACTTAGGTTTCTACAGGAGGACCTTGTTCTGACCCTAAGGTTAGATCACCCATAATTTGGTCAGTTGGGTGATTTAGTCTGGGTTTCATAGGTCTTCTAGAACTTGGTTCAACTTCAGGTCCGGTTGGTAGGTTTTGGGTGGTTCATGGACCGGTTTAGTAGATAACAGTAAATTTGGTTTAGGGACCAGTTCAGTGGTTAAGTCTAAGACTGGTTCACAAATTGATTCAATTGATGAGTTAGTAACTTGGTCTGGTCTAGACTCATCATCTTTTAGATTAGTTAAGTTGGGTTGATTTGAGTTAGATTGATTAGTTGGGTTAGATTGGTTTTCTTCATTAAATATTATATTAGTAGTTTCTTCAATCGGATTTGTTTGTTATAAACTCTGTAGGCCCTACTTGAGGTTCAGTATCCTAAATATATACCAAGTGTAGACTTGGATTGGAATTTACCTAAGTAGTCTTTTGTGTTTAAGATGTGGACTTTAGAGCCAAAGACCCTTAGATAATGTAGGTTGGGTGGTTTATAATAATATATTTCATAGGGGGTCTTATTATGTCTTTTATTGATTAAGACCCTATTTTGAATATAGCAGGCAGTGCTAACTACTTCTGCCCAAAAATGGCTAACTAAGTTATATTCATTAAGCAAGGTCCTAGCTGCTTCTTGGAGGGCTATGTTTCATCTTTCAACTAGGTCATTTTGTTGGGGGTCCTAGGGTAGGAAAATTCATGAAAATATCCATTTGTGTTCTAGAATTCAGTAAATTTTAAGTTTTTGAATTCGCCCCCGTGATCACTTCGAATGCTTTTAATTTTGGTATTTTTTTTATTTTCAAGAATTTTAGTTAAAGTTCTAATGGATTCAAGACATTGATCTTTGGTTTTAAGAAATTGGACCCAAGTGAATTTAGAATAGTCATCAATTATAACTAAGCAGTACCGATTTCTGTTTAGTGACTTAACTCCATGAGAATCAAAAAGGTCCAGGTGCAAGAGCTCAAGTACAGATTGGGTCAAGTCAAGTTGGGTAAGTTTGTTGGTAGACTTGGTATGTTTACCCTGTTGACATGGACCACAAACTGAATTTTAAAGAGTCCTTAGTTTGGGTATACCCTTAACTACTCCTTTTTGGTTGAATCTGGATATTAGTTTTAGGTTGGCATGTCCTATTCTCCTATGCCAGAATTTAGTTTCTTCTACTTAAGTTAGATAACACTTAAGTGAGGTAGGTAGGTTTATGACATAGATGTTATTTTTCCTAAGTCCTTTTAGGGTAGCCTCTAGGTCTTGTAAGTTTCTAATCAGGCAGTTTTGGTTGATAAAAGTGATTAAGTATCCATTATCACAGAGCTGACTAATACTGAGTAAATTAAATTCAAAACTGTCAACCAAAAGGACCTTTTTGATAGTAAAGTCGGAGCTCAGTTCAATGTTACCTGATCGATTACCTTAAGTATAGTGTTGTTGCCAAACGTCACTGTTCCTAGGTCCTTGTATTTTAGTTTGGTGAACTTTGACTCGTCTCCAGTCATATGTCTGGAGCACCCACTATCTAACATCCATTGGTCTAAATCTTTATATTCCTACACATAAAGTGGCTTAGTTTAGATTCAGTTTAGTAGAAGTACAGGATAGGTTGTTCAAGTTCACTTGTCTAATCTGTCTCACCCAATTTAAGTGATCAAGCATGTTAAGCCTATGTTGATTTTGTGAGACAGAGTTCAGTCTAACCAGTTTGATCTGATTAGCTGGATTGAACGAAAGAAAAAAAAATTTGAAGAAGGGGTTTTAAGACCAACGCTGAAAAACAAATACAGTGTAAGCGATATACTATAATAGAAAACATAAACAACGCGGAAAAACCTAAAGCCAGAGTCGTCGGGACTTGGAACTGGTAATTGGGCTCTCCTGACAGATATCAACATGAAAATAAAGACATGGTGAACAGTGGTGAGTCCAAATAAACTCAGTGGACACCTAAACAAATATGCATAGTAAGCTATACTAGCAGTAATAGTCATGTTGATATAGTCTCGTGTATAGAAGATAATGTATAACTGAAAATACTGGAGGTTTGTACATACCAAAGTCTATGTATCCTACGGGGTAGTGTAATCAACCATATATAACATCAATAATGATATATGATCCAGTCCCCACGGGGATCCGGAGTGGTTAGTGCATGGGGGTGTTGTCTAAGAGGTTCTGGGTTCGAGTCGCGCGAGGATCACTGGATTAAAACTCTGGGCGTTTGGTGTATCAATTCTCGGCCCAACTGTGCACTAATTACTCTGGGGACCGTGATTTACCTCCCTCGTGATGGCCTTGGGACGGGTGCGGCGGGGGCGCTGGGGGCGAGCGATTTCGCCTTTTTGTCTAATAATGATACATGATCCAAATGGGTATGTCTCTTGTATGTGTATGTCAAATATGTGCAGCAATCAAATGCAACAAGCACATACAAATGCACAATACATCATATGTACATGATGAAATGACATATTCTGTACGCACCCCGACCACCACCAAATTGGTGATCGGGTGAACAGGAGGTAGGCAAGCCAACCACTAGCGGCTACGTAGAGAAGCCAAGCACTTGTGGCATACAAAGATAAAGTCTAACACTCGTGGCTATACAAATATGATGGCCAGCACTCATGGCGATGCAAGCATGATGTCCAACACTTGTGCCGATGCAAGTATGACTCCCGGCACTCGTGGTAATGCAAGTATCTCGTGGTTATGCAAGTATGACGCCCAGTACTCGTGGCGATGCAAGTATGAAGCCCAACACTCAAGGTTATGCAAGTATGACGCCCAGGACTCATTGCGATGCACTAACTAAGGCATGACTGGTGATGGCCTCAGACCTCAAGGGAGTCGGTGGTCGCCATCATATAATAACACAGGTTTAATAACTCAATCAATACAAGAAACCTGATTGCGCAATGGGCTCAGACCCTAGGAGAGCCGATGATTATCAATATGCAATTGTACAAAGCTCACAGCTCAGTATGCACCCATGAAGGTAGTGTATACTACCAACACCCACATCACTACCTAGATCCTCAACCATGCATCGGTATGAAATGCATAGGTCTAACACATGTATCATGATCTATCAATCATAACACTAGGTATGCATGCAAGGTATATCTAGGAATCAGCCAAAATATAGATATAAAGTGACCTACCATTATATCTAAGCACATATGCATTCATGGCAAATATCGAGACTGTATGGAACTAAACAGGAGTTATCTCAAAGAGTAAGCAACAGATATTGAGTAATGATATACAAAAGTAGGTATAACGTATAAACCTACTACTATCTATAACAAACTATGCACAATAATATGACAATATCTAAAAAGATAAGTCAGAGGTACCCACCTCCAAGTGCGAAGTTCGTTTCCAAAGAGAACTCCGCATCCAACCGTCCGTACCAAATCAATGCCCTGTATCAAAACATAGTTTTAGCTTCTAGTATATGAACTAAACAGCTAATCAAAACCTAGCTCCACTGTAGGTCTGATAACGAGCCCAATCCCAACTAGATTAAGACTCAATCCAATACAAAGGTCATTTCCAAGAGTTGTAACTCTTGGCAGGAACAACCACATCATCCTAAAGATTATCCATAAACCAACTACTAGGTTTAAAGCAAAACCAAGTGAAAATCCAACATCCCATTCGAAACATCATATCTGTGCATAACCAACTCTGCCCAGCATAGTGCTTACAGAAATAGAGCTAACCCAAATCTTGCTTAGTACACAATAATTCAACTCCATCACAATAGCTCCATACACGAACAGAATAGTAAGGATCCCTAATATAATCTACATATCTAGTCCAACCCTCCACGCAAGGACAGAACACAGAGGAAACATCCAAAACTTCAATTGAAGCTCACAACATATCACACTACCAAGAACAGAATTGATCAATAACTACTCAATCTGTAACACCCCAAAATTTCCATTTTAAGTCCTTAAAGTCCTTAGAACTATTTAAAAATGTTTTAGAAATATTCTAGATATTTTTAGGAATTTTTAGAATATTTTTATGGAATTTTCCGAGTCCGTTTAGTATTTTTAAAAAAGGAAAAACTTTAAAGGGCAGCAGGGGGGTTCGAACTCGCGACCCCAGGAGGAGCAAGTCCTTAAGGGCGCGCAAGTGACCGGCTAGGCTAGGGTATCAAGCACAACAAAAGGTGGAGAGAAATAATTTTATAGAGTAGTTATGTTTTTTTTCATGAAGAGGTATTTAAACCCCGCTTAAGTCGCGTGAAACCCTTGGAGGAGAATTTTCGGCTACGTGCGAGAAGGGGGCGAGGGAGGGGCGGTGAAAACAAAAGGGAACCTAGGTTTTCTTTCCTCCTCTCCTCTCCTAAGGGGCGCCGGCTAAGGGAATCTCAAGGGGGTCGGAGCGTTTTGTTCGTCTAAACGAGAAGAACACGTAGGCGCGGACGGTTCGTAGAGATCTCAAGTTTCACCCGAGCCCTAGTCGTCTAATTTCGATTGTAAGTCCAAGAAATCAAGGTAAGTACTGCTCACCTGCAGTAAGAGGCGGTTTTCCGCAAGAATTTTTCCTTAAAAGTTTTAAAAGAGATATTTACTCTTAGTTTAAGATTTTGCATGTGATCTTAGTTCATTATATGCTTATATATATTTGATAGAGTATCCTATGTGAGTTTAGGGTCTAAGAAATCTACAAGAAAAGAAAAGAAAGATAAAGAAAAAGAAAAGAGAAGGCCAAGGCCTTACGAAATCCCCAAAAGTCAAGACTTAGGGATTTGGGCACACAAGGTGTCCAATAAAATGCCAAGGCATTTAAAGATAAGAAAGAAAAGAGAGAGAAGCTATTTTATTTTCTAAGGCCAGTACCCGGCGTCCAAGGGCATCGTTAAAGAAATCCAGGTGTCCAATTCCAAGGTCTTGGCCCTGGTAGACCAAGGTCTGCTCTATTAGGATTGGCGGCTCGCTACCCTAACCTTTTAGGGAACGCGCATAAGATGGTACTTACGTCTTAAGTAGATCCAAATGAGTTATTATTTTCAAGTATATGCTTTAGCAAAATTTTTCTAAAATTTAAGGAAGTTTTCTAAAAGATAAAGAAAGATTTAAAGTTAAAGAATTGCTAAAGTTTTATGTTAAGCCAAGAAAAAGTGAGTTAAGACTTATTGATGCTTGAGTATGCATGTTTTGAGTTATACATGTTTTGGTGTTTCTTTTAAGCATAAAAGTATCTCATGTGATTCCATATTGTTTAAAAAGCATGCCTGCACATTTCGAGATTTTGTAAGCTAGATAGTACTTGCTAAGCTTTATGCTTATTAGTTGCATTTCCTCTTACTGTAGGTAAAGGTAAAGACAAGCAATTCTGAAGGAAGGCGACGAGGCGGTGCTGAGTGACGTGTGTGTGGTGGCTGACCTTGGAGAGATCCTTGGGACGAGACAGTTTAGCTTATTTGAAATGCAATGTTTAAGATTTCCAAATTCCAAGTTATTGTGTTATGGAGTTTATTAAACATTTATGCTTCGGATAGTTTTACATGCTCAATTTTGTAGAATGAAGATTCCATGTCATTTCAATTAGTATGCATACTTTTGTGAATGCACTAGATGAGCAAGGGCATGAGTAGTTTAACAGGTGGATACATTGCATTTTAGACTTATTCTTGAGCTTATTATTATTCCCTTTTGGACTAAGTCCTAATTGTGCTTAAAATGCTTGTAAATTCGGTAGAAAAGTAAGATTTACATTCTATGAAGTTCTAGAAATATTAGTGCATGTGCCAAGATGTTGTTAGTTTCGAATTAAGTCTTATTGCTTTAAATATGCTTAGAAAAGTTGCATGCATATTTCATAGTGCTTTAGAAATGTTATAGAACCTTGTGTGATGAGTTTAAATGGTTAGAATTACTAGTAATGTGCCATTGTATCATGCATGACTATTAAAGTTAGAATTTCATTTTTAGATAGATTGAATACAAAAAAAAAGGTTAAAGAAAGTTCCGCATTTTTGTCGTGCATTAGAGTCAAGAAGTAGACAACGTAACGGTCCGTCAAAGGTAGAGAAGGCGGGTCGTTACAGTTGGTATCAAAGCAGTTCCCATTCTCCAGCATCACACACACATCAGCATCAACCTTGCCGCCTTCGAGTAAGAAAGTTTTAAGTTTCAGTTTTTCTATTGCTCCTTTACTTAATTGCAGTATAGAGAAATGCTTAAGTACTTACTCATATGTGCATAGAACAAGGATGCATGTTTAATACCTTAGTATCACGGAATCATGTTTAATCCCTAGAATGAATATTAGGTTACTAAGTAAGAAAACAAGTTCTATACCTAGAAATATAGTAGTGATTCTTGTTCCCTTATGCATTATTAGATGGCAAGAAGAGGCCGAGCTCCTAATGCAAGGAACAGAACTCCAATTCAAGATAACAATGAGCCTGGCACAGAACAGCCAAACCTGATGGCAGTCATTGCTCAAATGCAAGCTCAAATTACAGAACAACAGAAGACCATCGCCACACTGATGGCAAATCAGCACCCAGTGCCCCCTACTCCACCCATAACAGGAGTGGGAACTCCAGTGGTGGCTGAAGTTCCACCAGTCACACAGGAGACCCCTGCCGTGAACCGAAGACAAGAAGCATACCTCGTCCAGTGGCAGAGGCTGAAACCTGAAAGCTTCTCAGGCACGACTGAGCCCTGGGATGCCCAGGCTTGGTTCAAGACCTTAGAGAGCACAATGGAGCTTCTTGACTGGCCAGAAGTCGAGAAGGTCAAATGTGCCTCCTTCTGCCTAACTGGAGATGCTCGTCNTTTACTCCCTTGGTCAAACTAACCAACCCTGGGTTTTGATTCACTCTGCCAAACATCAGATCCTGTTTGGCTAACCCTTGATCAACCAGATTAAACTTTGGTGTATTTTCACTAACTTCAGTATATTGTTAAACATTGAAACACTAGAGGAAGACATCACTGATGCATCTTGCACCAACAATTTCTTATTGTATTTCTTCTCTAACTTGTATGAGGCTTCTCCGCCTCTACAAAGGAGGTTTTCATAGTGGATCTGTAGCGACCCGCCTTCTCCTACCTTAGACGGATCGTTACTTTTCTCTACTTCTCAACTTTTATACACGACTAAAAATTGCGGAAATCTTTTTTTTTTCTTTTTAATCTATCTAAGAATGATATTCTAATTTAAGTAGTCATGCATGATACCGTATCACACTTTCCTTCTCAAAACTCGTAGTTGATACTTATTGATCAAGCCTCACCCAACTTAAACTGCCCGTACCAGTCGACTGGTGACGTAGCAGTCGACTGGTACGCCTGTAATCAGAATTACAGGTTTTCGGCTCTTGCTTCTTAAGTCCACCATTCATTCAGTTTCGAGCCATATCAAACTACGACACCATTTCTATACTCTATGTCAGTTTCCTAAACAATTTAGCCAATCAACGAATCCATAAACTTGAATTTAGGACTTTTATGGAAGAAAATAAACTAAACAAGTTTATATAAACTTTAACAATAGAGTTTATTCCAATCTTGACTCCTATGCATTCATAACGCCAAATACATGTTCTACAACCTTGCTAATGCATTATGAAATGTGATTGCAACTTTTCTAAACATTTTTAAGCAATAAAAACTTGATTCAAAGGGAAATTGATACTATCTTGGCACAAACACCTTTTTCTCTAACAAAGTATCAATATCTCTAACTACTTACACTTCTACTCATCCAATGCAATCATAAGGATATGTATGCTAAATGAAATGACATGGAATCTTTACTCTAAGAAATTGAGCATGTAAAACTATCCAAAACTCAAATACTCTATAACCTCCATAAGCAAGAACTTGAAATTTGAATAAACTTAAACATTGCAATTCAAATAACTAAATTGTCTCGTCTCAAAGATCTCTCCATAATCAGCCACCACACACACTCTACTCAGCACCGCCTCGTCGTCTTCCTTCAAAATTGCTTGTCTTTACCTTTATCTGCAATAAGAGGAAATGCAACTAGTAAGCAAAAAGCTTAGTAAGTACTATCTAGCTCACAAAAACTCGAAATATGCAAACATGCTTCTAAATCAAACTGAACATCATATGAGATACTAATATGCTTGAAAGAAAACTACGAACATGTATAGCTCAAACATGCATACTCAAGCAATAATAAATCTCAATTTACTTTTCTTGGCTCAACTTGAAACTTTAGCTATTCTTTAACTTTTGAAAACTTTCTGAAACTTTAGGAAACTTTGCTAAAGCATATACTTAAAAATAATAATCACTTGGATCCACTGAAGACGTAAGTACCATCTCATGCGCGTTCCCTAAAAGGTTGGGGTAGCGAGCCACCAATCCTAATAGAGCAGACCTTGGTCTACCAGGGCCAAGACCTTGGAATTGGACACCTGGATTTCTTTAACGACGCCCTTGGACGCCGGGTACTGGTCTTAGAAAAATAAAATAGCTTTTCTTTCTTTTCTTTCTTATCTGTAAATGCCTTGGCATTTTCTGGAGCACCTTGCGTGCTAAAATCCCTAAGTCTTGACTTTTCGGGATTTCTTAAGGCCTTGGCCTTTTCTTTTCTTATCTTTATCTTCTCTTTTCTTTTCTCATAGCTTTTCTTGGTCCCTAATCTCATATAGGGCACTCAATAAAATATATAAGCATATAATGAACTAAGATCACATGCAAAACTTAAACAAAAGGAAATATCTCTTTTTAAAAACTTTTAAAGGAAATTCTTGCGGAAAAACCGCCTCTTACTGCAGGTGAGCAGTATTTACATTGATATCTTGGACTTACAACCAAGATTGACGTCTAGAGCTCGGGAGAAACATGAGATCTCGGAGAATTCTTCACGCCTACGCGTTCCTCTCGTCGCGGGGATCCCGAATATAGGATTATCTCTTGGAGAAGAGTCTTGGCCGGCCCTCTAGAGCTTGCTGTTGGTCGGCGTCGCCCCAAGAGAGGAGAGGAGGTCGGCGTGAGGGTTTGGAGAGGAGAGAAATAAAACTTCTCTCTTTAATTAGCTATTTATACTTAAGGGTCGGATCAACCTAACTATACCATAAATACCCTTCTCTCCGTCCCTTTTTGTGCTTGATACCCCTAGCCCGGCTGGTTGCGCGCGCGGGCTGTTTCGTGGTGGTCGCGGGTTCAATCCACCGGCTGCCCTTAAACGTTTTTATTATTTTTCTTTTTATTTTTCTTTTTCTTTTTCCAAAAATACTAAACGGACTCGGAAAATTCCATAAAAATATTCTAAAAATCCCTAAAAATATCTAGAATATTTCTAAACCATTTCTAACTACTTCCAAGGACTTTATGAACTAAAAACGGAAATTTTGGGGCGTTACAGGATCTGTGAGTGACGAGAATGGATCCTTGGATTAGTCACCTCAAAGTGGTGGACTAAGTAAAGAAGAAAGTGATACAGCTCTCGACGCGTTCGAACATTTTTAACTCAACAATAGCAACAGAATATTAACTCTGTTGCTATATAGCCACGGAATTTTAATTCCATGGCTATATAACGATGGAGTTAATATTCCATCACTATCCTTGAGTTAAAAAATAAAGTTTTCAACTATGAAACAAAACCAAAAACCTATTTTTTATCCAATTATAATGACGAAATTATAATACTGTAGCTATATAGCGACGGAATTATAATTTTGTCGCTATAATCGCGATTTTACAACACATCTCTATCTTCTTCTTCCAAAGCGAACTCCTCTTCTCTCACTCCGATTGATGACCGGCAACTTCTCCAGCTCGGGCGGTTATCTTTGGCATGCAGGTAAGCTCTCTCTCTCTCTCTCTCTCTCTCTCTGGGTATATAGGGTTGTGCAACTGCCGCGTAGGCGCCGTGGCTGCCATGGTCGCAACCTTGGCTTGGTCAAATGCGAGCTCGAGACCAGCCTCACCCTTAGTCGACTGCGAGATCATGTGTTGGGAGCTCGATCGTTGTTGTATCTCAATTTATATTTAAGGTATTATGTAATATCATTAAAATTGCTAAATTTTAGTTTCTTTCTTCAGATATACTGTTGTATTTTCTTATCTTCACGATCTTCAAGCATACTGAATCATTTTCTTTGAATATCATGTTGTAAGAATATATATATCTTAAACTGTGAAGAAGTTAAATCATACATAAAGTGAGTTAGTATGTGTTCCGGAAGGAATTGACGTCGATGGTTAGTCACCGAGGTTCAGCCTATGTGGATGCTGACAGGAGAGGAGGAACTCTATGCCTTGTGAGATCAACACGAGCGTTAGGGGGACACGCCGGAGGTTGTTCGGCGGAGCCACTCCGACACTCAAGTCAGTGTCTCGATGGAGAAGGGGACTCGAAAGCAGAAACAATGTATGAGTAGAAAAGAGTGCATAACCCCCTTACCGGAGGGGTTGAACTACCTTTTATACCTGCGACGGCGGTCCCATGTGTCCCACATTCTTCTCCACGCCCCCTTGATTGTCGGTTACTGGATAATCTTTGTAACAGCCGTCGCAGCTGTTGGTGCAATCTTGGTTAGGTCAGGGTTGACCTAGGTTGACTAGGCTCGGGTAAGCCGATGTCTGATAAGCTTGGTGAGCTTATGTTTGGATATTTCGATGTTTGATAATTATATTTGAATGTCAGTATGATGTCAAGTAAGTCAAGGTTGACTGGAGACTTGACTAGGTGAAGTCCAGGTGGATCGGGGAGATCGCACGCTGGAATGGGAAAGACCCAGTGGGACTAGGCACACCTAGTGGGACTAGGTGAAGTCCAGGTGGATCGGGGAGATCGCACGCTGGCATCGGAAAGACCTAGTGGGACTAGACACACCTAGTGGAACTAGGTGAAGTCCAGGTGGATCAGGGAGATCGCACGCTGGCAATGGGAAAAGACCTAGTGGGACTAGGTGAAGTCCAAGTGGATCGGGTAGATCGCACGCTGACAAGGTGGAAGTCTACCGAAAGACTAGACCTAACTCGAGGGTTAGGCAAACCTGGTTGGGAATCAGGTTAAGTCCTAGTTGAGAGCTAGGATGGAGAAATCCAGGTTGGTCAAAGGGGTTGACCGAGAAATTCATGTTGGTCAAAGGGGTTGACCGTGAACACAAGTTAGGTTGGACTCAATCGATTGGGAGATCGATTGGGTTGTTGTCTCGCGAGAATAGAAAGGATCTTAATCAATTGGGTAATTGATTAAGAAGGGTCTTAATCAATTGGGTAATTGATTAAGAAGGACCGTAATCGATTGGGTAATCGATTAAGAAGTACCGTAATCGATTGGGTAATCGATTAAGAGAGTTTTGTTGCGAGAACAGAAGGTGGCTGAATCGATTGGGTAATCGATTCAACCTTCCCTTAATCGATTGGTCAATCGATTAAGGGCAGTCTTAATCGATTGGCTAATCGATTAAGGTTCGAAAAATAGCCGTTGAACGGCTAGATGACGTGGTAATCGATTGGGTAATCGATTAGGAAACCCTAGGCGTCGGGTATAAGGGTTTTCACGCAGGTTTTGAGCGACAACTCTTCTCCCCTTCTTCTCCTTCATCAGGGCTATTTCAAGGGAAGCCTTGGAGGATATTGCTGCTGCATTTCCAAGGTTCTAGAGGTAATCACAAGCTTGAAGATAGCAAGGAAAGCAAAGCTTGAGCTTATCATTGTAAATCTTGTAAGATTTCATTTTGTATTTGCTTAGATTCTTGTTGTATCTCATTAGAAGCTTGTAAGAGGTTTCTCCACCTCAAGAAGGAGATCTTTCATAGTGTATGAGAGAGTGAGGAGAGTGGATCCTTGGATTAGTCACCCGTCCGGGGTGGATACCAAGTAAATCCTTAGTGTTAGTGTTTGCTCGAGTCTTCCGCCTCGACAAATCATCACGGAGCAAATCGGAGCTAATCACCCCCCCCTCTAGCTCTCCTACCGGTCCCAACAGCAGCCATTAAATCTAGGTCGTTGTGATGATTAAGGCTTTAATGACCGCGTCTTGCGGGTCATGATTATCCACAAATCCGAAGAAAGGAGGACGGTTACTTGAGGTCGAGTGCTCATTGGGCTCCGCTACTCCGAGGTGGTCTCGGGGCCTTTTGGCCCGGGGGGTCCCGGGCGCTCGCCTTCCCGAGGTGATCCCGGGACCTGATCTCCTGAGGTGATCTCGGGTGTGTATCCTCCTAGAGCGATCCCAGAAGTAGGTCTACCCGAGGTGATCTCGGGGATCCACCTTCCTGAGGGAGCCTCGAGAGCCAAGGAAAGAGAGTCGTCCATACTTGGTAGATCCTGCCACATAGCTTCTTCAGTCCACGTGTCAACCACGGGGTGCTCAACCCTATCACAAGTCCCTCCTTTCAAGTCTAATCGAAGGAAGTGTGGCTGACTGATTAGACTAGTGGTGTAGCGAAGAAGATATGTTATGGTGGTCCATATATATCCTTTACTGCTTCATTGGCGGTACGTTGGGTCCGAGGAATCGAAACATTCGCCCCTTAGCCCGAGACAGTCTTTTGAATTAGTCAAAAAGACTCTGTGAGTTTCGAGGTGAGGCATAGGTTCGCCGAGCCTATCGTAAGGCAAAGAGATAAATGAATCACTAGCGCGGAGCTAGGATCGCCGAGCTTGTCGTAAAGCGAGTAGATAAATGAAGTGCTAGCGCGGAGCTAGGTTCACCGAGCCTGTCGTAAGGCGAGGAGATAAATGAGTCGCTAGCGCAGAGCTAGGTTTGGCGAGCCTGTCGTAAAGTGAAGAGATAAGCGAACCGCTAGCACGAAACTAGGTTCGCCAAGCCTGTCGTAAGGCGAAGAGATAAGCGAAGCGCTAGCGCGGAGCTAGATTCGCCGAGCCTGTCGTAAGGCGAGTAGATAAATGAAGCGCTAGCGCGGAGCTAGGTTCGCCGAGCCTATCATAAGGCGAATAGATAAACAAAGCGCTAGCGTGGAGCTAGGTTCGCCGAGCCTGTCGTAAGACGAAGAGATAAGAGAAGCACTAGCTCGGAGCTAGGTTCGCCAAGCTTGTCGTAAGGTGAAGAGATAAGCGAAGCGCTAGTGCGGAGCTAGGTTCGCCGAGCCTATCGTAAGGCGAAGAGATAAGTGAAGCGCTAGCGTGGAGCTAGGTTCGTCGAACCTGTCGTAAGGCGAGTAGATAAATGAATCACTAGTGCGGAGCTAGGTTCGCCAGCATGTCATAAGGCAAAGAGATAAATAATGGAGGAATGCAGTTCTAAACTTCATGAATGTGTTGATAAAACCATGGGTCAGCCTCTTAAACCATCGTTGGGCCGCTCCTGATAAGGTGTTCAAGAACCATCTGACACTTTACACTGTCGGTATACTGGTGCAGGAGTGCCCCATTTTTGAACTTACAGACGTGATCCTCCAGATCTGTCTCCCGACATAATCAACAATCCCAGGCCCGCGGAACTGCTTTGGCATAGGGTCTTCTACAATCTCCGACGAGAAAGGAGTAGAGGGAGACTTTGGGGAGGCCTTAAGTTCCTCCCTTTTCCCTTGTCCTTCTTCGTGCATCTGCGCGCTGGAGGCTACTGAGTGGGTCTTCTTGATATCTCCGGGAGAGTTTTTTCGGGGACTTGGGCTGCTCCGTCCCGTTGTCCCACAGGTGTGGCGGATCTCCGCGAGTGCGAGATGGAGACTCTAGGAATCTCCTCCCGCGCAGGAGCCTTTTGCTGTGAGGCAGCTTGTTCGACTTGGTGCTGCTCAAGCGCTTCTTTGATGGCGTTAGCTACCAAGCGGTCCAGTTTCTCCCTCGTCAGGACAACGGCTTGTCCCTCCGGTCCTGCCATCGGTGCTCCTTCTAGTGCTTTACTGGATTCCCACAGACGACGCCAAATTTGTTCCGGAAGGAATCGACGTCGATGACCAGTCACCGAGGTTCAGCCTATGTGGATGCTGACAGAAGGGGAGGAACTCTACGCCCTGCGAGATCAACACGAGCGTTAGGGGGACACGCCGAAGGTTGTCCGGCGGAGCCCACTCCAACGCTCAAGTCAGTGCCTCGATAGAGAAGGGGAGTCGTTAGTAGGAACAATGTATGAGTAGCAAAGAGTGCATAACCCCCTTAATTACCAGAGGGGTTGAACTACCTTTTATACCTGCGGCGGCGGTCCCATGTGTCCCACGTTCTTCTCCACGCCCCCTTGATTGTCAGTTACTGGATAATCTTTGTAACAGCCGTCGCAGCCATTAAATCTAGGCCGTTGTGATGATTAAGGCTTTAATGACCGCGTCTTGCGGGTCATGATTATTCACAAATCCGAAGAAAGGAGGACGGTTACTTGAGGTCGAGTGCTCATTGGGCTCCGCTACTCCGAGGTGGTCTCGAGGCCTTTTGGCCCTGGGGGTCCCAGGCGCTCGCCTTCCCGAGGTGATCCCGGGACCTGATCTCCTGAGGTGATCTCGGGCGTGTATCCTCCTGGAGCGATCCCAGAAGTAGGTCTACCCGAGGTGGTCTCGGGGATCCACCTTCCCGAGGGAGCCTCGGGAGCTAAGGAAAGAGAGTCGTCCATATTCGGTGGATCCTGCCATATAGCTTCTTCAGTCCATGTGTCAGCCACGGGGTGCTCATGTTGGCGTTACAGGGCGTTACAGGCGTTACAAGCTTTGATTTTGAAACGTTGAAACGTTGACAATCAATAGCATTGAATACCTCCATTGATGGAGGTAGAAGAAACGCCTGATTCTTCCTATAAATTGGCGTCCAAATTGCAATCCAAGGAGAGGGACACGAAGAAGGAATCGGAGATTCGAATCTGAGGGATTTGGTTTGTGGCTAGTTGGGATCGGTCCGGTGACGTTCTCTCGACAGCGAGCAGAAGAAGAAAAGGAAGAAGAAGATCAAATCGCTGTAAGTCTAAAATGGTTTTCTTTCAAGTAGATCTCATGCTCAGAGACCAACAATGGTATCAGAGCTGTTGTTAGAGCATGAAAATAATTTTTTTTACCTGTGTAATGAAATTCCCTGGATGAAATCGCTTGAAATCGCCACTGAGCTCTCGGCGTTTTCATCCCCTGGCCGACGATCGCATCACGCGCGGAAGGCGCTCCGTCGTCGTCGGCTGGATGCGTCGATGGAGGCAGCCATGGCGTTGGTGATGGTGAAAAAAATTCGGCTGAGGGAAGAAGAAGAGGCAGCTGAGGGAAGAAGAAGTTGTGTGTTAAGATTAGGTTTTGGAAAGTTGATTTGATTAAAAAAAAATTCCGAAACCTATTCTACAGCTGCAAAAAGCAGCTGCCACACTGCTGCCCAAGGGAGGATCGAACCACCGACCTCCCTGCGAAGGCAAAGAGCCTCAACCAGAAGTTCTATTCGGTAACTTGTTTAGATTTGGTTCAATTTATTTAAATTAGATTCTAGTTTAGTTTAAAAATGATTAAGTTGGTCAAATCGGTTTTGGTTTAAACCATTAGTTGATTTAACCAAACCATTTTGATCAAATAATCTGAACTAAACAGATTGATTTAATTATTATGTTGAACCTCAAATTTAAATAGGCTTAATTGTAGCTACAAACAAAAAGGAAACTTATATGTCTTTATCTATTTGTGTTGTGAATTGAATTGAACCAGTTTTGTTACTGGTTTGTCAGTTTTGTACTAACATTGTGTATTTCAATTCCAGATGCCGAGATTTATTACCACAATGACTCGTCGAGATGTGAGACGGAATCATTTGAGGGAACAGATAGAGGAGATTGACTACCTCCCACATCTAGGCATCCTAGGGCATATGGGAAGGCTTGATCGTCTATTTTGAAAACTCGAACAAGAAGAGTTCCCAGTCCTAGATAACTACCGGATCGGGGCATTGATTAGTTCATTGCCGAGGCGTGCTGAAGTAGCTGCAAGATGTATTTGGGGATGCTACGAAGGACGTATCTTATATACCGAGCTGTGTAGAGAACTACTTCGCCAGAATTTTTCAGATGAGGATCTGGAAGATTCTGAGGACGATCTGGAAGAGGATCTGGAAGATTCTGAGGACGATATGGAAGAGGATTTGAAAGATTCTGAGGACGATCTGGAAGAGGATCCTGAAGAATTTGAAGAGGATCCAGAGATGGATCTGATTGTAGAATTCGAGGGGGATCCTGAGGAAATCGAGTGGGATCCAATTGAAGATTCTGAGGAGGACCCAGAGGAAGATCCTGAAATGTTCGAGGAAGATCCCGAAATGTTCGAGGACGATCCCGAAATGCCTGGGGAAAACCCTGAAATATTTGAGGAAGATCCTGATATTGAAATGATCGAGGAAGATCCTGAAATATTTGAGGAAGATCCGATAGAATCTGTGGAAGATCCCGAGCCTGATCAGACTGGCCGATTAGAGATGAACGAGAGAGTGATAGCCACTGCCATAATATTTTTTATTATGGGAATGATGTCAACTTATCTAGTTCATTGAATTTTGTTTGTTGTACCTACTTATTAAGCCTATTAAATAAAGTTATATTATGTGTTAACTGACTTGTCAATGATTAGTTCATTTATATGATTAGTTTATATTCAAGACAAATGATTAGTTCATTTAATAGGATGTATGTAATATAATTGATCGATGTTAATTAGATTGGATGATGCGAATGATGAGTGAAAACGTAGTTATCACTTGATTTCGTAATCCAAGTCAAGTTTACATTGAGTCAATCAAAAATTATGTACAGATGATATACACTGAATTAATGAATAATATGTTTATTTATGATAGATCATGGCAACTAAGAACATCATAGCTGAACTGAACAAGGGAGAGAAATTGTATGGAGACGACTATAAAATATGGCATCTCAAGATACAATATGTTCTTGAGGAACAAGAAGTTCTGGAGGCTGTAAATCATTTTATGGTAGAACCTGCTGTTGGTTCAACTGCACAGTACAGACTTGATCTTGATGCCTATAGGGCATGGAAGAAAAAGGACTTCACTGCAAAGGGGATATTGATTAGTTCAATGGTAGATGACCTGGTATTTGAGTATGAGCCACTACCATTAGCTCATGCTGTCTGGGTTGCCCTGAAAGAGAAATACAGCGGAGTTAGTATTAGCAAGCTTCGTCAACTGACAATCAAGTTTGACAGTTATAAAAAGCTCCCGAATGTGACGATGACCCAACATCTGAGAGAAATGAGTAATATGATTCGGGAGCTTAAGACTGCTGGTCATGAGTTGACCGACGAACAACAGGTTCAAGCAGTTATTCGTTCCCTTCCTGATTCTTGGGAAACAATGAAGCAGAACCTTACTCACAGTGAGAGTATCAAGACTTTCATTGATGTCTCACACCATATTGAACTGGAGGCGGAGAGAATAGAATCTGCAAGGATTTCTGAGCAACCTTTTGTAGCTGAAGGTTCTGGATCCAAGAATAAGAAAAAATGGTTTAAGAAAGGAAAGGGAAAGGGAAAAGAAGCTGGTGCTACTACTGTGCAAGACCCAATCAAGAAGAAAGGAAAGAAGAATGGAAAGAAACCTAAAGGCAAGCTAACTTGCTACAACTGTTGCAAGAAGGGTCATTTTGCTCGGGAGTGTACTGAGCCGAAAAAGGTAAATCCATGTTTGTCTTCTTTTCATGAGCTTTATGTTGCTAGTTCGGTGTTGTTAGCTGATTCTTATCCTTTGTGGATTATAGATTCAGGAGCAACGAACCATGTAGCTCGTGATCGAGCTACGTACGTGGAGTACCGCCGCGTACCAGCTGGCAATAAGTGGATATATGTGGGAAACAATGCAAGAATTGAAGTCAAAGGAATTGGCACTTGCAAACTCAACCTTCGTGGTGGGCGTACATTGTTTCTGCATGATGTCCTGTATGCTCCTGAGATTCGACGGAATTTGGTTTCTGTGAATTGTCTTCTTGAATTGGGTTATTGTATGAATTTTTACAGTCGTCGTGTAGAACTTAAAATTGACTCTGTGTTAATGGATATGGTTTTATATCAAACGGTTGCATGGTTCTTGATGTAGAACCAGATGTTAATTGTGGAAATAATGGTTGTTTTTCAAACATTGCTCTTACTAGTGATGCTGATGTTAATGATGAAGTTTGGCATGCTAGATTGGGACATATAGGACAAGAAAGAATGAATAGATTAGCAAGAGAGAGTCTGCTCGGCACTCGTGCTAAAGTTGACTTGTCTATATGTGAGCACTGTCTTGCTGGAAAAGCAACTAGGAAACCGTTTGGTAAGGCTATTAGGGCTGATTCAACATTGCAATTGATTTATTCGGATATTGTGGTCCGATGAACGTGAAGGCTAGAAATGGTAGTTCATATTTCATTACATTTATTGATGATTTCACGCGTTTTGGTCATGTGTATTTGATTTCTCATAAATCTGAAGCATTAGATTGCTTTAATCGTTATTTGAACGAAGTTGAGAATCAATTGGAACGTAAGGTTAAAACCTTACGCACTGACCGTGGAGGTGAATACTTGTCTGATCAGTTCAAGACAATATGTAATGAGAAAGGGATTATTAGACAGTTAACTATCCCTGGAACTCCACAGCAAAATGGAGTTGCTGAAAGAAGAAATCGAACTCTTCTTGAAATGGTTAGGTCGATGATGGCTCAAGCTAATTTGCCTATTTCCTATTGGGGAGATGCATTATTGGCTGCAACCTACATACTTAATCGGGTGCCTTCTAAATCTGTTCCATCTACTCCATATGAACTTTGGACAGGCAGAAAACTAGATTTGAGTAATCTGAGACCATGGGGGTCAGCTGCTTATATTCATGACAAGACTCACAAATATGGAAAATTAGGACCCAGAGGTAAGAAGTGTATTTTTGTAAGATATTCTGATACCTCTAAGGGTTATGTCTTTATTGGTGAGCAGCAAGATGGAACCATCTCTGAAATTGAGTCAAGAGATGCTACTTTTCTCGAAACTGAGTTCCCAACGAGAGGTGAGGTTGATAAATCAACTCCTCTATTTGCAGTAGAGGAGGAGGATACTGTTCCTCCGTTAACAGATCAGGAATCACAGGGGATACCTGAATCTAGTCAACCTAGTGGGAGTAAATTGCATATAAGTGAATTAGTTTCTCAACAGTCAAACCTGCGAAGAAGTAATCGTAAGATTATTCCTCGGAGAAGGTTTGACATTGAAAATGAGGCATTAATGATTCTCTCAGTTGACGATGAAGAACCTCGAACGGTTGAGGAAGCATTGAAATGCTCAGTTAGAGAAAAATGGAGAATTGCAATGGATGAAGAAATGGAGTCTATGAGAAAGAATCAGTTTTGGGATTTAATCGATCTTCCTCCAGGCCGAAGGGCTATTGGGAATAAATGGATTCTCAAAATCAAGAGGAAGGCAGATGGATCGATTAATAAATACAAAGCTCGTTTGGTTGCAAAAGGATATACCCAAATGGAGGGTATTGATTTTGAAGAGACATTTTCCCCTGTTGTGATGTTTGTGTCAATACGTGTCATTTTAGCTATAGTAGCACATTATGACTTGGAATTACATCAGATGGATATAAAAATGACTTTCCTTAATGGTAATCTTGACGAGAAAATCTATATGGCACAACCAGAAGGTTATATTGCTGATGACCAAGAGGAAAAAGTATGTAGACTTAAAAAGTCTATATATGGGCTAAAGCAAGCGTCGAGACAATGGAACATAAGATTCAATGAAGTCATTTTATCTTATGGTTTCGAAATGATCAATGAGGATCATTGTGTTTACCTAAGAAAGGATAAAGGAAAGTTGGTCATTTTATCATTATATGTTGATGATATGCTGATAGCTGGAAATGACTTAAAAGTTGTGATTGAGGTCAAGTCTTGGCTTTCATCACAATTTGACATAATTGACATGGGAGAAGCTGAGTATATCTTAGGAATACGGATCATTCGTGATCGATCAAAAAGACTTTTGGGTTTGTCCCAAGAAGCTTATATTACTAAGATACTACAACACTTCAATATGTTTGATTGTAACGTTGAACAAACACCTACAGCGAAAGGTGTTGTTTTGAGCAAAAGTATGTCTCCCAAGACTCCTGAAGAGATAGCCGAGATGAAAAAGAGACCATATGCTAGTGCCATTGGTAGTTTGATGTACACTATGTTGTGCACTCGCCCTGATATAAGCTATGCTGTTGGCTTAGTTAGTCGTTTCCAGTCAAACCCAGGATCGAGACACTGGAAAGCGGTAAAAAGGATAATCAGATATCTCAAAGGGACGACAGATTATTGTCTCTGCTTCCAAGGATCAAAACTGAGCTTGAAGGGCTACGCAGATGCAGATTGGGCAGGAGACCTTGACGACAGAAAATCCACATCTGGCTATATTTTTTTGCTGAATGGAAGTGTCATTTCATGGAACAGCAAGAAACAGGCTTGTGTAGCACTGTCGACAATAGAGGCTGAGTATGTGACTTGTGCAGCGGCTGTACAAGAAGTTGTCTGGTTGAGAATGTTCCTAAAGCATCTGAGAATGTTCCTACAGTGTGTTGTAACAATCAAGCTGCTATAGCTTTTTCCAAGAATCCTAAATATCACAGCAAAGGCAAGCATATAGAAATTAAATACAATTTTGTAAGGGATATTGTTGACAAGAAAAAGATAATTCTTGAGTACATCCCTACCCGAGCAATGCTTGCAGATCCTTTTACTAAGCCGTTGACTAAAGAGTCGTTTTATGAACATGTGAAGTCTTTGGGACTACGCAAGTTGTAACAAATTGTAAAGACTATTATTTAAATGAAATGTCATGATCTATTCAGTGTAAATGTATTTGTTACATTTGGTAAAAGTCTCGATGAGCATGTTGGCAGGCTAAGATTGGTCCTCTCACATGGACAATCGTCTCTATTTGTTGAGTATAAATAGAGGTAAGACCATTACTTATGAGACAACTTATGTAGTTGTGAAGAGAGACATACTCATAAGTTGAGGTCGCCTTGATTTTGTATCAAGTTGAGATCATTTATGTAATGATCATAGTAAATGCACCCACCATTTACTAAACCTATTTAAAGCCAGATTGGAATTCATAAGTTGAATTCGGATAAGACATTAAGTATGTCTAGATCGAAATCTGTACGATGTTAAATATTTGAGAAAAACATGCACTCTTTTTTGGCAAAGAGAAAAACATCGTAGCATGTGATTCATACCACATGTGCTATAGCGACAATAAGGGTAGTAGGAGAATGGATCCCTGCTTCTCTACTATGTGAGACCCTTGAGATTATTAGTTAATCTCAATCTTACCCTAAGTGACTATTTAGCTGTCTACTTGAAGTTTTAATCAGTGTTTGCTACTTTAGTGTATGTCCTATTGACTATGGATGATTCGGTCTATGGAGCATAATTAGGAAAGCGACTGATTAGAATGAATAGATTCTAGCTGAAAAGGAAGATTAAAATTGGTTTACATCTGTAATACTTATTCACTGATCGACCAGTTACATTTTTTTGTTAAGTACTTAAAAAATGTGATTGTGAATAAAAGTATTGATTTGAGATATCGAACATGCTCTTGACATAAATGTCATATGAGGGATTAGAGATGTTCAGATGGATGTAAATATTTAATCTGGGGTAATGACAAGTTATTGATGTCTCTGATTCGTTCTATAGAGCAGCTAAGTTAAGTGTAACAACTTTCTTAGCATTTATTGCTCAGTGTGCTTGCTGTCGCACGAACCATTTTCCCTGAAGTATGAGTTGAATGCTCCTATATGGTCTTTGTGACTTCCTTACATAGTCTTAGTGACTAGATGACCTATATGGATAGAATTGGACGAGTGGGGGATGTTGGCGTTACAGGGCGTTACAGGCGTTACAAGCTTTGATTTTGAAACGTTGAAACGTTGACAATCAATAGCATTGAATACCTCCATTGATGGAGGTAGAAGAAACGCCTGATTCTTCCTATAAATTGACGTCCAAATTGCAATCCAAGGAGAGGGACACGAAGAAGGAATCGGTGCTTCGAATCTGAGGGATTTGGTTTGTGGCTAGTTGGGATCGGTCCGGTGACGTTCTCTCGACAGCGAGCAGAAGAAAAAAGGAAGAAGAAGATCAAATCGCTGTAAGTCTAAAATGGTTTTCTTTCAAGTAAATCTCATGCTCAGAGACCAACAGCTCAACCCTATCAGTATGTTTATATACAAACCTTTATTTCCTTATACATGTTGTTATCTAATATACCTTAAATTTACCCTTTTGACAATTGTATGAACAATAACTTCACCTATAAAATTCATCAAAAAGTGCAAGTGAGGTAGATATAAAATTAGAGGTGGAATTTACACTATGATTTCAAATCTATGTAAGTTAGAGATTGAATCATATTTTCATACAACTATATTATATAAACATCTAATCTCAACTGAACATTACTTTAATAAGTGAATGATCAAAGAATATCAAATGTGTAAGATGAAAGGATAAAAACTATTATATCATGACCTCTCCGTAACATAACATCCAACTTTGGTTACTATGTAAATGACTTCAAATTTCACGTGGCACAACGTGATTCACAAAGGTTTACCTAAAATTCTGATGTTAGCATAAAGGAATTACCAACAATGATCCAAAATTTGATTACTATAGTAGACTTGAGAAATCATTGAAGTTGAGTATCCTACTTTACTCATAAAAAAGTGTATTGTCCAAATGTTTATAATATGACTTGACTCCAAGAACAAGTACCAAAATGCATCCAAACTACGAGTTAATTGAGGTAAACAAACATAGAAAATTTAACAAGTTTAAACCTTTTATTTTCGCTATATAATCTGATCAAGTATTTTATTTTGAATACCCAACGAAGATAAGAAGACCTCGAGGTTAGTAGTTTGTCAAATGAAGGCTCGGTCGACCATGAAAATGTCGAACACTATCATTGATCAAAACCATGCATGATATGCATATCAAAGTGAAGAAGTAAAAAATCACTTAGTTGATTCAGAAATTCAATCTACATTACAATTACTTATAGATGTTAATATCACTTATGAAGAAATATATAATAGAGAAATGTCTAATAGTGAGGAGTTTGACGTATCAATGAAGTCTAGCTATGAGAACTTACACAATGTTAATGTAATTGAGTCAAATTAACATGATATTTAAAAACTAGAATTATTGTTTAAAAACCTGTCTTACCATGTACATCTCCCTAGTTATAGCATAGAATATACGTTATCATATCGAATGTTACGTGTTATACTATGATTTTCCATATATATATATAGATATGTCAGACATTCCAGACTGTCTTAAGGGTCTCTGTAATTGGTATTTAGTTATGTATTTAGTAATTCCATTACTTACTATTCTTTTATTTATTATACATTTCTTAGTAATTTCAATTTTTTCATGCAACTTTATTCTAAGATGGACATAAGGTCTCCGTGTACATATCTAAAAAATTCAAAGAACAGATGTGTGCTGTTGGTACACTATGGAGACATGTAGAGAGGATTTCAAACATTTCTATTATGGTGATTTTTTAAAGTATTTTGAATATAAATAGAACATCTCTGTAGTATAAAATTATTTTGATACTAAATAATTCTTTCAAAATATTGTTGTAGAAGAAATAAACTTGGGAGGAGGGCCACAAGGTCGAATTTATTGAAACATGGAACATCTACTATGCTAAACTTTGCAAGAACTTATTATACAAGTGGAGGAAGAGGAAAACCAGATCATCTGAGGTGTCTGATGAAATTTGGGAGGCTTGGAAAGCCATGTGGTCTGTCGAGAGATGGTAGTCAAATTCATCGATTGCTTGAACCAATCGCAAGGCTGAGCTTACTAGGCCAAATATTGGATCCACAATACATACTGCTGGATCTCGTTCTATTATGAAGCATACCGCATAGTTGGTAAGTTTATTAATTTAATGTTCAGGGAAAAATTTATTGCTATTAAAGACCTTGTTTTAATGTATTTATATTTTTTGTACGCAGACTGTTAAATTACGGAAACCTCTCATTTGTCGAGAAGTATTTAGCAAGACAAATAAGATAAAGGATGACATATTTATCAATGTGTGATCCAAGGCAATCAACAAATATTAACTTTATCCAATTTATCATTGAATATATTTATAGATTGTATGTGGATATTAAATATTAATTCTTTTTTTGCAGGAAAAAATGATAAATAAAATAGCACGGGCATCTCAGCCTAATATAGAGAGAAAGGAGTCACGAACTTTATTCACCGATGCGATTAATAATATTTATTATGATGTTGTCAGTGGAAAGAAGAAGACCTCCTCCCTCTACGACCTTGCTCCCAAGCCAAAGTTATCTTTGATTGTATGAGGGCTTTTGGGATCAGGGGTCATCCTAGTTCCTCATCATCTAGTGAGGTATTAGTGTTGTGACAAGAAAATCAGGAATTAAGGATCGAATTGTGACATTGGAGTAGTCGATGATTGATCGAGACGCTAGAGCTGACAATTGTCAACGGCGCTTGCTTAAGCTAGAATCCATAACTGAGGAGATGTATTGCCATATGTGTGTTGTTACAGCTCAGTTCACACAGACGTAGACGCTGCAACCACATCATTTAGAGTCCCAAAATACTGAGGATCCCAACGATACCCCTGATGAGTAGCTCATTTTGAGGTATGTTATCATATAAATTATCTCTTTGTTTAAATTTCGATATGATTGTTATTACTTTTTAAATTATATGCATCTCTAATTGAAAAATTACACATTTTTAGGAATCCATTTTAGTCAATGATATTTCTATCACCATCCATAGATATCGAAAAATCTTGAACTAAGATATTTCTATCACCATCCATAAATTATATGTTAATTTCTATCATCGACCTACCTATATCTTCAGTAGGTCGATGATATTTCTATCACTATAGGTAGATATCCAAAATTTTTAAACTAAGGTATGTTTTTTTAAAGAATGTAAAATGTACTTTTTACTAGTTTATGTATTTTTATGATAATTAGTTATCTCTTAGGTAGTTTAGTTTACCTTAAAAAAATTATTATTGTATTCGTAACTCTTATGTTGTTATCTCTTCATTGCTACAAGATTGACGATGATTTTGTATTAGATTTTGAGTTGGATGTCTTGTATTGGATTGTTGTATTGGATCATTAGTTGATTGCATTCAGATGTTTGATTTATATCGTTTGTTATTTTTGGATTGGATAGGGTTGGATTTTATAATTGTTTGTGTTTGCATTGTATTAACAATTGTATCGTTAGTCTTGTTTATTATGTTTGGATCATATTTTGTGGTGTATAGATTTTATGTAAATGTATATGATAACCATCGTTTGTGATTATTTATTGATTATTACATTTTATATAAACAGAGAAAATGCTTAAATGAGAAGGATGATATTTAACAACGAAAATATTAATTTCGTGGTTAAATAGCGATATAATTAAATTTTCTATTGCTAGTTTGTGTTACAGGACTGTGTTTGACCTATAGCAACGAAAACCTATATTATGTGACTAAATATAGCAACAGAATATTAAATTCCGTGGCCAAATAGCAACGGAAACTTAAATTCCGTGACTAAATAGCCACAGAATTTATGTTTCCATTGCTATTTTTGTGCTACGGACAATGTTTAGTCTATAGTAGGGATGACAATGGGTCAGATGTGAATCGGATTCGATATCCTTCATCTCTATCACCATCGCTATACTTATTTATTATATTTATTCTTATGCCCATCCTCATATCTATCGAGGATCGAATATCCAAACTTCATACCCATACTCATTAAATATTCCATCTAACATAAAAATATTAATTGTTATTAATATCGTATCAAAAACTATATTTAAAAAAGCAAATTACATGCTAATTTAATCATCTTCAATAAAAACATATTAAACACAAATAGAAATAGTTAGTGAGTTTTAAGAAAAATATCTTTTATATATATATATATATATATATATATATATATATATATATATATATATATATATATATATATATATATATATATATATATATATATATTCTGGAATCGTTTTGATGTGGTCAACCGAGTCAAGTGTGATCACGTTGGTATTTGATCTCTGTGTCTAAGTGCACAGGAGCTTAGGAGCACAGGAAGTCAAGTGAAAGACGTAGTAGACAAGAAGGATGACGCAGGAAGGAAGCCGACGGGCTCGGCACATCTGAGGGATACGAATGTTATGGAAGAGTACACCAATAGAAGAAAGCACGCGATGTCCGAGAGATGAAAAGCCGGGAAGGAAGTCTACTCAAGGAGAAGGCCGGAGACGAGTTCAGGTAAGCCTAACTTTGGATGGTTGGAGATCATCCAGGATGCTGGAAGAAGGCTATTCAACTGGAGTTGATCAGTTAGCTCCCGGGCGCACGAGTGTGATTTGGGCGCTTAGGCAATCAGGCGGCCATATGCAGGTGCCCGAGTTCATACGAGCGCCCGAGACTTGATGTTTATTGACAAAATAAGTCGTTTTCTGGACATTGGGATGTGGATGGAGGTTGAACGCTCTCAGGCACCCGTATAGCACTCGGGAGCCTGGGATATGCCACATCAGCATATCGATGAGTTTTCCTAGGGGTTTTAAATAGACCCCTGAACCTAGAGCATTTCATCATTCAAGCTATAACGAATTCTATAATAGTTTTCTTCTATTTTCTCTGAGTTTCTAATTCTGTAAAAGACTTCTCTGCCCACAAGGACAAGGAGTTGATTTAAAGATTGCGCTGTGATTGTCTTAGATTAGCAGTCTTTCTGTTGCAACCAAGTAATTCTGTTTGTATCTCATTTTGTTTCTTAGTTAATATTATTTATGTTATTTATTTGTGCTAACTAACAATCTTTGTTAAGCTAAACAAAGATCTCGAGTTTGTTTTTCAGGGATAATTTACCCACTCTTGTTGGCCGATTAATCCCTATATATATATATATATATAATTGGGTATTCAAATCCGGTACAGATTGGATTCCACTAAACTCACTTTCATACCCAATTACCTAAATACTCGTACTCTAATATCCATTTATTTAATCGAGTTTAAAAAAATCCCTCCATATCCTCTTTTTTTTTGGGTCGGATATCGGTTTCTCAATTGGATTTGGAGAAAATTATCATCTCTAGTCTATAGCGACGAAAAATATTTTGGAACAAAAATTTAGATCCGTAATATAATTAGCCATGTCAATTTAAGTTTTCGTGACTATTTAGCCGGGAAGTTCAATTCCGTCTGTATATTTAACCACGATAAGTTTAATGCATCGCTAAATTTAGGGATGAAAAAAATATTCATCGAAATAAATAGAGACGTGCAGAATTATATATTCCATTTCTAACTTAGCGAGAAAATATTTTATTCCGTCGCTATTTATGTTTCAGACGCCGTACGTTAGGACGTGCATAAATTCCTCATAATTCGGCTCTAAGACCTTATGGTGATGGAATACCGACGGATATATGCCATCCTTAAATGGGGTTTGTTTGATAGTGATATTCTTGGATTGAGTAACAACTGTTGCGACTTACAAAGGCTTCAAGAACAATTAACAAAATATGTTGAAATAAAAAATTCTTGTGGGCTAAATTCATTTTGAACGTAAAAAATTCTCAGGTAAACACGTTTTTGCCCATAGTACTACCTGGTGTGATGTGCTTTACAAAATATTATGAACTAAACTTTGTGTACCATGCTAGTGGAAATCACTTAGTAAACAGGAAGTGGGGCTGTGCCAACTAGGAGAAAGGAGGGGAAGCAAAGGAATAGTGTTGAGGACAAAAGGAGAAGGATGACAGAATTTCTTTTCTTTTATCTATTTTGAAAGGAAAGGAATAGAAAAAAAAAATGACAATTAATCCTTTAAGTTGGTCAGTCACAAGACATTGTTCTTGGTAGAGTGAGAAATAAAATAGTAGCATTGTTCTTGGTTTAATTCCACCTAATGGAAACGAAAGGAAAAGAAGAGAAAATGACAATTAATCCTTTAAGTTGGTCAGTCACAAGACATTGTTCTTGGCAGAGTGAGAAATAAAATAGTAGCATTGTTCTTAGTTTAATTCCACCTACTGTTTGATTGGTGAAATGGCATCTCAATGTTGATTTTTTTTCTCATTCAAATCACATAAAAAAAACTACATGAGAATATATGATTACATTTCCTATCCATTAGCCAAAATCAATTCAGTACGTAAAAAGGAAAAAAAAACCTCATTACACCTTTGCTGCCATTCCATGACATTTGTTCTAGACTTCTAGATGAAATCTAGTGTCACAAACATAACATTATTAAAAAACAAAATCGGCATTATCTTTTTCTGGCACAAGATTTGAACGATAAAAACCCAAACATGAGCGTAAAAGAAAAAAAAATCAATATGAAGCAGATAGTATAGGATTTGAGAAGATAGATTCAATTTCAGGAAAGTTTTTCATTAATCGTTGGGTTTAATCAAAAGCGCTTATGGTAGATGGCTAAAAAATCTAGTATCCCATAATTACCCTACTCATTAAATTTGAAAAAAAAATATTCTTACAAAAATATATTATAGTTAGATATCAAATCGTGAATAATTGAGGAACAATTTAACACTCTTCTACCGTAACATAATCCGTGGCAACAGCTGTAAAAGAATATTGTATTACATGTGTATTTAAGATTGTTTAAACGTATGTAACAATCATTAAGATTGTACAATCATAAGGAAGACTAAGGGGTGTTTGGTATATATTCGACAATGAGAATGATTATGGATTTTGATTGAGGGGTTTATGGGTTTAGTGATAATCTAGTGGGGGTTGGGTTATAAAATTAGGGGTATCATATTCCAATCATGTATACTAAGCATCATAAATAGAAATAAAATAAATTTCATTTTTATTTCTACCTTTTAAACCCGTTTATCAAACGCCCCCTAAATTTACATGCTTTAAAGGTAACGGCAATTTTGCAAGCATAAATAGGCAATAGTGACTCATTAATAAAATCTCTATTTTTAATATTTATATTTGTGTATCCTTCCATAATTAAATTACAAGAAGGTTCCATATATATGGAATTATTTACATAAAGATGAATCCTCGAAAGGAGATCAATTTACAAAAGTACATAGACAAAATAATAATATTTTCTCTAATAAATTTATTTCCACATTAGGTGGCGAATCATCCTAAAAGGAAAGTAAATTAATTTTAACCAAACATAACAATAAATGTTCTATTTTTTCCAATAAAAACCCACAAATTTCATAGAATTATTAATTATTTTAATCTTCCCTCTGATGTATATTTATATATCGTATGCTGATTCTTCATTGATATTATTTGCGAAGAGAATTCACCGGCCATGGCGTTGTTGTTCATGGACTTGTTGGCCAATTTTCTTCTTCCGGCCTTGGCGGTGCTGTTATTCGTGGCGGCGGCGAAACTGCGCCGGCGGAACAAACTGCCGTTTCCGCCGGGTCCGCCGCCGCTGCCGGTAATCGGCAACATGCTGATCATGGACCAGCTGACGCACCGCGGCCTGGCGAAGCTGAGCGAGCGCTACGGCGCCGGCGTGGGGCTGATCCACCTGCGCCTGGGGGCCCGGCGGGTGTTCGTGGTGTCGACGCCGGAGATGGCGCGGCAGGTGCTGCAGGCGCAGGACGCTGTGTTCGCCAACCGGCCGGCGACGACCGCCATCGCCTACCTGAGCTACGACCGCGCCGACATGGCCTTCGCAAACTATGGATCGTTCTGGCGCAAGATGAGAAAGCTCTGCGTCGTCAAGCTCTTCAGCAAGAAGCGCGCCGAGTCATGGACTCCGGTAATCTCCTCGTAATTATATTTTCTTTTTAGCCCCTATGGCTCATGCCTAAACTTGTAGGTCCTTAAAAAATATTAAACTTTTTCTAGGTGAGGGAGGAGGTGGCTGCGGCTGTTCAAGCCGTGGCAGAGAAGGCCGTCGCCGGCGCCGCCGTAAACATCGGCGAGCTCAGTTTCAAACTCACGATGAGAATCACATACAGGGCGGCGTTCGGGACCCAGCAGAGCAGCGATGCCAGACACGAGGACAAGTTCATCTCCATCATTTCGGAGTTCTCCAAGCTCTTCGGCGAGTTCAACGTCTCCGACTTCTTCCCCTGGTTCGGCTGGGTCGATCCGCAAGGCTTCAACAAGCGCCTCAAGGTCAGCAATCAATTAGTTGTGAATTTTAATCTCATCGAACTCATCAAAATTTTAATCCGGAATATTATCGATCGAATGTATAGGTCGCCAGGGATGCGCTGGATAAATTCATTGACAAGATCATCGACGAGCACATAGCCAACCCGAAGGCGCCGGATGCGGCTGACGGAGACATGGTCGACGAGATGCTAGTGTTCCTGGACGAGGCGAGGGCCGGCGACGGCGATGGGAGCAGAGGAGCGGCGGAGAAAGATGAACTGATGCTGGGGAACTTTAAGTTGACGAGGGACCACATTAAGGCCCTAATCATGGTTTATCGCTATTAATTATATTTGCTTTACTGCCCAAATTCCTCTTTAATTTTAATCTACGCTTAATTTAATGGCTTGATTAATTAAATTACGCTGTGACATGGCAGGACGTGATGTTTGGGGGAACGGAGACGGTGGCTTCGGTGATCGAGTGGGCGATGGCGGAGCTAATGAACAGCCCTGACGACATGCGACGCCTGCAGGACGAGCTCGCCGGCGTGGTCGGCCTAGACCGGCCGGTCCGCGAGAGCGACCTCGAGAAGCTGCCCTTCCTCAAGTGCGTCACCAAGGAGACTCTCCGCCTCCACCCTCCGATCCCACTTCTTCAGCATCAGACGGTGGAGGACGCGGAGGTGTCGGGGTATTTCCTCTCCGCGGATTCAAGAGTGCTGGTCAACGTCTGGGCCATCGGCCGCAACGAGGCTCTGTGGAAGGGTGCGTCTGAGTTCCGGCCGGCGAGGTTCGCGCCGGGCGGCGAGGCGGCGGGAATGGACTTCAAGGGAGGCTTCTTCGAGTTCCTGCCCTTCGGGTCTGGGCGGCGGTCGTGTCCCGGGATGCAACTGGGGCTGCTGGGGCTTGAGCTGACGGTGGCGCAGTTGGTGCACTGCTTCGACTGGACTCTGCCCGCCGGTATGAAGCCCGGCGAGATCGACATGGGAGACGTCTTCGGGTTGACCACGCCCAAGGCTGTGAAGCTCGTGGCTTCCCCCCGCCTGCGGCTCACCCACGGGCTGATCACCGGCGACCGATCGTCTGCCGGAAAATGATCATAAGACGTCTTCGGGAGACGTCTTGTGATTATTTTGATATACATTATCTTTACCAGATACAATTTTTATTTAGTTTATAATATTTGTAATAAAGTTTTGGAATTCTATAAGTTGCCAAGCTATATGTTTAAACAATTAATCATAGAAAACCTTTGATTAACTAAATTATTTCCAAAAGAATACTTGAAAACAAGTAATTCGCTCAATTTTGGAGATTTTGTCCTTGAAATCCAACAGGAATCTGTTTTTTTTTTTTGAAAAACTATAAGAATAAATTTAATTTCCGTCAGTCAAAACAGAAATGCTCAGTTGAACAATTTAACTGAGTACCTTTATTATTAAAACTGGTGATGGTGGGTGGCATGGTGTCTACTACCTCCCTAAAAAACTGGTGATATGCCGGTGACTTGGTGTCTACTAGCTCGCAAAATTTTATTCTCGGAAAACTGACTTGTTTAGATGGAGCTCCCCACTTGGTCTCCCTGCATCTTCTTTGTCCTTCCAATCTCTATGAGCATGGTTAGTAGAGCTTCACACATCTCACTAGCATCCGGCTCAAGCTGATCCTTATTGAGGGATGAGTAAACCATCCACGAATGGTCGAGCTTCTTCTCTAGTCTAACAACCACTGACCCAGGAACCTCCGCATCGCACCTCGCCACCAGTCCATCGCTTGGCTCTCCGTACCGTAACTTCATGTGCAATGCAGAAATTGCCATCGCAGCAGATGCAGGGAGGACGACGGGAACTTTCCCGCCAAAATTCACAGATTCAAACCACGTTAAGAAATGAGGAAGGGAAAGAAGCCATGGGAGCTCAGCATGGGCAATGTGAGACATTGTGGCAAGTACTCCAGGAGCTATGCTAGCCTCTGTGTGGAATGAAATTAGTGGGATTTGTCCCAAAGGAAGTGTATGCTTTGAGATGAAATCCTTTCTCTTTTCGTAAGTAAGATCCTCTAAAGATCTGATATCCCCCTGTCGACGAGTATGGTTGAAATCTAAAAAATCATCACCTAGCAACAATTTGGGGAAAAAAAAAACCCATCTTCATCAGAATGCAATGGTAGTTACCTTGATTATTTTGCATATGATAAATTCCATGATCCGTCGGGCCTCCTTGTCGGCAACCTGGCCTTCTCGCAGGATATCAGAAGCAATGGGACAACCACCATAAGGGCTCTGAACAAGTGCTAATCCAGCAACCTTGTCACTGAGGTCGGACCAATAGATCGAAAGTGCTGCTGCTGCATCAACACCACCTTTGCTATGTCCGAGAAGCATCACACGCTTTCCCGATCCCCAGTACAGTTCGTCAATGTATTGCTTGAGCTCCCATGAATTTTTCTCCACCGAAGCCTAAAAACATAGTAAGTCAACTTGTCAATAGTCACTTAATTTCTTATGAGGAGCTTATCAGTATGAAAACTAGGATAATGAATTAGTTCGTTTTCCAGATAATAAGCTCTTACCAATTCATTTCTTAAAAACAAATGTTCCAATGAATATTCATATCTTTAGGTTTTACAAGCAATAACAGTAAAAAAAATTCAAAAAAAAAAAAATTTTTTCAT